>CAJVGC010000065.1:25234750-25290668 GCA_910822075.1 Senecio squalidus | reverse complement strand
AACTGAAGCAAGAATAGTTAAAATTGGAAATTTGAAACTTAACGATCATATAACTTTATATGATGTTTTAGTTGTACCAAAATACAATGTGAATTTACTTTCTGTTTTCAAATTAGCTCAAGATAGTAAACTATCTGCAGTATTTAATGAACACAATTGTTTCATTCAGGATTCTACTCTAAAGAACACCTTGGGGACTGGTAGTGTGTCTGATGGTTTATATTACTTTAATGTGTTTAGTCAAGGTAATTGTGATTCTGTGCCTAATGTGCTTACTTGCTTGTCTTTTGATCTATGGCACATAGACTTGGTCATCCCTCTGATCAGGTCTTAAATGTTTTAAAACACTCTTTAAACATGATAGGAAGTACTGAAACTGCTCTTTGTGATGTTTGTCATAAGGCCAAGCAAACCAGAGAACCTTTTCCTCTAAGTGACCACAAATCACGTCAGTTGGGAGAACTGGTTCATCTGGATTTGTGGGGACCTTATAAAGTAACTAGCAAGGAAGGTTTTCGGTACTTTCTTACAGTTGTTGATGATTTCTCTCGGGCTGTGTGGCTGTACATGCTTAAGACTAAAGATGAAGTTTTTAACCACATTATTGAATTCTATAACTTGATTAAAAACAAGGTTTCTAAAACTATTAAAGTGTTTAGAAGTGATAATGGTACATAATTTTTAAATAACAAACTGGCTGACTTTTTTAATCAAAATGGAATTCTTCATCAAACAAGTTGTGCATATACTCCACAACAAAATGGTATTGCTGAGAGGAAACATAGACATATGTTAAATGTGTCCAGATCTCTTATGTTTCAGGGGGGGGGGGGGGTATCCCTCTTTCTATGTGGCCCAAATGTGTTCTAACTGCTACCTATCTTATTAACAGGACTCCATCCTCTGTGTTAAATGGAAAATCCCCCTATGAATATGTCTATGACCATAAACCTAATCTATCCCACCTTAGGAGTTTTAGATGTCTTACTTATGCTACTGTGCTTAATAATACTGATAAGTTTAGTAGTAGGTCTCTTAAATGTGCTTTTATTGGCTATTCTAACTCTAAGAAAGGCTGTAAATTGTATAGTTTCGATCAGAAGTGTGTAATATTTTCTAGAGATGTCAAATTCTATGAAAATGTATTCCCGTTCAACTCCACTAATGATGATCATCTAAACTTGCAAACTGAGACCACTACAAATACTTTAAACTTTTTTGATAGCATGTATAACCAACACCCAAAAAGTCCCGATGATGAAGGGATGGATACTAATAGTGAAGGTAATGGCTCAGATTCTTCCTCTCATGACAGTTTTAAGGAGTCATATCCTGTACAAGAAACTGTTGTGGAGGAGAATACCACTGCAACACAAATTTATGAAAACACAGTTATCCCACAGGGCAATGTTTTTCAAAATCTTGATGAATCTGTTATTAATGAAACTGCTAATTCTAGAAAGTCTTCCAGAAAAACAAATGTACCTAGAAAGTGGGATGACTATGTTTTAGGGGGGAAACACAGATATGGAGTTGATAAGGTAGTTAGTCATGCTTGGCTGACAAATGATATTGCTCGTTTTGTTGCTAATCTGAATAAAAGTTTTGAGCCCATGTCCTTTAAGAAAGCCTGTTTAGATCCTAACTGGATAAATGCTATGAGCATAGAAATGGAGGCTTTACTTAGAAATAAAACTTGGGAACTTACTGAAAAACCGATTAATAAGAATATTGTTGATTATAAATGGCTGTTTAAGATTAAGTATAAAGCGTCTGGTGAAATAGAGCGGTATAAAGCCAGGTTAGTTGTCAAAGGCTTTAGCCAAAATTATGGTATTGATTACGAAGACATATTTTCCCCTGTTGTGAAAATGGTTACCGTTAGATGCTTGATTACTTTAGTTGTTTGTAACAATTGGTATATATTTAAACTAGATGTTAATAACGCTTTCTTATATGGTGACCTGGATGAGGATATATATATGTCATTACCTGAAGGGTATTTTGACAAGTCTGATAATCGTGTATGTAAATTAAAGAAGTCTTTGTATGGTCTAAAACAAGCCCCCAGAAAATGGAACGAAAAATTAACTACGAGTTTATGTGAATATGGGTTTGTTCAAAGTAAATTTGATTACTCTCTTTATGTGTTGACCAAGGGTGATATTCATTCTATGTTATTAGTTTATGTTGATGACATTATCATAACTGGAAATTCTAATGAGGAAATTCATGTTGTAAAAGGGTTTCTAAATTCTAAGTTCATGATTAAGGATTTAGGTACATTAAAATATTTTCTTGGAATTGAATTACTTGAAACTGATTTGGGTGTCTGTTTGTCTCAAAAGAAGTATTGGCATGAGTTACTTGATGAGTTTGGGTTGTTAGGGTGCAAACCTGCTACAACTCCTTTGGATGCAAATATGACTGTTTGTTTGATAAAGCGAGTAGTAAGTCTAGTGATTTGTTGACCAATATTTCTGTTTATCAAAAACTGGTTGGGAAATTAATATACTTAACACTAACTAGACCAGACATTAGTTTTGCTCTGCAAAATCTGTCTCAGTTTATGCATGCTCCCACTCAACAGCATTTTAATTTAGCACTAAGAGTTCTTAGATACCTTAAAACTGCTCTTGGTCAAGGAATTCAGTTATGTAGGTCTAAAAGTGTTAAATTATCTGTGTATGTTGATTCTGACTGGGGCAGATGTAAAGTTTCTAGAAGTTCTGTTACTGGTTTTTGTGTTTACATTGGTAATTCTATTGTGTCGTGGAAAGGTAAAAAGCAGCCAACGGTCTCCAGGTCTTCTGCTAAAGCAGAGTACCGAGCCATGGTTGCTGCTACTTGGGAAACCTTGTGGTTAATAAACTTGTTGCATGATATGAAAATAAGTGATTTAACCCCTGTTGATTTCTACTGCGATAACAAAGCCGCAATGATGATTGCGAATAATCCTGTATTCCATGGGCGGACTAAGCATTTTGAAATTGATTTGCATATTATACGGGAAAAGGTCTGTTCTGGAGTTTTGAAGTTAATTAAAATCGAGTCAGATGAGCAGCTTGCCGATATATTCACTAAGGGACTTCCTCCTACTCAACACAATATTTGTGTAACAAATTGGGGCTGTATAATGCCTTCAAAGTTAGGACTGACGGGCGATGTTCAAATAACGTTCACAACATCAGTTCTAACTTAAGCTAAACGGTTTCTAACCTAAGTCGGTTTGTCCAGGAATTAAGTTGAGGGGCTTAATATGTCAATTGATGGAAGTATTGTGCAGTTTGTATGCTTGAAGTGAAGATATGAAAGTTAAAGGTTCAGAATATCATTAAGCAAAGTATAAGGGCATATATGTAATATCTTAGAATATATAAGCGTTTGTTACAGAGTTTTAGGTCATATTATCGAGCCGCTCTCTCTCTCTCTCTAAAACTCTCTGTCTTCTCTCTAGTATATTTTAGGGTTTCCTATTGAAACCCTAATCGTTTGTAGTATGTTACGATAATCGTTGTTGTATATCGGTTAATCGTGTGAGTATTGTCTTTGATTGAGTGTTATATATAAAGTCTGTGTTGTTGTTTGAGATTCACGGTGTGAGATTATTGATTTGTTCAGTTAATCGCCAAATCGGGTTTTTTTCATATGAGGTTTGGGTTGGCTATATGGTTATATAGATGGACAAAAGCTTTATAAATTTGTAGATACCTATTGACTAGTGATATGCGGAAAAAACATCAAACGTCTCATGTAAAGAACTCGGCGACGAGTTGACAAAAGATGTTTTGGGTTGAAAAATTTCGACGTGACAAAATCCGAATATGTGCCAGAGTTGAACTTTTCAACATAATATCGTAAGTGGGTTTGTTTGGGGTTTTCGACTTGACAAATCGAATCCGACCTAAATTGTCACCACCCACATAGTATATTTAATAAAAACGAATATCGGTAACTATTTAGATAGTCTTAAAACATAGTTTAATATTTAATCTATTCGATTTTCAACACATGATATATCCATTTTCCATTCATCGTTGATGTTCTTTAATTCCATATCTCAATCATATTTTTAGATAAGGTTATTATTGACCAACCAATCAAAACTTTTGATTTTTTTCTCAATAAAGATTAGGAGCAAATAAATCATATGAATATAAAGGAATGGGAGAGTGTGAGTACTGGGAACATGGGTTGCGAATATGACCAACTGGCTTCCAAGAACTTCTTGCCATCCCTTTAATCTGTTAATAATTAAAGAATCGTATGTGATATTTCTATTCAATTCAAAACGGCAATATTTGTAGTTTGTATACAGTTTTTTTGAAGTCTTATAAGTAACAACTGTTTCATTTGGCCCACAATTTTTGATGCCATGTGCTTTTTGTTTAGAGTTCTTGTAGGTTACTTTTGTCTATGGGTACTTATGTGTGATTTTTGCTATACAGGTTGTTTCGGGGAGCCGGGTGCCATAATTACCAATATATTGAAACAATGGACGGAAAAATAATTTGATCACTGCTATAGATATTTTAGACATTAAAAATCGCAAATTGTTTATATACATCTTCAATATGTCACGATTAAAATTTGTGTTAAAAAAAATGAAAAAGAGCTTTGATAACAATAGACTTTAAAATTATTGTTAAAACTTTTAAAGATGCATTATGTAGTTGTATTTTATTAAAAGTTGTTAGTACATATCATATATTTGTTTCATCTCCAAATTTTAAGAAAATCATCCATTGTATAAAATTTCAATGTATGTCTTAGGGATGTGGTTATGTCATTTAATTATGTAACATTTATTTTCATTTCATCATGTAAAGATTAAATTAAATAATTAAACTAATAAAGATAATATAAAAAATAACCTACAAAAGTAAACAGATAAAAAATAAAAAAAATATATATACGTTAGGATTAAATGGTTGTGATTGTTATTTTAGAGTTGCGTTGCATACAACAGTTAGTATTGCACAGTTCAAAAGAACACCGTTAGTAATGCACAATTAGTACTGCACGGTTAGTACTGCACGGTTAAAACTGCACAGTTAGTATTGCACAGTTAGTACTGCACTGTTTCTACTGCACAGTTAGTTCTGCACTGTTACTACTCCAAGAGCCAGTTATACTGCACGATGAAGTTACTACTGCAAGGTTATCTGGTTAATACTATAAGAGTCAGTTACTACTGCACGTTAGTATTACTACTGCAACTCAGTTATTACTGCAACTCAGTTACTAGTGCGGCTAGGGTTATGGAAGACTTGCTTTTCAAGATAAAGATCTAAAAGAATTAGTCTCCTAATATAACTAGGTTTCCTTTTGTAAGTCGTACGAGACTCTATATGTAAAGAGATCCCTAGACATTGTAAAGGTGTGGTTTTTCATCATGTTTATTCTTTAGGAAAACACCAAACGATCTCACCACTTGAGATCGTTCCCCTTTGTTCAGCCTCAAGGTCAAGACTGATCCTTGTAAAGAGAAGAAACACGTATATTTGATCAAATAGATTGAGTCTGGTGTTGTTAGATGTTTCCTAGAAAAGCTAGGTTTAGCCTCAAGGTCTTTTATAGATCCTTGTATTAAGAGAAACACGTATGTTAATTTGTTCATCGATTAATAGATTGAGGCTTGATGGTAATCGCTATTGTGTTATTGTTCTTATTGTTTGTATATATACAATATTCGATTATCATAAACTTGTAAATATCAAAGTGTTTATCCGCTGCAACTTCTTACATAAATCTTGATCTACATAAGTGTGGTTGTGTTTACATAACCTGTTCGATCCCGACAAGTGGTATCAGAGCACAGGAGGTGCTCTAAATCAAAGATCTACAAGTTTACAAGAAGAAGAAGAAGAGGAAGAGGAAGAGGAAGAGGAAGAGGAAGAGGAAGAAGAAGAAGAAGAAGAAGAAGAAGAAAGAAGAAGATCTACAAGTTTGGAAACTAGGGTTTACGTTCGTCATAATTTGGGCAGCCGTAGTAAAAAGGCATTAACTTGTTCGTTAGTCGTCGGCTTTGAACAAAATTTTGACTGTAGATTCTTCACACATAAATGCTCAATCTGACCAAAGGAATTTTTGATCTAAGCTTGTATCCGTGAGATATTAATTTTCGAAATATGCTGCTGAAATGTTAGAACTGTTGTGTTTATGTATATTGAAACGATCTTTGTTTATTCGGTACACACTGGATCTTCGTGATTTTTGGATATGTTCTTCAAAGAATACGGATCTATGTTGTGTTAAAATTTGCTCGTTATCAGAGGTATTCTCAAGGAGATGTTGAATTTCAAACTTGGATGTTGAATGTTTATTGTTTATAGAGCGCAATTGTGGTAAAAAGGTCATTGTGTTCGTTAACCGTTGGATCGTCATTATTTTTTGATATGTGGTTCGAGAGACACAGACCTTCTATGTACAAATATTTGAGCATGATTTGATTTGTCAAGGGAAAATTATTTAGTTTTTAATCTACTGCAAATATTTACCTAGTGTTGCTCTTATATTGTTAATGCTACTGCTACGATGTTAGTATTACAATACACATTTTTCTATACGATGATGAAGTTAGTAATACTCCTATGTTGGTGAACAAGTCGGGACTTTTTTTTTGTGAGTTTCAATATATACCCCAGTGTATATACAAATTCGCCAAAAACACATTCGAACCATACATTCATAGATGAATACATATGTATACACAAGTGAATACGTTGTTATTCGTCGGTGTATGAACTAGTCCGTGACGTACATTTTAACCATATATTCACCACTGAATAGATACGTATACACATGTGTATACGGTAGTATTTATTAGTGTATACACGCAGTTTTTGAAAATTCATATTTGTAGTAATACACCAGTGTATTTAAAAAAAGTTGTCAAAAATTAAAAAGTTTATATTTTTGATAAAGAGAATTAAATACTCGTTTTAGGGGTATATTTTTTTATTTCGTAAAAATTTATAATTTAAAAGATATTTATTTTTGAAAAAGAAGTGGGTTTTGTTAAATAAGTGGTTAAAAAGTGGTTTTTTTGGTTCCTAAATATTAAGGTGGTTCTCCTTTGAAACCAACAATATATATATATATATATATATATATAGAGAGAGAGATGGGTTCAAATAGGAACCATTAAATATATATATCCACACCAGTGTATATATGGTATATACACTAGTGTATATATGGTATATACACTAGTGTATATACCGAAAAACAAAGTCGTTAAAAGTATATCAACTGGGTGTTCGTTGGAAAAAGAATTAAATTCTTGTTTTAATAATGTAATTATTTTTTTCTAAAACCTAGTTATAGTCTAGATATGTCAATTTAAAGTTAATTGTTAATTTAAAGTGAGTTTTAAATTAGTGGTTAAAACGTGGTTTTTATAGTGTCTAAATATTTTATGGTTCCTATTTGAACTCACCTATATATATATATATATATATATATATATATATATATATATATATAGAGGAGGTTGATTGTAAAAAGTCTCAAGTTTGAAGAAAGTCGAGGAAGTATTTTGGGAGTGAAATGTGATAAGTTTTGAAGAGAAATTTATTTTTTTAATAAAAAATAAATAATTTTTAATAAAAAAAATTTAAAAAAATGTCGAAATCTTTAAAAATTTAAAAAATTTAATTTGATCTACTCCTATATATATATATATATATATATATATATATATATATATATATATATATATATATTGAATGTTTAATGCGAGAACTTTTTTTTTACGAGAAAGTGACAGAACTTTCACAAAAAGTGTTAAATCACGTTTCACTTTATTTATTCACATGTACACTCTTTTAGAGATTAATAATCAAGTAAAATATAAACGTAAAAAAACTAAAGAAAATCATATTAAATTACGTAAAAAAATTCGTTCATATATATGAATACTCATTTTTTGAAAAAAAGTGTTCACACTTGAACAATTTTTAATACACGTGATTTCATACGAGTTTTTTTTTTTTAATTTATATATATATATATATATATATATATATATATATATATATATATATATATATATATATATATATATATATATATATATATATATATATATATATATATGGGAGGGTTATTGTAAAAAGTCTTAAATTTGTAAAAAGTCGAGGAACTATTTTGGGAGTGAAATGTGAAAACTTTTGAAAAGAAATTTATTTTTTTAATAAAAAAAAATATTTTTTAATAAAAAAAAAATTTAAAAAAATGTCGAAATCTTTACAAATTTGATATATATATATATTAACTACAAGAAACAGAAGCTACGGCGACGACAAAAAATCGTGCCTAAAAGAAATTAATCGTTGCTAAAGGCCTTTGGCGACGACAAATCGTGCCTAAAGGGTCGTCGCCAAAGCCTCGTGGCGAAAGGAGTTTGGCGACGATTTCACGAAGCCTACATCGACGACTGAGTGGGACCCACTTTGTCTTTTTCAACCCCATTTATTTAATTATTTAATTATTATTTATTTAAAGATTTATGTTACTGAATTTTATTTATTTAATTATTAATTATTTTATTTAAATAATATATTTGATAAATCATTTTAAAATATATTTAGTAAATATAATTTCATTTTAATTAATATATTTAATTATCTTATTTAATTAAAAACATTTATTTTTGATTGCAATATACCAATTATAACTATATAAATACCAAAATAAAAATCAATCAAAATATATATATATAACCATTATCTATACATAATCACAAATAAATAAAATCCATAAATCTTCAATAATCAATCAAACTTAACATAAATAACAATTTATTATATATTACAAACTTTTAAAAACTAAATAACATAAAAATAAAAATCATGGCGGCAGGTGGTGGCGGTGGTGGCTGGAGGGGGTGGTAGCAGCAGGCGACGGGTAATGGCAGCAGGTGGTGGTGGTGTGTGATGGCAGCAGTTGGTGGTGGCGTGAGGGGGCAGCGGGTCACGGTGGCAGCAGGCGGCAGCAAGCGGTGGTGGCAGCAGCGGCAACAGGCGGTCGAGGCAGCAGGCGGTGGTGATAGCAACGGCAGCAACGGCAACACGCGGCATCAGGCGGTGGTGGCAGGCAAAGATATGTGGTGGTGGTGGTGGTGGTGGTGAGGGGAAGATAAAGGGATGTTTTGTGTTTGTGAAAAATAGAAAAAGAGAAAGAGATGGTGAAATGGTGGTGGAGAGGGTGAAATTGTGATTTGGTGTTTGTGAAAAATAGAAAAAGAGAGGGTGAAATGGTGGTTTAAGTATTGTAAAATTTTGGAAAAATAATGGGAGGGAAACTTTGGGGGGAAAAACTTTTTGTTAAAAATCTAGATTAAAAATTATTTATAAAATATATTGTTATTATTGATAATATTATGAAAATATATATAATAATCAATATATAGATTAACTTATATTATGTTTGGTATAAGTTGATTTTTTACATTCGAATAACAAAATGTTTATTTAATGCAAATTCTTTTTTTAAATTTAGTATGTAATTATATTAGTAACGAAAACGTTTAAATAATATTAGTAATGAAAATGAATTTAAATTATATTAGGTATAAGTTATTAATTTAAATTATATTATGTATAAGTTATTAAACTATGAAAAAACGATATCGACTGGTTTTGCGATTGTCGATGATCAACAGTGAGTAGTCGATTGAATACCTCCATGTGTGATAGTATACATTGACATTGTTACAAGTTATGTAATGATCGATCAAATCATTGATAATTGGATGTCATGTATGTCTGGTACTATATATTGAGGGTTTAGGGTTATGGTGTTCGGGTTTAGGTATTGGTGTACGTAGTCGATGAATGTTCTTCAGGTTTACTCTAATAGTCGATGAACAGTGTTCTAATATAGTCGATGAATGGTGTTCTAATAGTCGTTGAATGGTTGATAGATGAATGGTCTATACAACTTTGCCTTACTAATGTTAACTTTAATAGTCGATAAATGGTGAATAGTCGATGAATGTTGTTCGGGTTTAAGTTTCTAGGGTTACGATGGTTTAGGTTTATAGGGTTACGATGGTTTAATGATATTAGTTTAGGATTTAAGGTCTAGCAAGGGGGTTATGGTGTTCTAATAGTCGATGAATGGTCGATAGATGAATGGTAACTTTGCCTTATGTTAGCTTTAATAGTCGATAGTCGATGAATGTTGTTTGGGGTTTAGGTTTACGATGGTTTAGGGATATGAGTTTAAGATTTAAGGTCTAGCATTACGTGGTTATGGTTAAAAGTTATACTTATACCACAACATGTCGTATTACAACTAATTTTCGTTATAACAGTAAACGATTATTAATCGTATTAATTATTTAATTACGATATTAGATCTTTAAAAATATGTATATACATTTATTTTAAGTATATTAACATTAATAATATAATTACTTTTAATTTCTTATTATCAAATAATTTTATTTCAAACAAAAATTATTTTTTAAAATTAACATTATATATTATTTAATTTGATATATTATATTTTTATTTTCTAAATATTATTTAATTAAAAATATATATATATATTAACATTATATAATTTTAATATATTAAAATTATATATTATTTAATTTAATATATATAGTTTAATTATTATTTAGATTATTTAATTAATTTATTAATTTAGATTAATTAATTATTTTAATGTTTTATAAATTATTTAAATAAATATTTAATTATTTATTAATTTAGTAAGGCCTACGGCGACGATTTGTCGTCGCTATAGGCCTATCTAAATTAAGTAATTATTTTAATATTTTATAAATTATTTAAATAAACATTTAATTATTTATTAATTAAATAAATAAGTCAGATAGATCTACGGCGAAGACAAATCGTCGCCAAAGGCCTTTAGGCACGATTTTTTCCTTTTTGGCTGGATTTGGCTGGAATTTTTAATGTTTTTGTTAATTAATTAAAATAGTGTCGTCGCTAAAGGTGAAAGTCGTCGCCAAAGGGTCGTCGCTAAAGGCCTGTATCTGAAAAAGTCAAAAAGTTGATTTTTTTTTTTTGTCTTTTAGTGGGCCTTTAGGGACGATTTTTTGTCGTTGTTGTACGTGTCGTTGCCAAAGGTCATTATTCTTGTAGTGAAATATATATATATATATATATATATATATATATATATATATATATATATATATATATATATATATATATATATATATATATATATATATATATGTTGAATGCTTAATGCGAGAACTCTTTTTTTTACGAAAAGTGAGAGAACTTTCACAAAACGTGTTAAAATACGTTTCAATTTATTCATTCACATGTACATTCTTTTAGAGATTAATAATCAAGTAAAATACAAGCGTAAAAAACTAAAAAAAATCATATTAAATTACGTAAAAAAAATTCGTTCATATATGAATACTCATTTTTTGAAAAAAAAGTGTTCACATGTGAACAATTCTTAATACACGTGATTTAATACGAGTTTTTTTTTTTTAATTTTTCATTTATATTTTTACTAAATTTGTAACATTCGATAATTTTTTACATTTTAATGGACATAATATTATGTTAACTGATATTTTTTTTTAGAGTACTCGCATAAATAAAAATTCCCGCATGATTTATTATATATAGGCTTGAATTTGATATTTTGCATGTCAATGGACATTTTTTTTTTACATGTCAATTGACATAATTATATAGGCTTGAATTTGTTATTTAACACTCTGAATATTATGAACTAACACGTTTGATAGTTTTTTTTTCTTCACAATCACCAAAAACTCCAAACGCAAAAAGTTAGATCGCGACAATGTTGGGTGAAACCCTCGAAGCTGACTTGCGAAAGGGCTTTGTCAAACCTGATTTAGGACTTTAAGATCTACTTCCACTTCAACACAAAGGCTCATTTCAGTCGGATATCTGTCGGAAGCCATTTTCGACCAATTTCCGACGAAATAGGTCTGCCACTAAAAGGTGCCTCCTAAAACTTATGTTCTACGGATTTTGCGATATATATATTTATTCAAACCGATTTTCGACCAACTGTTTTACAATTGATTTCCAACGAAAGTTATTAGACGGATAATTTCAACATATTTATTTCCGACAACCTTACGACCTCTATTTCTTCGACCTATTTTCGACAGTTCTTCTTTCGACCAACTTACGACATAATGATTCTTATTTTTAAGAATTTTGCAGCAAATATCATTAATCTGTTGCAAATATTACTTTTTAAAATAATATATATTTTAAATATTCATTTTTTTTTCCAGATTTAATGCTTTTCTTTCAAACTATACAAATATGTTGAAAATCACTAAAATGTGCAAATATAATTTAATAAATATTTAATGCGTTTCTTTCAAGATATCCAATTCATCTTGCATGTAAAAACAAATTAATAATAATAATAATAATAATAATAATGATAATGATGATAATAATAATAATAATAATATATACACGCCTCATGACATGAAAACATTATATAAACCCCGCATGTTTAACACCTATTCTCAGTCCACATTTCTCTCTTGATCTCCTCTTTCTACCTTACAAGCCATGGCTACAATCAAGTTCTCAACCATTCAAGTGTCGCTTTACATCATAGCGACGATGGTTATGGTTTCATCAGAGCTTCAAAGCTTTACACACACCGTGAAATCCGATGGTTCGTTGAGCTTTTTAGTCGTTGGTGATTGGGGTAGAAGAGGACTGTACAACCAATCAAATGTGGCTTATCAGGTAAAAGTTTATATTTTCGTTATTAACAATTTATTTCTACCATAACATAACTACATAATAATTCATACATTATGTAAGTGGCAACCTCAATCTTGATGTCAGATTTATATTTCCATAAATGATGTTTGAAAAGGAAGAAAAACCGATTGAATATTTCAAACGAGTTTGTTTTAGGTACTCTAGGCTAGTTTTACGTATAAGATAGCTATAAACTAAAAATATCATATTCATTTTGCCAAAATCAGTTATTTCTTATAATGGTTACGTGGGATTATGGAAAAAACATAATATCATCATACCTAAATATGCTAAAATTGGATTATAAAATCATATTAAACCTAAAATTATTGCATACACCCCCCAGATATATAACCTCTACTTTTGTTATAACATATTAGATAGTTAAATAACTACTAAATAATTTGAAACAAATAATATATATTATCTATATAATAAATCATAAATTTTATGTTTATGTATATTAGTGTCCCGCGATAACGTGGAAAAAAATAAATTAAAATTAAAGCATAAATTTTATATTTATGTAGATTTTAATTTATTATTAACAAATAATGTTGAACGTGTAATACATATATACATATTTTTACGTTTATACATATATTGTTTATAGCTATAATAACATATGCACTTTTATCTTTATACACATGTTTTAATATTTTGTATTAAGATATTTTAGAATAATAATAAGGTAAATTATAGTCCAAATTGAATGATTCTATAAATAAATTATAATTATATTTTTTATTTTAGTAAAGATTGAATGAAAGAAAGAATGTAATCTTTAATATATAATAAAAAGTGGGTCTTAAATGCAATGTATTGTAATAGGGTGTAAAATGAAAAATAGATTTTGATGATATTATCAATCTAATCTAGCGACTGACATCAAATAAGTTAACTTATCCAACGGATCTTATTTCGTAATATTTAGACTTATCTTTTATAATATATTAAAAATTAAAGATAGACCCGTTACATATATTATTGAGGTGGTACCTTGATGCATTATGTACTACTAAATAATTTGAAACAAATAATATATATTATCTATTGTATAGTATAATGGCCCATTACATATATTGGTGAGGTCCTACCTTGATGCATTATGGATTTATTGATATAACACGTCTCATGTAGATTTCAACAAAATCAAATACGATGCTATTATTTTGAGATTGATTAATGAAAAAAAGTATTATTAATTTATTAGTTTCGACAACCTTTAATATTAAATTTGCGCTGATAATGTCTTAGACGGGAAAAGTGGGGGAGAAAATGGGTGTCGACTTCATTGTTTCCACGGGTGACAATTTTTACGATAATGGGTTAGTTGACGAAGATGATCCTGCATTTTTCGACTCATTTACAAATGTCTACACTTCCCCTAGCTTACAGAAACAATGGTATTCCGGTAAGTCAGTCGAAACCAACACATATAAGTTAATAAGCATGCAATTTAAGATCGATCGATAATATAAACAAATGTTTCATCTTATTTTGCTTGTAGTACTTGGGAATCATGACTATAGGGGTAATGCCTTGGCACAATTGAGTCCAATCCTCACACAAAGGGATAACAAATGGCTTTGCCTTAGATCTTTTATGCTGAGTGCTGGTAATTTTCTTTTATTTGTTTTAATAATTATTTACGCAAATGGACGTTGCAGATCATGACTATCGACATGTTATTCTTATTATTAAACGCTAATGCAGGAAATGCGGAACTTTTCTTTGTCGATACAACACCATTCCAAGATAAATATTTTACGGAGACAGATCAACATTATGATTGGAGAGGTGTGCTTCCGAGACAAGAGTATCTTTCTAATCTCTTAAAGGTGAGAAGTTAGTATCACAAATATTATATACATATGTTTTATGAAATGATATTTTTATAAGTTCTATACACTGCACTACCATGCCAAAAAGAAAATGTTACTGATTATATGAAATGTACTCTTAATAAAAAAAGAAAAATAACTAATAATTATATATTTATATTCGTAAGGATGTGGATGGGGTTTGTCCCATTGGTAGGAGGCTGTCATCCCCTAGGGGAGGTCTTGGGTTCGAGCCTCCCTCTGGGGTCCTCCTTAGGTGATTATTTAGGAGATATATAACTAACCTTGGTGTATCGTTCGTGGGTCGCATGTGGCCTCGAATCACTAACATTTGCCGTTTCAAAAAAAAAAAAGGATGTGGATGGAGCATTAAAAGAATCAAGAGCAAAGTGGAAAATAGTGGTAGGGCATCATACAATATTTAGTGCCAGTGACCATGGTAATACTCAAGAGCTTGTTGACAAACTTTTGCCAATTCTTCAGGTATATATCAACATTTACCAATTTTAGTTTAAAACCCAAATGAGTCGGGTTGAGCCCAACATGTATATTACTATTTAACCTATATTTATTTAAATCTATTTTTGTTTATTTGTTTGTTTCAAAAATCTAACTCTTCAATATTATATGAATGCTTATTTATAGGAAAATGAGGTGAGTCTTTACATAAATGGACATGACCATTGCCTTCAGCACATAAGTAGTTCAAACAGGTAAACTTCATAAAGCAAGAGAAAAAAAAATTTGGTTTATATTTCTTAAAACTGTAATAATTATAAATGAAAATTGATTTTGGGTGTAGTCAACTTCAATTTCTAACAAGCGGAGGTGGCTCAAAGGCATGGCGTGGTGTTTTCAATCCTTCGAACCTTGAAGAAATGAAGTTCTTTTATGATGGCCAGGGTTTTCTAGCTGTCGAAATAACTGAGAATGAACTTTATTTAGCCTTCTATGATGCCTTTGGTAACATGCTACATAAATGGAGAGCATCTGAACACACCCATAGTTCCTCGTAAACTTCATAACGAGCTCAACACTACTATGATGTCTTTGGAATCATTTAAAACACGTCTATCTTTTATGAAATTTTAATGTTATAGGCTAAACTGAAAAAGATGTAGTAAGTGGATAGGAACTTTATTCCGTTTATCTATGTTACTTTGATGAATGTCTATGTAATTGAAGTTTCATTTTAATTGTATATTACCATTATTACCAATATCATACAATTCAATTTACAAACTAACTCTAGTGAATGACTGAAAAATGTTATGCTTTAGCCAATCATCATCATCCGCTTTGGGTGTGAAACATAAGCGACGAATCATCAAATTCACTCCCACATCGCATGTGACAACTTCTTCCTCACGCCCGGGCTCTTCGTAACAAAAAACGGGGGCGTCATTATAACCATCATAAGGCACATCCTCATCTCCTTCTGGTTCCGCAAAAATATTTCTCTTTCCTAGTTGTTTACACTCTGATTGGCGGTGACTGGTGTCACGACACTGAAAACACCTCAACCCACTGCTACCGGCTCCTTGATAAGTAGGTCTTGTGTTACTACCACCCACTCTTGATTGACCGGGAACAAAGCAAGATGTCATATTGCTTGTTGTAGGGGCAGAATAACTCCTTACACGTCGTTTCTGCTTTTCGCAAGCGAGGGCTCGATGGTAAGCATCAGAAAGTGTCATCGGATCAAACATGTTAACAAAGTCCATGATCGGGGGTTTCGGACCACCAATATATCGAGAGACAAGTTGGTAATCGCTTTCTTGAACATCATTCCTTGCATTAAGTGGTAGAACTTGGTCATATACTCTTCTACGGACTTAGAACCTTGTTTCAAATTTTGTAATCGTTGGTACATCATCCTTTGATAATTATGAAGGATAAAGTTAGCCCTCATGTGTTTCTTCATTTTAGGCCAACCGATTATCTTTGGTTTCCCGACCCTCTCTCTAGTCAATTTCAGTTGTCGCCACCACGCGGAAACCCGCCCACATAGATTAGTGGCAATCCATGAAACCCTTTTGTTGTTGGGTACCTCTTTGTAATCAAATACCTCTTCTATGGCAACGAGCCAATTAATGAACTCCTTGTGGTTCAAATGTTTTCCAAAAAAATCTGGATGTTAACTGGCATACCCGAGTCCCCTCTACGATTATCATACATGTGATACCGCCGCGCTTTTCGATCCGATTGCTCATTGGTAGATGAACCGTCATAATCTCCCAATGGGTTTTCCATTTCATCATCTTCAGCGTTGTGATGAGGAGGACTTTGAGGACA
Organism: Senecio squalidus; assembly: GCA_910822075.1. Taxonomy (NCBI): domain Eukaryota; kingdom Viridiplantae; phylum Streptophyta; class Magnoliopsida; order Asterales; family Asteraceae; genus Senecio; species Senecio squalidus. Next base: position 25,273,768 of record CAJVGC010000065.1, on the reverse strand, counting down.
ACTATTATTCATAAGATTATCCATCTGAGTAGTCAATTGATCCACAAATTGTTCCAAACGTTCCTTCATCCGTGCCATAACACGTTGTTCAAACTCTTGTTCATACACCGCATTAAGATTTCGGGTTCTTCTTTGAGGCATGGTGTACATGAATTTTGACTTCTGATAGCAAACAACAATTAGGGATAAACGAGCAAATATCTTATTGAATAGATAAATCGAATAGCTAAGAAATCGAAACCGATATAATTCTATTGGTTCTCAATTGAATAAGCGGAAAGAACAAATTAACAAACACACATGTGATTGAAATTGTATTGAATGAAAATTGATAAAAACTTATCCACTTTCGAACTATTTTTAGTCTACGTAAACAAAACAAAGTTGCAACAAAGTAAAAAGAAACGTTTGGGAAAACGAAATGGTTGCGCCGCACTAAAGACGATGCGCCGAAGTGAACTCATTCTTGAACTCAACTTCCTCGTCTGAACCTGTGATGTGGCGCAGTCAATAGAGACGCCGCAGTGAACTCAACCTCGAACACTCAACCCCTTCCCGGTCCTTGGCTGCGCCGTAGTAGATGGTGTTGCGTCGCAGACGACCATTAGTCTTTTGAACGACTTTGGATGCTCAAACGTATGCAGAAATTACTCCTCCAACTCACCATATCGAGTCTTTAGTGTTTAACGTAGATTTGTAAGTTAGAAAGTAGTCTTTAGCGTTTAACGTAAATTTGAGTAACAACACTTACATACGAAGTAATTCTTACACATTACCAATTTTCTCACACATAAAATTTATGTCAAAATGACATTTATACCTTTACATCAAAACTAAAATAACTCTATAAAAGTTGGTTAATTTGAAATTAGATGGTGAATAATACCAAATACAAAATGACATTTATACCCCTACATCAAAACTAAAATGACTAAAAAAAGTTGGTTAATATGAAATTAAATGGTGAATAATACCAAATACAATTCTTGTTGGAAACCTTTTACCAAGTTAAAGAATCATTATCTAAACAAAATCTCATAGTAGGAACATGTTATTTGTTTATAATAATTTGTATAACAATTATTTGTGAACACATTTGTAGGGAAAATGTGAGCGTTAAATTGTTTGTAAAATTTTTAAATACATAATGATTTTTTTTTTCCCACATAATATACCCATCACATCATAAAAAAAACTAAAAAAACTAGAGAGTAAATACATGTAGGAGTTGTTTTATATCAACTTAATTGGATGGTTCAACATGCACCTCTGATCGAATCAGAGATGGTGTTGTTTGGTAGCAAAAAATAAGGCTCTGAATAAGTCAATTCCGTTCTGAATAGGCAGGTGGACTATTCCTCCTTTTCATCATGTTTATAGTTGATTACCGGTGCTTCCTTCATCTATCCTCCTATATTCAAAACTAGTCGAGTCTTTTAATTTTTAAAAAATTAAAACTTAAAAGTATTTGTCGTGGATGGAATGGTGTATTTTATTTTTTATTTGGTAAAAACACATTTCTGGGTCATAAAATGTCATTGGAATAAAGTATGGAATAAAGTCCATAAAATTCAAAATTATATTTTATGATTTTTGTGTGAATCAAAATAATGTGTCTCTTTATTTTGATCCGAACAAAAAATGGTTGGTGGCTTTTTGAACGTGACACACGTTAAAAATAAAAAGGTTCAATCATACTCATCACAACGTAGAAAGTATTACGTTAAATTTCCTTGTTTATATAAAATATTAGGGGTCGTTTGTTTTTCCCATTAAGCTCTTAATAATACCTAATTGTATTATTCAATAAGTGAAATAGCAAATAAGAAGTTTTGATTTTTTTTTTGGATAAGATCTTGATATCCCCTTTTTTCCTCCTATTTGATAAGATATATTTTAAATCTGATTACCTCTGATTACAATTAAATTTCACGTTACCTATTTTCTCTCCTGTTATCTTCCAAAATCTCAACGGCTGCCAAAATCCCAACGACTGATTCTCAAAGCCACTCCATTAGTCGATTATAAAGGACCCTCACAACTCTTTCTTTCTCGCCTCACAAATCACACCTTCAATCGGTTACCTCCCATTAAAGCTTTTCTTCACCAGGCATGTATTCTTTTTTCTTTATCTGTTTTTGGCTTTGAATTATATTTCTATTATCAATTATATTGATGTTATTTACTAATTTGTCGAGTTCTTTGTTTATACAATCTTCATGTCCATCATAAGTTTCGTGTATGTCCCTTAAGGCCTTAGTAATATAAGATAGATGGGCACCAATAAGATACACTTTTATGTAGGTGATGTATACATCATTTTCTGAATACATTTTTACTTTTGAGGGTAATTCCGAATCAATATGGTTTTATTTGAACAAACTTAATGTAGATATTCATATTTGTAGCATCTGTTAGTAAGTTAAAGAAAGATTTTAGTTTTTATCATTACATAGTGAAAAGTAAATTAAATGATCAACACAACGTATCAATAACTTTTTCGTTTATTAATTCTATAATTCTAATTTCTAAACATGCAAATTATAGATTACAGAAGGGACAAACATAAATTCGTGTAGACTACACAAATGTAACAGTCCATCTTTAGTTTATTTGTTTGAGCAGATCCGTTGACATTTTAGCCATTTTACAACTTTAGATGCGACAATATCTTGAAATCTTAAATCTAGGGGTGTCTTGTTATTTACAACTGTCGCAGCAGCTTTTTTGCCGGAATCTGCATCAGCGAAACTGTTTAATACTTAGGAATTAGGATGGCCTGTCTATACATTATCCATTTAGTTTATTCACGATGCTACAGAGGTTTGTTATATGTTCTTATAATGAACTAAGAAATAACTCAACAATTCGTAACTCCTAAAGAAAATGTTACTGGATTCTGAATGTGCATCATTTTGGTTAGCTAATACTATATTATTGTTCTTACCAAGTTAAATGAATTATTGTACTTATATTATTGTTCTTACCAAGTTACCCTCGAGTCAAATCTATTAGCCCATTATATTGATTTCGTTATGGAAATTAGAAGTTAATTAGTCATATGATGGAAGGGTTTCATTGGTATTATTATGTATTTAGAGTCGCTTGAAGGGTTTTTTTTTTTGCTGCTCTGTAAAAAAACTACAATTTGTGAGCAGATGGTGTGAAAATTTGCATTCATCCATCAACCACACCTAATTGCATTGTTAATTATTATTTATGTTGCGTCCTTATCAACACTCAAAATCAAAATAAATTAGCTTGACACAACAGTTGAGAGTTCAGGTCAGTTGAGAGTTCAGGTCCTTTTTGGCGGTATCTAATTTGATTCAAGTAGTAAGCTATGTGGCAAAACATATTATTTTACACACTGGTGGCAAGATGGGCGGGTTGGGTAACGGATCAAAACATGTCAATTTGGTGTAGGTCAGAACGGACGAGGTCGGGTTTTGGGTTTACCCACAAATATGTTATGTCACTTTAGAATATATTTTTTTGATAGAAACCTATCGTGTTGAGTATAATATAGAAACTACTATAATTTATAACAAACTTAATTTTGCAGTAGTTATGGATGAAACTGAAAAAATTCGGCTCAAATGGAGTACTGATCAGATCAAATGTTTTCTAGAAACATGTATCGAAGAAGTAAATAAAGTAGGCCGAAATGGAATGAGTCTACAGAAAGATACATGGGCTAAGTTGGCAAAAAAACTTTACGAAGTGTGTGGCATGAAGGTTACACAAAAGCAAATGAAAAATCAATATGACTATATGAGAGGGAAATATTCTGGATGGGTGTATTTAAGAGGGAAAACTGGGAACATTTATAATCCTCAAACTAACACGTTCAACTTAACAAATCAAGAATGGGCTGATTTCATTAAGGTTTGTCATATCACTCTTTTTCTTAGAACAAAAATTAGTTAACGCACGTAATAGTATTATAAAATATATCTTTTTTGTCTTATCAATTCGGATCTAGGGTCATCCACAAGCAAAAAGTTTGAAAAAGACTCCACTTGCTTTCCCTGAACTTTGTGCGGCTCTTTATGATGGGACTTCTGCCACCGGTGCGAGGCATTGGGCTCCTAGTGCGAATTTCTCGAGGCCTGGTTCATCGTCCTCATATAATTCTCAAAATAACCAAACGTTTGAATTTGAGGACAACACTAGTGATGATGAAGAAGGTGAAAACATAAACAACAACAGTGGTTCGTTCCTTTGTCTAACAGAGAAGGACCAGGTGTATCTGTTTCCAACACGGATGATAGCAAACCCAAAAGAAAGGGTAAACTTCCAGCCAATAAGTGGACTCAACTTGAAGAAAATATGTCAAATGCACTTGTAGCTATGGTTGAAGGTCCCAAAGGTACTTCCATGAAAGATTGTATTGACAAGCTAAAAACAGTTGGGTTAGGAACTACAAGTCCACTTTATCTAGCGGCATTTGGAATTTTTGGTGACTCACTAGCTCACAGAGAAGCATGGCTAATGTTGGATTCTGATCCAGAAGTGCTTGTAGGATGGATTATGGCAGTAGGGGCAAAGATGGGTTATCTCAATTAGCTTTTTATTAGACCGGTGTTTTACTTTTATAGTTTGAGAATTATTAGCATGTTTTAAATAAGTATTTTGTTTGAATAATTTGCTATTGTTTGAGTTTTATTTGGAATTAGTGTTTAAATCAAATAATAGAATTATTGTTTAAGTTTTATGTTGAATCAGTGTGTTTATAAACTAGCAGCATGATTTTGCATTTTATTAGTTTTGTGTATTTCTTTTATGACATAATAGTGGTAATTTTTTAGTTACATTAATATGGATGTAGTGTTTCTAATATATATATTTATTAATGTGTTAACAGGTGAAACATGGATAATAAAAACAAACTAGTGCTCATCATTTTTATCTATTTATATATTCGCTACTTTCGATCAAGATACATGAAAAGAAAACGTGATAATACATCTGCCATGTCTGGACATCAATTTACAATGGAGTTATTGACAGGAAATGATAGACAATGTATCGAGTTGCTACGCATGTCACGTGATGCATTTGTTCGATTATGTACACATTTTCGTATAAAAGGGTGGTTAAATGATAGCAAACATATATCAGTCGAGGAGAAGATGGCTATCTTTTTGCTTGTCATAGGACACAATCAACGTTTTGTTGTGGTAAAACGTAGATTCCAACATTCATTGCAAACAATTCATAAAGTTTTTCATGAGGTTTTAGAAAAAATGATGGAGTTTGCTACGGAAGTTATAGTGCCGACATCGTTTAATCCTAATCCAAACATTCCGGGCAATAATAGAAGGTTACGAAGAGTTTTTAAGGTAAGTGAAGTAAAGAGTATTACCATTACTACTAATAACTAAAAAATCGATATTTGTAGTTATCTTTATACGACTCCAAACTTTTATGTAGGGTGTGATCGGTGCACTTGATGGTACTTTAATACATGCAATTATTCCTGCTGGGCAACAACATTTATATAGAGGAAGAGGAAAAGGTGATGCAATCAAAATGTTTTAGCAATTTGCGATTTCAATATGGTTTTTACATTTGTAATAGCTGGGTGGGAAGGAGTAGCACATGATGCAAGAGTTTTATCCGAAGCTATTGCTGATCCAAATATTGGATTTCCATTTCCTCCTCCGGGTATATTATGATGAAGTATTTAAGGATGTTTTTATTTACTATAATCTGTTCGATACATATTTAATGGAATATCTAATACATATTATTTTCTTATTTTGTATAGATAAATATTATCTTTGTGATGCCGCATATACACATACGCGAGGATTTATGGCACCATATCGTAATGTTAGATATTGGCTTGGAGACTTTCGTCGTCGACGTGCAATGAGCAAAAATGAAAAGTTCAATCATGCTCATGCAAAACTTAGAAATGTTATTGAACGGGCGTATGGAGTCTTGAAAGCACGTTTCTCGATTTTGAAAAAGATGTCAACGTTCTCATTTGATACACAAAGGGATGTTGTTATTGCATGCTTTGCGGTTCATAATTTTATACGAAAGGAAGGCATTAATGATGAGTTATTTTCTATGTCTGATCAAATAGATATACAAGTCGAAAATGAAAATGAAACAGAAAATAATCAGAATCAAGAATTCCAGTCACAAGGAAGTGCATTAGATCAACAAGTAATGATAAACTTGCGTGAAGAGATTGTTGATCAGTTGATGCACAATGGAGAATGATTTACTTTAAATGATTTTGTCATGTTAGTTTATGGATTTTCATTTACCGTAATTTGTCGGTATTATTGTTAGAGTATTATTGGTGAAGACGTTGTCTTTTGATCTAAGAATCTTTTGAATGTTTTTCTTACATTTAGTTATTTGTTAATTTTATTTTTCGTGCAATTTAGCTATTCTAATAGCTTTAAAATATGATAAAAAAAAAAAGAAAAAAAAAATTAAGATATATATGAAAGTATATTTCCAAACAATCTTAATGATTATGCTTTCAGATTTCAGACACCACCTCTTATCATTCAGAACTGGTTTTCAGATTTCAGACTTAAGTATTCAGAAAAAACAAAAAACCCCTTAGACTATATCAGTTCAATTATCCATTAACCAATTATCTTATTATTTATTGCTTGTATTAAATAAGAAAGAAGGCTAAAACAGTTAACTTCTATTAATTAAACTTTTCATTTAGAATAGTTATCAAAAGTTTTATTTTGATTTTAGGATCATGATCATTTAATATAGCTAAATCATTCAACATCTTTAATTTATTCAACACTAAATTACATTATTTTATCAAACACCCCGTTAATTTGCCCTACCCATTTGCATAGTCCGAACATGGAGTTACTAATTTTAATTCTATTTAGGTTGTCCATCCGGTAAATAAGCTAGTAATGATTATAAACAAAAAACAATTAAATTAAATTATTTTTTTTCATGAAAGAAAATTTATATAGGCTTAATAAAGAAACAAATGATTCTTATATTAAACAAGGAATATAGTCAATCAACTACAGTTGTTATTTACTTAAAACATATAATTATATAAAATAATTGAACTACCTTTTTAAGCACAACATGATTTTTTAACGTTCCTACATTCAATATCACAATCACTCGTAATTTTACTGCATACTTTTGAGTCACCACAACAACACCAAAGAAGTTTTCCGATTACTTTTGAACAGGAAGGAGCACAAGCCTGTGGAATCGCCAGCGTTTTAATTTCACTTGCTTCACTTTTACTACCTGAAAATGTAAAAATATAGATATTGATTAAGGTGTTCATATAGTGATATACATGGAAAACTTATACAAAACTTACACTCGAAACAAGTGAGCAATGCGAGAAAACTTATACAAAAGAAAATCATATGTGATTTAACAAGCTTGACCATTCTGTCGATCGAGTGAAGCTATAGGGTACTTTTACTTCTTTAGAAAGAAAAGCTCAGGAGTTGAAGATGATTCAATGAGCGATAGTTCATGTATATTATAGGAGATAGTTACGTACTTATTTCCCCATTTAAATAAACGTGTTTCTCTGATTACTCTTCATATGACATGGAAAACTAAAACAAACACTAATATAAAACTTCTGTTCACAAACTTTTAATATAATTCATATAGTAGTTTATTGTCTGGTATTTAATTTACGGGTTGATTAAGTGAAGACTTTAGTTGAAACGAAATTTTATCAAAACTAGAATATATTGGTTTCAACTCCTGAGTAATCATTTGAATCATTTTTTAAAATTTTGATTTCTAACTCGACTATTAACTCAAACTATTTTAGATAATATATAATATAAATATAATATATATATATATGTATATATAATATAATCTAATATTAAGATTTTTATATTGAATTTATTGGTAATTTAAATGCATTTCCGAATCATTGTCCAAGTCGTACGAGTCATGTACGAGTCTTACGACTCATGGTTCAAGTCGTAGAAGTCATGATTTGAGTCAAATGCATTTTCGAGTTATGGTCCGAGTCAATATTTTTTGATGTAAAATGACTCGACTCATACAAGTCGACTCATGACTCATAAGAATTTAACAACTATGTTGGTATACGGTTACAAAATTACACTAGAATTATTTATTTCTTATTAGTAAAGTGATTGATATGTCTAATTACATAAGTCTACAAATATGTCTAAAAATATAATTGGATGATTAAATAAATGATTAGTTAATATAATAAGATGAGAGATAAGTAGTACAAATCCATTTAACATATTTTGTATTAATTAGACATGTTGGAGAGTTTAGAATTCCTTGATTGACGTAAACTCATTGTTTTCGTGATACAGATTCAAAGAATCGTATGGGATTGAGTTAGTCATCACAATACTTTTATGTAAATTATAGAAACGTTTACGATACATGTTTGTTACGAGGTCTAACTGAATATAACAAAATCAATACATCAAAAAGAAAGTTTTTACTAGCTTTTTATTGAGCTTTATAACAGTAAGCAGAACTGAAAAACCTCACCAGAAGAAATAACTAATAGTTTGGTTTTTGACTCGCAATATATTTGATTCGGTTTTCCTTATATTAGGAGTGCACCGACGTAATTAATAAAAGAATATCCGGTCGATAGTCTGTATCAACAATTGTCACCAAGTGCAATACAAGTTAAGGATATGACATTACGTTGTAGTTCCCATTAATGTTAAAAGATGTCAATAATCCTTGTACCAATCAAACTATCATAAGTTTAAACCAAACCCATCAGAATCCAAAAATGAAAAAAAAAGAAATAAGATTTACTCGAACAAGATTAAGATCAAAACAAACCATCAAGTATGACACTCGAAAGGGTAAAAGACAAAGAAGCACGACTTAAGATTTCAATCACACCCATTGCTTTTTAGTTTTCTCCATTCTCTCCAATAATCCAGCAATCTCCGCTTGCATTCTTATCTTCATCTTGTAATACTCGCAATGATCCTTCTCTGAAACTTTCAGCTCATCAACTTTCTTCTTTCTTTCTTCTTCAGTTTCATGCAGATTTAATTTTTCTATATTTTTTGTATATTCTTCATCTAATTTATCGATTTTTGTCCTGATCATCCGCTTATACCCCTCTGCTTCTCGTCTTGCTTCATCAGCTTTGTTCTGGAACATTCTGGCTTCAGCTTCTTTTATTCTCACGAGGCTCTCAACACTATCGAATGCATCTTTTTTTGACGATTTTACAGACCATTCATCCGCAATTACCATTTTATTGGTATTCATAATGTTGGGAAGAGTTTTGAGACTGTTGTTATCTCCTCTGTCACTTGATGATCCCGTATTATAGAAGGAAGTTTGACGAGGTTGAGAATTTGATGGCAGAACAGGATCTTTTAGTAAAGAATTGGAAACGGGAAACTCGACCATGCCTCCTCCTGCATCTATGGCTATTAAAAAAAGGGACTCATTAATTTATATCAGAGGCATTACAACAAAATGAAAAACAATACCTGCAGGATATAAACAACAAATACTATTTTCTTATAAGACTCCATACGAACTAAAAGCAATCTCATATTGACCATAAAAATAAATGTACCAATATCATAGTTTTTATTTATTCAACAAAATGGACAAAGAAACTATCAGAAGAAAATCCAACAAGTTTTCTCCCGTCCCCGAGTGTTTTACCCAACCCATCTGAACCGCACATTTTGCCACTTATATTTGAAAGCAGACTATCTCATCAGTACGATTACAAGTAGATTGAAGTCGTTGTATTGAGTCTTAAGGGAGCCTTACATATGAAGTTTCTTTACTAGTGATACAAACAATGTTTATATGTCAAATGAAATACAAACGAGATGGTGAAACTTGAGCTTTTGGAAGAAGTACCCTTACAAGCTTCAAACATGTACGTAATATAAACCACTATGTAAACCATCTTAACAAAAATCATTATACCTCGTCCCCCTTTAAAATGGCAATGTTTGACCAGGGGCATGGTTTTATAAATAGGTTTGATCATTAATGAAATACCTATCATACACCCAATTAATTACCTAAACAATGACAAAATCGATAACACTCGACATTTGAAAATGATGACTGATCGAAAACAAATTTAGCTAAGAGTTATAATTAGTAAAATGCAAACAACATGGTATTAGCACCAAATGTATTTTCTAATCCCTCCGTTCTCTGAAAATATCAACTTTTGACTCAAAAAATAGCCGAAGAAAAATCATTTAACTATTTGTAAAATATCTAAAATACTATTAATCAAAGAGGAATTTTGTCGACCAAAACGCTACCATCAATTTATTTGTAATGCTTATAACTGAAAATATGTTAAGTTTTACACGAATTCCTTTTTTCTAACAGAATTGTTGCGACTTTAAAACACACCCCAAAACACAAACTTTGTGACTTTCGTAAAAAAAAAAGTTTACATAAAGAGTGACCAATTCTTTTTTACCACTTCAAAATTAAAATATATAAATATTGTTGAAACTGCGGAACTGAAGCTGTAAGCTCCAATCACTTTTAGCTAAAAATAGTATGAGACAGATAAAAACACCAAGTTTTGAAACAAAATCTTATAATGTATCGTATGATAATATCATTAAAGAGAAATATATATAAATTAAGACTTACTGTCAAAGAAGTGCAGGATGGTACGGCATACGTCCGATGGGGACATCACTTTGTTCTCAAGTTTCGAAATCAACTCAGTGGCCTTCATATGAAGTTTTTGCCCTTTGAAATCTATACTCCCCCTAAAGACTTTCCTAACACAATCAAGCTCTTTAATTAACGTCTCCAAACCCCATTGTTCTACACTAAACTTGAAAACATCCTTAATAAACCCAAACATTTCAGAAGCATGACCACAACAGAGACAATTAAATTGCATCTCCGTTGTGCCTGTGGGTCCCTTCAAACTTGGACCGGGCTTTATTAGATTCTTTTGAATACCACAAGCCGTGTGACACCAATGAGAACACACATCACACCCAACCCAACTGCAAGTATTGCTGGCACAGTCAAAGTTTAGACAAACGGGACACATACATTCACTACAGAATCCTTTCTTAGTTGAGCAAATCTTGCAGTCACAGTCTTCAACAGGTAACAATCGCTTGCAAATCACATTCTTACACCTTTCGTATAAGAATATTTCAATCAGTTCATTTGCTGGAAGGCGATTTTGGAGAGATAAGAAGCTCTTTAAACCCATTCTTATAGAAACCAAAAGTGCTAGTTGGTTTATATTTGCTTTTGAAAGTGTTTCACTGGTAAGATCAGACCTTCTCTCGAGCCGAAGCTGTAACCGTACCAATTCGTCTCTCTTCTCAGGCACTGTGATGAGCCTCTTCAAGTAATCCTTTGTAGACTCAAACGTTTCATCAGGAAGCTCTTGAGTTATCTGAGCCATTGTCTGAATAGACTCGGAGACAATCTCTCTAAGAATTCTTTCAGGCCTAGAAAGCTTACGTGATCTTCCAAAATCCAAACTTTCCAACCCTTTTGTATTCTCAGAACCTCTCCCCCTGGAATCACACGATTGTGTATCCATTTTCGTCCTGGCAGGCAACTCGGAAGGAAAAAACGACAAATTAGTTTCAGAATTAGTCTGAATAGGTTGCACCAACGCAACACGTCCCTCCCCAACAGGCCTAAACCGACTATGAACAGACCCATTAGTCCCTTCCCCAGCATTCCATCTCTGGTCACAATCTCTTCTATGACTACCCATTGAATAATCAGTTGAATTACGAGACATGGAGCAACTAAGGTTATGTGAAAACGAATTCGACATTGAAGCAGTGGTAAAATCATTAGAAAAAGTAGTATTCGACCTAGTCGGTTTCAAACTAACCGAACAATGAGCATCTGGCACACGATTAGACGCAGCCAAAGACATAGATGTTTCAGTTTCAGGCATAGCTAAAGACAAATCAAGTGTTTCCATTTTCGGCTTTTTATCTCTACTCATTCCATCATCTTCAACCACTCTTTTCGAAGAATTTTCAGACAACTGCAAAAAATCTCTTTCGACACATCTGTTCTCATCATCTTTATTACAATCCTCAGTTCCTTTAACTTTATTGTTATCAGATGAATTTTGACATAGTTTTGAAGTATCACAAAGATAGCTCAAAGTCAATTCTTGAGAAATTCCCCCAAATTTGGATTCTGGGGTTTGGGATCCGTTATCAGCTGAATGATTTTCTTTATCTTTTAACGTGGTCATGGTGTGGTGAGTGATTAATCAGAATTGAAAGGAAAATCAAGTCAAGGCTTGAATTTCGCCATCACTTTCTTAGCGTATCACTTTTTAGGGTCACAAACTTATTTCTTACTTATTTTTAACCCCTCTTATCAATATTAATATACTACAACATCTTTATCATAATTACTTCTTACATTTCTTTTTCAATGTTCGTTATTCAAACTGTTAGAACGTAATTATATAAAGCTTTTAATTCAGGGTAATATACTATTGTTGGAACAATGATTGTTAAAAACAAATGTTAGGGTTTAGGTGATGTCAACCTTAAATCTCATGTTATGATCACATTGCAAACCCAATAAGTTCTTGACAAACCTGGGGTGATCAAGGTTGAGGATAAAAGCGAGAATGTATGAACTCTGCGTTTAAGCTTTAGTGAGTGTGTGTTGAGATAAGATGGTCTCGACAATGATTTAGACCATGTATTTATATGGCTAGTCTAAAGTATATGGAACGTTGATCCATTAATGATGATCATGAATACTTGAGCTGCCTTAATCATCAATCATCATTATATTTAACGCCTTACTATTATGACGACAATAAAGCAGTCGTGAAGCGCCATTATGACGGGACGTCAGCCAACAGACTCTTCAAATGACAGGCGTTGACAACTTATAAGACATGCGCTTCAAATGACAGGCGTTGACAACTTATAAGACATGTGCTACAAATGACAGACGTTGACAACTTATAAGACAGACGCTTCAAATGAGAGGCGTTGACAACTTATAAGACAAACGCTTCAAATGACAGGCGTTGACAACTTATAAGACAATCGCTTCAAATGACAGGCGTTGACAACTTGACAGGCAGTTTATGACAGTCTGACTATTTTTGGTGACGACCTGTCAGACAGTTTCAGCCTGACAGCCTGATGACAACCTGTCAGACAGTTTGTCATCAGACAACCAGTCAGGCAGTTTGGCCTGAGGACAACCTGTCAGGCAGTTTGGCCTGGTGACAACCTGTCGGGCAGTTTCAGCCTGACAGCTGACTAGTTTTTATCGACGTTGTTAGTCATTGGGCTTGGTTGTAGTAGCGAACTTTAAACAATAAAGGCCTATCATTATACTTAGGTTTTAGGGATTATTTATATATACATAGGTAGTCCTTACTAACCTCATCATGCCCCCGAGTTAGGATTTGCCAAAACAACGGTTTGCAAGTCGTAACTATCATCACTCGTTACTCGCAAGTTTTTTTTTTTTTTTTTTCTTGAGGCCGACGATAACTATGACCGGCAGTAAGCCATGACCGACGGTAAGCCATGACCGGCGGTAAGCCATGTTCGGCGGTAGCCATTGCTGGCGATAGCCATGACCGGTGTTAAGCCCTGGCCGACGGTAATGCCATGGTCGGCGGTAAGCCATGACTCGGTCAACTTTTTAGCCACCTTTTTTGTACGCTTTGTGTACGCTTAAATAATTAACTCCTTGCTAATCGTAATTGTATGTCTTGTTGCAGGTTTAACTGGGTTGCTCCCTACCTTACAGGTACATACTTGCTTGTCCATTGCTTTGCTTTGTTTACACCCCTGTAGTTAGTAATAGCTTATATACCTTGTTATTTATTAGGCATATTGTTAGGAAAATCAACGATTTAACCTAAGTTTATAAATATGTTTATTAAAGTCTTAGTTTTGAGTCTGAGTGACTAAAATAAACTAAGGCATTGTGGAGCTTACTACTTAGCTCCATAATGAAACGTAAGGCGTTACTTTAGGTAGGTTTGTTAGATAAAATCTTCTATCCTTTTAGAAGATTTACTAAGATTCGTACTTATCAAGCTCACTATTATTGTGTATAAATAGTGAGCTTGAACATTGTAATCGTTGAACCTTTTTGAATAGAAATAACTGTGTGTTATTCTCATTGTCTTGTTATTATAATTCCGCTACAATCAAACAAGAAACTGAGTGTTAATCGATTCGTGTTAATTAACGTTTAAATAATAATTTGTAATTGATTAACTAGTATTTGAGATCTTATTGAGACCTAACAACTGGTATCAGAGCAAATAAGATTTAAATTTTAATAAATTTACAAATCTTAAACGATCAATATATAAAACTCAAATACAATGTCATCATCTAATACACCTGCTATGGCCAGAAAAGGTATTCCCATTTTCAATGGACATAACTTTGCCCATTGGAAACTTAAGGCTGAATGGCACCTATTTGGAATTCATGAGGAAATGATGAGAACTGTCACTCAAGGACCAATCATTCCAGGAAAACAAATTGAAGAGGTTAAGGAAGAAGACAAAGTCGTTCAACGTGCAAGATGGGTCCAAACTCCAAAATCTCAATGGACTGATCTTGACAGACAGTTGTTCAATCTAGATCCAAGAGCTAGAAACATTCTAGGAAACGCTGTGTCTGAGCAAATATTCTCCAAGATTGTTGGATGTAGATCTGCTAAAGATATATGGGATACCCTAATTGTATCATATGAAGGTGTACCAATAGTAAGAGAGCAAAGATTGAATAGCATGATCAGAAACTATGAAAACTTTTACGTGAAAGAAAAGGAAACCTTGGCTGATTTGCACACAAGGTTTCAAATCTTGTTGAATGATCTATCAGCTCTGGGTGTAATGAAGGAGGATGATGAAGTATGCAAGAAATTCGTTGATGTCTTGCCAAACATATTTGAATCAGTTATCACATCTGTTAGGTCTCAATAAGATCTCAAACAATGGCTAATCAATCACAAATAAGTATTTAGACGTTAATTATAATTAATCGATTGATTACTCAGTTTCAAATATTATTATAGCGGAAATATAATAACGAAATAGTGAAAATAACACACAGTTATATTTATTCGAAAGGTGCACTGATTACAATGTTCAAGCTCACTATTTATACACAATAATAGTGAGCTTGATAAGTATGAATCTTAGAAAATATTCTAAAGAGATAGAAGATTTTATCTAACTAACATACCTAAAGTAAAGCACTACGTTTCTTTATGAAGCTGAGTAGTCAGCTCCATAATGCCTTAGCTTATTTTAGTCACTCAGACTCAGTCACTCAGACTCAGAGTTACTCAGACTCAAATCACTTAGACTAAGACTTTAATAAACAGATTTATTAACTTGGGTTAAATCGTTGATTTTCCCAACAATCTCCCCCTATCTGTTTCAATTAAAGTCTTTTACAAACTATGCACCAAAAATAAACACAAACAAAAGTTGTTAACTAAACAATGTTTGTGAACAAAAAGATACATAAAACAAACTACTTTCTTCTCTTGACAGATCTTTTCTTCTTCAAGGAAACCTCCCATGGCAAAGACTTGTTCACTTCGTTAGCCCATTTTAACCTCTCAGTCTTCCAGTCAAGAAGTTTCTTCATTTCAGCGTCAGATTTATTGAAAAGCACTTGATACTCTTTCTTGATCAGCTCCACTTTATCAGCCAACGTTCCAGTTTCTTCAATTCTTCTGAGGTTATTAAATAACCAACTAATCAGCTTCATTCCAAAAGGTAGACACTGATCAGACTCACATTCGCTGAGTAAGGAAATGCAGTGGTAGACACCGTGTTTAGTCTGTCTTTGGCTTGGAAGCTTTCTTCTCCCCCACAATCTACGTAACATAGGCCCTCATGCTTCTCAGTCTTCACATATGTCTTGTCTTGAATTTTACTCCTTTGGGAACAGGATGCATGTAACTTGTTTCCAGACCCAAAGATTTAGCCCCAGCTCTTACCTTATGGATAGTACAGAATGCCCTATAATCTTCATCAGGCATCAGCTTCAGCATATGAGCTACGTTGACATTAGAAACAGCTTCTCTTTTTACAGTCATTCTGTGAGCTATATTTATTATGGTTGAGGTCAAACTGGCTATCTCTTTCCATTCCTCCAACCCCAGGGTGTGCATTCTGGTTACCCCAATTCTGAAAGATCCTCCTTTGTGATAACATTTGAGTAGGAGGTCAGTTTCACCAGGACTTGTGCATTCTAAATGTTGAAGCTTATGCTCATGCTTCCTCAGTGTGAAATTTGTTTCGATATAGTTCAGTCTTGCTTCTTCTCTAAACACCTCTTTGGCCATTAATTTGTCAACTTCTACCCTCATTTGATCTTCTTCAATGGCCAAATCATCCTCTGCCTCCATCTCAGCTTCAAGATCCTCATCTGCTTTCATGGATTGATCTTGCGGATTTTCATCAAATTTCTCCATGTATAGCCCCTTAACATATTCTTTGTATTGTTCCACAATCATACCACAGTTATGAGCATACCTTTGTAGCTTGGCTAGTTTCTCAGCTTCTTCATGCTTTTTCTTTGATTCAGCCTCTGGATCAGTCTGAACATTTGGTTCTTCAATTGTATGTTCAGTCTCAGCTTGATCTGGATCACTATCATCCCCCACTTTGCCTTTTCCCTTTCTGTCTTCTTTCTCATGTTCATCAGCAGATATTTCACTCCAATCAGTTTCATAGAACACTTCAGACTCACCAGTTTTAGTGTTGAATCTGGTAGTCTTGTAATACCGTTTCTCCTCCACATCCCTCTTTCGTTTCAGGTACTGTTTGGGGATCTCAGACTCATCAACTAATTTCTCCCCCTGAGTCTGAGCATCCTCTTGAGAGACTTCAGCAACCTGCTTCCCTTTTCTCATCAAACTAACTTCATCAGTCAGCTTCAAAACCAGCTGCTCTAACTCCTTCACCTCCTCAACATGTTGGCGATTCATAGCTTGCATCTCAGTCTGCATTGCACTCAGCTTGACATCAAACTGAGTGGACATGTCCTGAAAGGCTTGTAACAGCACATGGACTGTCATAGCAACCTCAGACTGAGGGATTGTAGTAACAGGTGGAGTTGAACCAGATGACACAGCTTCACTCCCTCCCTGTGTTTTAAGAGAATGATCATGAGCCATAGAAATGGAAGTCTGTACCTCACTCAGTTTGGGGAGTGAGGCATTGACTACTTGTGCATAAGAGTGTAAGAGATTTGATGGTACCTGATCGTGAACTAGCACAGAGCTAGTGAAAATAGCCGTTGGAACTGGCATAGAAAATGAATGGGGTGGTCCCATACTGAGTACAGGGATATCCAGGAGTGGTATATCTTCTTCAATGCTTGCCACATGTGTCAGTGTGGCAGCAGTAATGTGGGTCTCCAAGCTGACTACACTAGATAGGCGTTGGGTAGTATGGGTAGTCAGATTCACCTCCTGCTCTAGCACAGGAAAAGTGGACTGATCTACAACACTGGAGGGGAGTTCAGAACTCTCGGCCTCATGGAAAAGTGAGTCCATTAGTGCTTGATTTACTGTGGGGCTTGATGTGAGAGCTTTTTCAAAAGAACTTGGTGAGTTCATCAGATTGGTCGCTTGTGTAGCCAGTACATCAAGATGTGGAGTGGGCTGCTCAGACTGAGAGGGGATACTCTCAGACTGAGGTAAAGAAAGAGGGATATCCATACCTTGATCAGCTTCATCTTGCCTAGCCTCACCCATTTGTACCTCAACATCTGCTTGAGGGATATTACCCTCAACCTCCCCGTCAATTCGTTCAGCTTGGAATTCTGAGTCTGAGGAGTCAGACTCGGTGAGTTCATGATCGATGAATGGATTTTCAATCCATTGAAGCATTATAGGAGTTAACTCTGTCTCATCCTCAGTGATGTGAATATACGTAAAAGTTTTGGAAGTCAGTCTGGAGAGATCACATGTATAAAACGTTTGCTCAAGCTGATCATAAATTTCTTTTCCCAGGGCTTCCTCAAAGCAAAGTGAAAGAACACGAATGAAAGGAACATCATTCGGTCGTTTTGATTTTAGGGCAAGGGAGAGAATCTCATCAAAATATAGTTGTGAGAAAGAGATTCTTCGACCCTTACCATCGAATGGAACAGATGAGTTTCAAACTCATTCATCTGATCTAGACTGCCCGATTTACCCCCCAAACACCTCGTGATTATTGAAAATAAGAACTTCCATTTTCCTTTAAAAAAACTTGTATTGAACAACCCCTTGGGTTTCAGGCTGACCAATGAGAGGAAAGGCCTCAGCTCTAGCTTGCTGTTTGGTCCGTCTGGCCTGAAAACCACCTTCTCCTGCTTCAGCAAGGGTGGGAAGCAATAAAGCGGCACGAATGGTTTCTTCAGTGATGGTGATTTTCTCGCGGCCATCATTATATGTGCCAGTGAGGGCTGTCTTGTCAGCGTTTGCGGTACAGGTATACCACCATTCACAAAGTACTGGTGGACACATCATGTTTTCACAAAAGAACGCGCCGTAGAGGGGATGTGCCTTCATGTATTGAATGAGTTGCTCAAAACCCCTGTTGCGACGATTGGCGAGAATGTCAGCAGTAGCCACCCTGTTGTTGTCTTTGATTTGAACTCTGTGTTGAAAGTATGCACCAGGAATCATACGGGGGGTAACGTGAAGGATCATATTTGCATTCGCCATTAGAAAGAAGATCAAGCAGAAGATTAGAGATTAAAGCAATTAGGGTAAAATTTTATGTTCAGTTGAATATAAACTAAGAGAGAGAAAATTAAGGAACTAAGTTAGGAAACTTTCAATTTAGTCCTTGTATGTTTATGCGATTGACACTTTTGACCCTTGACTGTACATTGACCCTTTTTAAAAAGAACAGAAAAAAATGTGAAAAGATATGTAAAAAAAATTAAAAATTGCAAAAGATATTTACTAAAATTAAAAAAAATAAAAAATTTCAAAAGATATATACTAAAATTACATTCAGTCTGTGCACTTGGTCAGACTGAGATATCTGGAGCTGACTATTAAGTCAGACTGAAAATTCACAAGCTGACTAAAAGGTCAGCTTGAGATTTATGTTGTTGAGAGATTAAGGATTTAACATTCCTAGTTCTCCTAACAGATAGAAAAACCTGTCCTCACTCAGAGGTTTCGTGAATATGTCTGCCAATTGATCATTAGTAGCGACAAACTCCAGTCTAACCTTTCCTTTCTCCACACAGTCTCGAATGAAGTGATGTCTAATTTCGATGTGGTTAGTCCTGGAGTGGAAAACAGGATTCTCAGTGATTTGAATGGCACTCTTGTTGTCACACATGATTGGAGTGTTTTGAATCTTGATTTCAAGATCAGCCAGTTGGTGCTGCATCCATAGTAATTGTGCACAACAGCTCGCTGCAGCCACATACTCAACTTCAGCGGTGGAAGTTGCAACTGAGTTTTGCTTCTTACTGGACCAGCTGACTAGCTTTCCTTCCAGAATCTGACATCCTCCAGAAGTGCTTTTCCTGTCCAGTTTACATCCTGCATAATCTGCATCTGTGTAGCCAATTAGTTCAAAACCAGAATCTTTAGGGTACTACATACCAAGATTTGGTGTACCCTTAAGATATCGAAAAATTCTTTTGACAGCCTTAAGATGGGATTCCTTGGGGTCAGCTTGATAACATGCACATAGACATGTAGAAAACATGATATCAGGTCTGCTGGCAGTTAAATAGAGTAAAGAACCAATCATTACTCTATAAGTAGCTTGACACACTGACTTTCCAGAGGAATCTTTATGCAATTTATCAGATATGCTCATTGGTGTTTTCATTTCAGAACTTGTTTCAAAACAAAATTTCTTTACTAAATCATGAACATATTTACTTTGGTTTATGAAAATGCCATCTTTCTTTTGTTCTACTTGTAGAACAAGGAAAAATGTAAGTTCTCCCATCATGCTCATTCGATATTCACTACACATGAGTTTTGAAAACCAAGTACACAACCTTTCATTTGTGGAACCAAATATGATGTCATCAACATACATTTGAACCAAAATCACATGACCATTTTCCTTTTTGATGAACAATGTTTTATCAATGGAACCTCTTTTAAAATCATTTTTAAGAAGAAATTCAGACAAAGTATCATACCAAGCTCTAGGAGCTTGTTTGAGACCGTATAAAGCTTTGTTTAATTTAAAAACATGATCAGGAAAGTTAGGATCAAAAAAACCTGGAGGCTGCTTGACATAGACTTCCTCCTGCAAGTCTCCATTCAGAAATGCACTCTTCACATCCATTTGATACACCAAGAAATCTTTAAATGCTGCATATGCTAAGAAAAGACGAATTGCTTCTATTCTGGCCACTAGAGCAAATGTTTCATCGTAATCAATGCCCTCTTCTTGTTTGTAGCCTTGAGAAACTAGTCGAGCTTTATTCCTGATCACCACCCCATCTTTGTCATATTTATTTCGAAAGATCCATTTAAGTCCAATGATGTTCTTATACATGGGACGTGGGACCTTTGTCCATACATTGTTTCTTATGAATTCTCCAAGCTCCTCTTGCATACCATCAACCCAGTCTTCATCTAATAAGGCTTCCTCAACCTTCTTTGGTTCCATCAGACTCAAGAAATTTGTGTAGAAATAAAAATTTGCTGTGGCCTTCTTTCGTCTTGTTATGACACATTCAGTTAATGAACCAATAACTGACGAGATAGGATGCCCTCTGAAAGTATTGATGTTGCCTGAAACATTTTCAGTGACTTCTTCTGCTTGAGTCTGAGTATCATCAGTCTGAGTAGATTGGAGCTGAGGTTGGTCAGACTGAGGGGTGTCAGGTTGAGTGTCGTCAGTTTCATTTGACTCTGTATTTTCTATTTCTGGAACACTCTGGAAAGATGATTCATCGGGTTCACTTTCAGATCCTTGGTTTAGATGAGTGTTTTCAGCAATCTGATCTTCAACCTGAGAGTCAGCTTCAAATGAAGTTACAAGTAATTTGTCAGAAAGTTGATTGATTGTAGCTATGTCAGTCTGTGATGATGATTCATCTTTGTCAGACTGAGTGGTGCCATCAAAAGTTACATTAATGCTTTCTTCTACCACTTTCCTTCTTTCATTGTAGACTCTGAATGCTTTGGCTATGCTTGAGTTTCCAACGAACAGTCCGTCATCAGCTTTAGGAGACATCTTGCATAACAAGTCCCTTTGATTTAGGATATAGCATCTACTTCCAAAGATATGGAAATAATGAATAGAAGGGACCTTTTTATGATACAATTCATAAGCTGTCTTTCCATGTCTCTTTACGATGATGGACCTATTTTGAGTGAAGCAAGCAGTGTTCACAGCTTCAGCCCAGATGTTTCCATAGCACAACATTGTTCTAGCAGCATCAATTAGAGTTCTGTTTCTTCTCTCTGCAACTCCATTCTGTTGAGGGGTTCGGACTGAGGCAAAGTTTTGAACTATGCCTAATTGATCACAGAAGTCTATTAAGACTGAATTTTTGAACTCAGTTCCATGATCACTTCTCATTTGACGAACAAGAGTGTGTTTTTCTGGCGCTGTTCTCTTTTGATCAGACTGATGATCTCTTCAGCTGCATCACTTTTAGCCCTTAAGAAGATAACCCAAGTAAATCGAGTAAATTCATCAACAATTACAAGGGTGTATTTCTTTCCTCCTTTACTCTCAATTCCAATTGGACCAAATAAATCCATATGTAACATAAATAACGGTTCATCAATTGAATGCAACATTTTGGATGGAAACTGAGTCTTTGTTTGCTTTCCAAGTACACAGGCTGAGCAAACTTTGTCTTTGGTGTAGGTCAGTTCAGGGAGACCTCTAACCAATTTACTCTTTGACAAAGCATTTATATTTTTGAAGTTTAGAGGAGATAACCTTCTATGCCACAACCAATTGAGTTCTTCTTTGGTTTCTGTGAACAAACATGTCTCAGCTTCATCATTTTCCGTACTCAGATCCAGACAGAATACATCTCTTTCCCTCTTGGCGAGTAGTAATGGTTTTCCTTTGTCACTGTAGATTATTCCAGCTTGTTTCCTGAATCTGACTTCATGATCCTCATCAGTTATTTGACTCACACTGAGTAAGTTATGTTGTAATCCTTCCACATATGCAACTCTCTTGAAAGTGACAGCTCCAGCATGAATCTTTCCATATCCACGTGTCATTGATACCCCGTTGTCACCATATCTCACTTGAGGCCCATCTTCTTCTTTATAGTCTTGTAGAAAAGACTTAATTCCAGTCATGTGTCTTGACGCTCCACTATCTAGATACCATTTTGTAGAGTCCTGCACATGAAATAGAAGATGTTAGTTCCTTTTGGGTACCCACTTTAGAGTGGATCCATGAACTGGAGCAGGTTTAAGTTCAGGTTCAATCTTGCAGTCAGTTTTGGGACTGGTATAGTTCCATTTATTTATTTCCTTCATGCAGTTAACAGAATAGTGACCTATGACACCACAGTATTTACATGGGGTATCTTTGAGACCGACTCGAGATGGGACTGACTTAGTTTTAATGGGTTGCACAGATGTTGTCTTTAATGGAGAAATGTTTCTTTTCTTTTGAGGTGAAACTGACTTTGATGAAACTGACCTGGACTTTGATGAAACTGACTTATGTGAAGCTGACCAATGTGTTGGTGAGACTGACTTTTGAAAAATATTTTTTTGTGGTCTAGACTGATTCAGTTGTTTACAAAACACAGCTTCATGCCCTTTTTCACCACAATTGTAGCAAATTCTCTTAGGAGGAGTTTTGGGCCTGACTTGATTGGGTGATTTGTTCCTGACTAGAGGTTTTACTATGTTGGTCAGTTCCAACAATTGATTTCCCAGTTTATCAATAGTTTTTGTTTCGTGACTTTTGTTCAGATTCTTGGGACTGACTGGGTGCTGAATCTTAGATTTCCTCACAGCCTTGGGCAATCTATTAGTTAGATGCACATAAGCTTTTTCAGCATGCACATTTTGTTCAGTTTCAGACAAATTAACACATTCAAACTGAGAAGAAGATAAAGAATCACTTTTATTAGAAACTTTGGAAATTACATGTTTTACAAAAGCATTTGACATCATTATTTTTTCTCCTATCAGGTAAGTGAAAGTATTTGGAAGAATTTCTGGTTTGAAAATAATTTTTTCTCTTTCAGCTTTTTCAGCTTCTTCTTCTTCAGTCATATACTTCTTCAAACTGAATCCCTCCCCCAACACTGCTTGAATTTGTTTGGGTATCCGTCTGCTCAAACAATCTTCATTTTTTAAGGATGATATGCACCATGATTTACAAATTATTTTATAATGCTCAGTTTCTTCTCTAAGTTTATGGTTTTCTTTTGCAAGATCACTATAAGCTTCAGTCTGAGCATTTAAAAGTACTTTATAGCTTTCTAGTTCAACTATTTTATCATCTTTAATTTTCAAATTATTTTCAAGATCTTTGTATTTTTGTTTGAATTCAGCTTGTTCTTCTAAAGTGGTGGTCAAGTCGACAAAAATATACTCAAACATTTGAAGTTTTTGTTCATTTGTGTAAGAGTTGAAATTATGTACCTTATAAAGCTTTGACTTGTTCCAGTCTGAGTTACAACTCAGTCTCTCAGCTTCCTTCAGATCCTTCTCAAACTGAGAAGCAGATTTCTCAGCTTCAGTCACCTCTTCTGTAAATGCCATTAAACATTTATCCACCACTTCTTCATCTTCATCAGACGATAGTTCCTCATCTAGCCATTCTTCAGCAAAGAATGCCTTTTGCTCAGTTTGAGGCTTCTGTGTGTTTGAACTGTTGCCTTTCTTGTATTTAAGATATTTCTGTCGATATCTTTGGGCCCTCTCACCAACCTCGTCCATGTGTTCAGTCTGAGCATTCTTTACTTTACAGTCAGCAGCCATGTGACCATATTCATTGCACTTAAAGCATTTCACCTTTTTCAGATCAAAAGGTTTCTTTCCTTTGTAGCCTGTCTTCTGTTCAAGCTTCATAGTTAGTAGAGCTGTAACGCCCTGATCTTACAAAGCATACAAAATGATACCGAAAGAAACTTAAAACGCAAAAGGGCGTTAAACTTATGCAAAAGCAAACTGAATATTCAAAAGACATATTTCCAAAAGATACTAAAAGATAATAAATATTCTAAGGGAAGCATTCTAAAATCCTTAATCTCTCTACGCTCGACCCCATTCCCCAAAGCCACTGAGTACCTGCCGTTTAAGAAAGAAATTGGAAAACGGCTGAGCGAATGCTCAGTGAACAGATATATACAAATGACACGGAATAGGTATGACATGCATAATAAGTAAATACAAAACTTATTTAAAAATAAAAAGTTGCAAGACAAAGCTTATTTTCAAAACAAACCAATTTTCAAAACAAAGTTCAAATATGTAATATATCCACAACACCCAACGTCAAATATATCAAAGTAATACAAACATATATTCACATTTTAGAAAGCCAAATTTCGTAAAATAATGCACCAAGAGTCAAACAAATAGGTAACAAATATCAAATGAAATTCTAGGGTAACATATACCACTAGTCTTTCCAAAAGGTGCAAACGTTTCGTATGACACTACGATAAACGTCCACCATCAAACACACAAAGTTCCTAGGATCGATCCATACGCCTCTTATAACAAATAATACTTAGTGCACCTTACCACAATCCGGGTAAACAAAAAGAGACGCCGTAGATATAGCAAAATACACCGCTACGGTCGATGCCACATTATTGGTGTCACAATAACGCGCCCATGGGACCTCCATGGATAGGTTACTCTTAGGCATATCTTACGAAACCGTTTTAAGCGACTTATATGTTACAAATTTCAAAATACTTTTACAAATTTTCAAAGTGATTAATAGACTCCAAAATATGTTTAAAAAGTTATTTATAATGTATGTAAAGTAGTTTAACCATAAACATAAAATATTATATAATGTGACATATTATTTATTTTGAAAATCACGTGTCTACCCAACTGTTCGTTCTAATCTTGTCACGAGTCACCATGACAACATTATCAATCTATTTACGAAATAATAACATAACGGGTCCTTATCGGGACATGAAAAGCCACACGAAATGAGTGACACTTTATACGAATCACCGTAGTAATTACCACAATCACACGTATTCTTTACCTAGTTGCTTCGAGACTTTTTCGGGGCTGTTTCGGGACAGTTCTCGGGACTTAATTGGGATTGTTTCGGGGCTGAATTTAGGGGCTGTCCGGGGATGTCTCGGGGGCTGTTTGGAATGGGTTTTGAAGACACGGTTTTTGACACATAAAATACTTTTAGTTTACTCATTTTCAAATCTACACGTGATCACAAATTCTCGTTAGTACACAAAATGATCAAGTATAATAGTATTATTTCAAAAAAAAACGTAAACAACTTTTATGCAAACATACATGTCATACCAATAATATTTCAAATCATGTAACGAGATTTTCAAAACGACTTATACGAAATTTGTAAAAACGATCAAAAGATACACATACGAGAAGAAGAATGAATTTGTATCAATAATCACAAGAAACATGTATCAAAGGAAGAGGCAAAACAATAAGGTGAGTTTCGAATAAAAAGAAGATAGACATATGTGCAAACATATTACGAATAACATAATACTTATTGAAAGATAATATATACGTACAAATGATCAAAGAAACATATATATCAAGAGAATTATGAAAATACGTATAAGGAAGCAATGAATCAAAATAAGACACATAAGATATCGAATGAACAATATAAGAATAAAATGAATACTAAAAAGAAAGTTAAGAATATTGAAACAATCAAAATAATAAATCGAACGAAGACAACAAACATACATATAAATGTATCGAATATTCGTAACAATAATCATAATAGTAGCTAATCGAAGGATGACACCAAATATACATATAATGTATAGAATATCCGTACCAACAATAATACGAACACGGTAAATATAATTAAAAGAGATCAGAATATCCGTACCAACAATAATACGAACAAGAGAAACATAATTAAAAGAGACTCGGAATATCCGTACCTCAAATTCCAAAGAAAAGAAACACGATTCGAATAGATTAACCAAATGAACAATCACCGAAAGATATCTAACAAATGAAACGTATTGTGAGACAATTAAATAGGAGTTTGTAATATCCACTTTAAACTTATATTAAAATCGTTTTCTAATTGTTCATGATGTATAAAATATATATATTCATATACTTTGTGATTTATCCAATTACAATTTTCAAAAACATAAGATATATATTTTTACAAGCATTTTTTTAGTGTGATCTTTAGTTGACGAAACATGATTTAAAGTGATTATTTTGGAAGGAAAAAGCAAAGAAAACTTTCTTAAACATACCTTAAAACTTGTGTGATGATTTACCATTCTCTTCTACTTCAAAATGGATCAATTACACTTATTTTTTTAATCAATTTGGATGAAAAAAGATGCAGAATTTTGGGTCTAGAAAATCAATGGGAGAAATGGAAAAACTCAAGAAATTGTTTTATTAAAATATAACATAAGAGAGAATAGATGGTCTCTTAACTAAATGGTCATTAGTTTGGTGATAATGGTAATTAAAAGTTAATTATGATGAAGTTATTATGATATGGTAACCAAAGGTCTTTTTATGAATCTAGACTTGTTTATAATGTATGATTAAATCAAACAATTTATTTAGTTATTTATAAAAATTTAAGTTTATGGTTAAAATAGAATCAAATGTTAAAAGTTCTTTATTCTAATATAAAATAAATGGTTGAGTAATTCATTAATCATGTGACAAACTATATGTAAACTTTATTATTTAAAAACTTAGAGTTTAATAACTCATATTAAACTTAGAAAAATATAAATATAATGATATAATTATTATTAAAATACTTAACCTATAACTTAAACATATTTAAACTCAAACTTATCTTATTGCTTATTTCTCAAAATATGTATTTAAATTTTTGGGATATTACAAGAGCAAGCTGACTTTTCAATTTCTTGACCTCAGTTTCATCATCTGATTCTGAGTCTGAGTGGGATGAGTCAGCTTTAGAATAAATTTCTTTATTCCTTCTACTTGTTGCAACTAATGCAGCTTCAGGATACCTTGCAGTTCGTCTATTGTTAATCTTTTTCCTTTCTTGAGATTCCTCAAAATTTAACAATAAACCAAAGAGTCCTGGCAGCTTGTAGGTGGACAGTTTCTCGCTAATTACAAGAGATGTAATAACAGATTCAAATTTGTTAGGTAAGATGTCAACAAATTTCTTACATATTTCATCATCTTCCTTTGTCACTCCTAGAGCTGACATATCATTCAGCATAATTTTAAATCTTGTGTGAACGTCAGCCAAAGTCTCCTTTTCTTTCATATAGAAATTTTCATAATTTCTAATGAGACTGTTTAATCGTTGCTATTTCACCACTGGAACACCTTCATTAGACACAATTAACGTGTCCCATAGTTCTTTTGCAGTTTTGCATCCAACTATTTTCGAAAATATTTGTTCAGACACTGCATTTCCTAAAATGCTTCTGGCTTTAGGATCAAGATTGTACAACAGCTTGTCTTGATCTGTCCATTGTGGTTTGGTGGTTTGAACCCATCTTGCACGTTGAACAACTTTATCACCTTCCTTGACTTCATCAATGTGCTTTCCTGGGATTATGGGTCCTTCAGTTATTATCCTTATCATTTCCTCATGAATTCCTGAGAGATGCCACTCAGCTTTAAGCTTCCAATGGGCAAAATCATGACCATTGAAAACAGGAATTCCTTTTCCAGCCATTGCAGGTGGGTTTGAAGATGATGACATTGTTTTGAGATTTTAAGTATTGATCGTTTAAGATTTATAAATTTATTAAAATTTAAATCTTATTTGCTCTGATACCAGTTGTTAGGTCTCAATAATATCTCAAACAATGGCTAATCAATCACAAATAAGTATTTAGACGTTAATTATTATTAATCGATTGATTACTCAGTTTCAAGTATTATTATAGCGGAAATATAATAACGAAACAGTGAAAATAACACACAGTTATATTTCTTCGAAAGGTGCACTGATTACAATGTTCAAGCTCACTATTTATACACAATAATAGTGAGATTGATAAGTATGAATCTTAGAAAATCTTCTAAAGAGATAGAAGATTTTATCTAACTAACATACCTAAAGTAAAGCACTACGTTTCTTTATGAAGCTGAGTAGTCAGCTCCATAATGTCTTAGCTTATTTTAGTCACTCAGACTCAGTCACTCAGACTCAAAGTTACTCAGACTCAAATCACTTAGACTAAGACTTTAATAAACAGATTTATTAACTTGGGTTAAATCGTTGATTTTCCCAACAACATCTCTTGTAGTCAGTGAGAAATTGTCCACCTACAAGCTGCCTAGCCTCTTTGGATTGTTACTAAATTTTGAAGAATCTCAAGAGAGGAAGAAGATAAACAATAGAAGAACTGCAAGGGATCCTAAAGCTGCATTGGTTGCAACTAGCAAAAGGATTAAAGAAATTTATTCTAAGGCTGACTCATCTGAGTCTGAGTCCAACTCAGATTCAGAGTCAGGTGATGAAACTGAAGTCAAGAAGGTAAAGAATCAGCTCGCTCTATTGACTATGAATCTGGAGCAGAAGACTGGTTACAAAGGAAAGAAACCTTTTGATTTAAAAAAGGTCAAATGCTTCAAATGTAATGAGTATGGACACATGGCTGCTGATTGTAAGGTAAATAATGCTCAGACTGAGCACATGGATGAGGTTGCTGAAAGGGCTCAAAGATACATAAAGAAGTATCTTAAATACAAAAATGGAAATAGCTCTAAGACTCAAAAGCCTCAAACTTAGCAGAAGGCATTCTTTGCAGAAAAGTGGATGGATGAGGAATTATCATCTGATGAGGATGAGGAAGTGGTGGATAAGTGTTTGATGGCCTTTGCAGAAGAAGTAATTGAAGCTGATGAGTCTGCATCTCAGTTTGAGAAGGATCTGAAGGAAGCTGAGAGACTGAGCTACAACACAGACTGGAACAAATCAAAGTTATATAAGGACTCTACAAAATGGTATCTAGATAGTGGAGCATCAAGGCACACACTCGCATCAGAAAACAACACCTCGGACCCATCAATATCAACCCAACCGATCGAATCCATGCACTCGCGCAAATTTTGCATTGGAACCTGATTTAGTACTGCGTATTTTTGCAATCAAAAACCCGGACAAGACCAATCATTTCCATTTAAAAGATCAGCAAGATTACTTTTTAAAGTCCAGCCCGCATTCATAATTTCCCGATTAGAAATAAAATTATTTAGAGCACCAACAACACTCCAATTATCAAACCATGCAGAAATCATTTGATCATCACCAATCTTACTGATTACATGCATTCGAATAACATCACATAACCCCAAGATCTTTCGCCAACTATAACTCGCATTCGCTTTAACTTGAACCTCCCAAAAACTGTGACCCTCAAGATGTTGCGTGTGCACCCATTTGACCCATAAAGACTCCTTACTAATAAGGACCTTCCAAATATGCACCATCATTAAAGCAGAATTCCAAGAAAAAAGGCTCTGAATACCCAAACCACCCTCCGCTTTAGGATGACAGACATCAGCCCACACCACCTTAGCTCTACCCTGCTTTAACAACCCTTGACACCATAAGAACCCACAAAGCAACTTCTCAATATCGAGGATAATAGAACTTGGAATAATGAAAACCGACGCCCAATACACATGCATAGAGGAGAGAACATACACGACTAATTGAAGTCTGCCTCCAACAGATAAATATTTATTTCGCCAGTCGCATATATATATATATATATATATATATATATATATATATATATATATATATATATATATATATATATATATATATATATATATATATATATATATATATATATATATATATATCAAATTTCAGTATTTACTGCACAAAAACAATGAATTTGATGCAAAACCCTTTAACGACATATATTTTTTGATACATATCAAAAATTGCTTTTTTAAAGTTTGTTATAATTGAATAAATAAACATAATACAAAATTACAACATATAAAAATTATTTTTTCATATTTTTTTACTTATTTTACTTTAAGTATTGGTTTATAAGAACCTTCTCATATATATACATATATATATATATATATATATATATATATATATATATATATATATATATATATATATATATATATATATATATATAGGGAAAAGTGAATATGAGGCTGTTACACATGTAAGCTTACATACAAAACTCATTAAAAAAATATGTCGTTTTGTTAAAAATTCTTCAAATCTATATATATATATATATATATATATATATATATATATATATATATATAGGAACTGGATCGGGTAAGAACGACCCAAAGTATAGGAACGGTAAGAACAGTTGATGACCGTCCGATTAAGTGATGATCATCAGCAGTAACCTTACTACTGATCAGTAGTATCCTTACTACTGATCAATAGTAACCTTACTACTGATCAGTATTACCCTTTTACTGATCAGTTTTACCCTTCTACTGATCAGTTTTACCCTTCTACTCATTAGTTTTACCCTTCTACTGATTAGTAGTAAGGGTACTGCTGATGATCATCACTTAATCGGACGGTCAGCAACTGTTCTTACCGTTCCTATACTTTGGGCTGTTCTTACCCGAACCTCACCCTATATATATATATATATATATATATATATATATATATATATATATATATATATATATATATATATATATATTATTTTATACCTTTGTTATCAATAAAAAACATATATACGAAATTAAAGTAAACCATATGAGATGTAAATGAAACTATGTACAACAATATTTAATACCTTTACTGATTTTCTATATTTATAATATGTTTTTCATTTTTTAAATATATTTTTGTGTTTTTATTTAACGGTAAATGACTTATATATTACACAAGTAAACTTGAATATAGAATTTATCCAGAACGTACTGCCACCAATATGACGTAACCAAAAACATGACCTAGAATCTAAACTCTGATAAGGTATATATAAAACACCAAAATGACCCACCTTCAATGACTTAGTAAAATGAAAGTCTTTAATTGACATTATTTTTATATCATTCGACTTTAATTTTCAATATGCTATTTTTTGAGCAAAGATTATAAAGTTCAGTAATTGTGTGTGTTTGGTGGTTTTAACCCTTAGACGTTATGAGTAATCATTCGACCTAAGGTGATGTAACCCTCAATCTCAACATGTCAAGGTTTTAGCGAACCTAAGGTGATCAAAGTTTAACCCAGAATGTAGAAGAACTGTGAAAAGGGTTGTAGAGAATCTATATATCGAACTTATCCCTACTAATGCTATAAATTATAATTGTATTATTTTTCGATACAACTTTAAAAATAAACCCGAAAACACGTACATATAAACACAATGACACATATTTGATATCACAACTTATATTTTCCTACCTTTTTTATATATAATATTTAACATATAATATTTTTTATATTTATATATATATTATACTTTATATTTTTTTCCTATAAATTCTTGGCCTATATACAAAAAGTAAGCTAGCCTACTCTTAAGACACATTAACTTCATACTAGAAAAACATCATAAACATGTTCAAAAATGTTATAAAATATTTTCGTGTTTGTTAAAACTAGAAAGTGGAATATTTGGGGATTAACATTAACATGCTTTTCAGTTGTAAGTGGAAAACTAGAGGAGTACCAAGTTTACTTTAAAAAGCCATCAATCATTCTGAATTTTTTTAAAATTATTTGGTCTTCTTTCTCTTTCAATTCCCTGACATCACACCACTCTCTCTTTCTCTTTTTCTCTCTCTTATAATCTTATCTCAATAATTAATTTCTCCATTTTTTATATTCTGTCCTATCATCTTTCTCACCATATTTGGCATAAACACAATCTAACAATCATATTCAACTACACAACCATATAACTAGTTTACTACACACTACTACAGGTATTCCGTAACCTCTAATTATTTTTCAAACAGGATCTTGCTTAAGATTTCCTTTAATCTCTTTGATCATGATTGTATTGTTTGTAGATTAGTTTTGAATTTATATGTTTGTATCATATGTTACTACTTTTTGCTGCTTGTTGTTGACTTTTTGTAGGTTTGAAGGTTTCTATGTTTATGATTTATTAATGTGTAGTTGGTTTTTATGAGTAAAAAACCTGTCGTTGAGCATTTTAATGCTTTGGGGTCTTATGGAGTTTTGTTATAAAGAAAATTTAATCTGAAAACATTGGATCTGTGATTGTATGATGAAAGTTTAACATATATTTGTAAGGCTTCTAGTGGGTTCATGGTGATTTTTATGTTTTTTTACTTTTGTGATATGATTACCTTGAAGAGAGTGATATGTAGTACATATATACTTTTGCTGTTTGTTTATTAATGGTATGCATTAGTTTACTACATAAAGCTTGTCATAAGTTTCAATCACTTAAGCACGACTCCTAGTAGTAGTGACTAGTGAGCATGCCAAATGGCAATACAAGATTTTGTAACTTCTATCTTGGAACTTCCTGTTTTGTATCTATTTTTTTTTCGGCTTTGGGCAGTCAAAAATATTTACTACGATAAAACTACTATTTGTTCAAATTTCTAGAAAGTGTGAACAAAGTGGTCAGTTTCTTTAAACCTAAAAATATCTGTAAAATGTTTATGTTTATGTATGAAAGAATAAAGTCCAAACCTAAATAGGTAAAATATGATAAAATTTGCTTAAATTTTAAAAATGTGAAAATATAATTTGTTACTATAATTTTCTTCATGCAAAAGGGGGCTTGAAGATATCAAGGGACAAAAATTAATATTTACATATGTAAACGTGGATTAATTTAGTAGTTCTTTACGTGTTTATAAGTGTAAATATTTTGTTTTAATACTTTCAAATGTGTAAAATTGTTATCATTTTCTACATACCCACTAATTAAATGTTTTGATTTTACATCCATTTTCAATCTTGACAAATTAACAGGTTTAAACATCAAGATTGTTATGTACACAATCATGTTAATATCTAGCTATTCATTTCTCTTTTACAGGTTTAAACATCAAGATTGTGGTTAAAAGGTTATTAAACACAAATGGAACGACCAAATAACACCTTCGAAACAGACGAGGAATCAGACATCACGAATCATGTGGCATCTACCATATCCAAAGGCAGCGACACAAGTTCTCAGGCAACCCAACCTCCACCATCGTCTGTCACTCTCGATCTAACTCTGGCCTTCAACCCCATGATGACAGAACATGCCACCATGGAAATGCGACCCGCAAATACCGGTTCAGGATCAACTGTGCCCCGTGTTTTTTCTTGCAATTACTGCAGGCGCAAGTTCTACAGCTCACAGGCATTAGGTGGCCATCAAAATGCACACAAACGAGAAAGGACAATGGCAAAAAGAGCCATGAGGATGGGGATGTTATCAGAAAGATATGCAAGTCTAGCCTCTTTACCTCTTCATGGATCCACTTTTCGCGCTCTGGGTATTGAAGCACATGGGTCACCGCATCAAGGATTTGTCCCTCAAGACACTGGTTTTCAATCCTTGAGAGGTGGAGCAAGATTTGACCAAACCTATGTTGGGTTACCGATGTTCATGGAGGACGATGAAGCAGAAATCTTTTGGCCAGGTAGCTTTAGGCATATTGAAGGAGTTGCTGGATTGAGAATGCCTCCACCGCCTTGTAGAGATTCGTCATCCACCACACCTGATCTTACTTTGAAACTTTGACTCTTCTCTCTAATGGACGTTGCTAGATTATCTATCTTGGTTTCATGTTTAATTTGGCTCGTGAGGTGTCCACATTGTACAGTCAGATATGAAGATAATTTGGCTTCATTTTTTTGGTTATCTTGATTCTATTATATGAAATTATTCAAGTTTACCAGTTAGCTTTGGTTTTGGTCTAGTGTTCGAAAAGGCAAAGTGACACGACTCACACGAGCCAAATAACAAAGCCTCATGCAATGTCTAAACAAACTCAATTAGTTTATGCACTTTTCAAGAATTTAATTTTATGATTAACATTTATAATTGTGCATGCCTAAAACTAACTTGATTATATGGTGAGTGGTCGGTCCTGAAAACAAAACGCTTGTTCTGTATCCTTAAATGTTTCCAGGAAGCTTCAGGTCTTAAAGTAAACTTATTAAAAAACATATTTTTTGGTGTTGGTGTTAATATTGACGAAGTCTTAAACGTAGCAAATGCGATTCAATGTGAGCGATATATTCTCCCTTCGAGTTCTCCCTATTGGGAAGAATATGAGTAAGGTGAACGGGTGGCATAATGTTGTGGACGACCTTATAAAACGATTATCTTCATGGAAATCCAAGATCTTATCTATTGGAGGGAGCCTTACCCTTTCAAAAGCGATACTTGGAAGTATTCATGTTTATTTTCTATTCCTGTTTATTTTCTATCAATTTTTCGGGCACCTATAAAAGTCATTAATAACCTTTAATCAATTTGTAGTCGTTTCTTTTGAGGATTCAAAGATAGTTACAAGGGTATTTATTGGGTCAAGTTGAGTAAAACTTATCTAAGCATTGAGGACGGTGGGTTGGACATTGGGTCGATTAGAGCTAAAAATCTTGCGCTAATTGGAAAATGGATCTGGCGTTTTTTGAACATACCCAATCCTTTATGGACTAAGGTTACTAAAGCTTTGCGTGGTGCTAATGTAGGTTTCTCGGATAGTTTTGGTTTGGCTTAAAACAAGGAGTGTGGCATGGTATTATCTCTACCATTTCGTATATTGACAACCTTGACATTTTTTTTGGTAACTCTTTTTCTAGAAAAGTAATTAGCGGTGAAAATACTTACTTTTGGCTAGACCCAGGAGGAAATCCAAGAGAGCTTTTTAAAGACATTTTTCAACATCTATTTGCATTATAAAATAATAAAGATTATCTTTCGTTGGATTTCGATTTATAGTTTATGACAAGGATGTTGGAATTAGAGATCAATGCCTAGAGAGGTCGAGCTCTTGATGAAATGTCTACCATGATTAACTACATCGGTAACTTATTTTTGTCCTATGGTTGTCAAGATCATAGGGTTTGGCTCATGGACCTGTTTTCTCAGTAAAAAGCTTCTAGAGTATAATTCAAAGAAGTCTAGTAGATTTCCCGATTGAAAAATCCGAGTTTATTTGGAATAAATGGGTGCCAAATAAAGTGAATATTTGCGGATGGAGGGCCTTTATCAACCGTCTCCCCACGCTTTCTAATTTGAATCAACGAGGTATTCATGGTAATTCTTTGAGATGTCTTTTTTTATGGTAGGGACGACGAGACGATGCAACATTGTTTTATTGTTTGTAGTATGATTAAACCTATTTGGTTGAAGGTTTGTAGCCGGTAGGGAACAAATATAGGGGCTGTCTTCTTGGTTTTCAATGTTATAAAAGGTTCGTTTGACCCAAAAGTCTCTACATGATAAAGCTTTCCATGGAGTATGTTTGGTTCTTATCTGGCTAACATGGAAGCTGCACAATCGACTTCTTCATGCTCCTGAAGAATTTAGATCATTTATTCTTGGTAGTGATGTCTTTTCTCAATTGCAACCATACTCCATGTTGTGGATTTCGGATAGGTGTTCTAAGGCTGAGTCATTGGTCTAAGTGGGTTTCTTCTCCTCTTAGTTGTTTCAATGTATATGGGTGAAGTTGTGTTCTCTTTGGTTGTATATATCTTTGTATGTCTTACGTCAAATACTTTTTGAGTCTCCTTGGAGCTCTTTTCCTATGTACTTTTCCCCTTTGTACTCTTTCTAATGCATTGCTTTTCCAAAAAAAAAAAGAATTTATAATCAAACTAAATTAAGCAATAAAAAAATAGAAAATATGGGTGAGGGGTTTAAGTCGAATCATTTTCAACGTGTTCGCCATGGGAATTCGACTGAAGTTTAAAGCATTCGAATGTAATTACATTAATTCGACTTGAAAAGTAAAAGGTTCGACTTGATTTCAAATGGTGTGAACTGTATTCGACTGGCATTCGGGTGGGGGTGGGGTTTTGAGAAAACAAATTTAAAAAGTGATTTAGTAATTAAAAAGTAAAATTAATTAAGAAAAAGTGTCTAGAAGCAAACCGAGATCAAAGCTTTAAGTCTTCTTCTTATTGCAATCCCAAACGAGTACCAATCACAATTTGAAGGGTACACCGATGCAAAAGCCCTATGGGAAGCCTTGGAGAAAAGGTTTAGTGGAACAAAGAACACTAAGAAGAACAAGAAAGCTCTACTCAAACAAGAGTATGAGAATTTCAAAGCCTTGAAGGAAGAACGAATGACACAGACATTCGATAGGTACGAGAATCTCACAGGAGAACTTGCAAGTGCTGGAGTAAGGATTGTTAAGGATGATATCAATCGTAAATTCATTAGATCTCTTGGTGAAGAATGGGTTATCTATACAGTCACCTACAGACAGGGATATGTATTGGAGGAGATGGAGCTGGATGATCTTTACAACGATCTTAGAGTGTTTGAAGCAGAAGTAGAAGCAAATAAGCAAAGTGGCAACATCAACAATATTAACAACTTTAATACTTCTCTTATCACTTCATCTGCTAGAACAACTCAACAGGAAGATGGAGAAGAATTGACTTTTGAAGCCTTCATCTCACAAAGTTCATGCCTTACCAATAAAGACTTGAAGCAGATCCATCAAGACGATTGGGAGGAGACTGATTTGAAGTGGCAGACAACCATGCTATCTTTAAGAGCAAGAAGATTTGTCCAGCGCACAGGGAGAAGATTCAATCCCAGAACCAATGAAAAATTACCTTTGACAAAAGCAAGGTAAAGTGTTATGACTGCGGAGAGCCAGGACACTTGGCCAGGGAGTGCAAAAACAAACCAAAGGGCAACAATTCTAGGAACACTCAAGACAATACATCCACAACATTAGTTACTCAGGATGTATTTGGGTATGATTGGTCAGATCTCGCAGAAGAAACCAGTCAAAACAGGGCTCTAATGGCGGTGATCATTGAAGACACACCTGTTTCTACTAAGACAGTTAATATTGTTCACCATGCATGCATTACTACTGATGATGGTGTTTCTACTGATAAAGTTCCTACTGATGCTGATGAAGATGTTTTTGGCTATGATGGGGATGAAGACACTCCAACAACGACTGAAGAATCAAACCTCATGCAATCTCTCATGGCCATAGATTCCACCTCTAAGGAAGCAGCTGAGGTAAATGCTAAACTTTGTTCTAATGAGTGTAAAGAAATAGTGTCTAACTATAGAAGTCATAATCAATTACTATGTGATTCTGTTAAGACTTTAGAAGAACAAAGGAGGTCAGCTGATAGGGGGATCGAAAATCTAGAAAACCAAATTAAATCTTATAAAATTAATGAGTCAAGTTATGATAAAAAGATTAAATTGGTAGAATGGCAAAGAGATGACCTACTAGTTAAACTTACTAATGCTAGGGAGGAAATTAAACGTTTAATGGAGGAAAAAGACAAGGTTGAATTAAATGTAGGGAAATTAGAACATGCTTCTAAATCTGTTAATGACCTAATTAACCAACAAATCCATGGAAAAATCAAATCAGGATTAGGTTATAAAGAAGTAGCCCACCTTTTAATCACAACTATATCCCTCCAACTCTAGAAGCCCCTAGAATTCCAATCACCCACCTCCAAAAGAATCATTCATTATTGATCCAATCAACTATGATGAAGTTCTAATAAAGGATGTTGATGAAGAAAGTGACCAAGAGATAGAAGAACAAGTGCCAAAACCAATAGAAGTAAAACAACCACATTCACAAAATCCAGTGTCAAAAGAAACGATTAAAAAGAAGGATTGTGAATGCAACTGTTGTAAATACACTGATGGTCAAAGAGAAAAGATTAAAACTTGGGTTCACATAGGAAAAAGAGGAAATCAACGTAACCAAAATCAGTTGAAAACTCAAAAGGGTTAAAGTCCTACGAAACAAGTTAAATCATGCTTTATCTGTGGCAAATATAACCATTATGCCAAAATCTGTTATTACAACCCTGAAAACCAAAAGAAAGTAGCACAAAAACAGCACAGGGGGTTGGGGTACACAGGCAAGGTTGGCCATCACGTTAAGCAAAACAAACCATGACTTGTAAGAAAACCTGCTTTGAACAGTAGTAATGGAGTTCCTACTGCAACGAAGAACTCTGTTAATACTGCCTCAAGCAGCAACAATATTAACAAAAAGAATTTCAAAATCAGTAGAAACAAGATTGATACTGCTAAACAACCTTTTGTTCAAACTGCACACATATTAATACTGTCAAGAATAATGGTGTTAATACTGCCCGTGTTAATACTGCTAAACGAAATAGTGTTAATAGTGCAAAAAGTAACTCTGTTACTGCTGCAAGTGTTAATATTGCACATCAAAAGATTGTTAAAACAATACATGTTCCTACTGTTAAAACAAATACTATTAATACTGCTAAATTTCAAAAAGCTAAAATCTTTAAACAAGTATGGCAACCAATGGTCAAAGTAACTCAACCACCTACTCCACCTGATTTCGGGAACCTAGTTCAGAGGAAGGTGAGTTACTTTGATGAGACGGGCAAACCCAAGTCAACTTTGGCTTGGGTCCCCACCAGAAACTAACTTTCTTGTTTATGTGCAGGTTTAGCTACCAAACGATATTGAGAGCAATTGGCATGTAGATAGTGGTTGTTCCAGGCACATGACAGGCAACATTGCTTGCCTTCAGGACTTTGAAAGGTTCAGTGGAGGATATGTTTCCTTTGGAGGTAATCCAAAAGGAGGGAAGATTTCCGGAAAGGGAACTGTTAGCAATGGGAGAATCAGCTTCAAAGGTGTCTTCTATGTGCAACAGTTACAGTAC
>CAJVGC010000065.1:25203495-25234650 GCA_910822075.1 Senecio squalidus | reverse complement strand
AAAAGTTCCTATGGGTTTTTAGAATTAGTTTATTGATTTTAAAAGGGTATTTTTTGTTTGATTGAATTTTTTTGGATGAAATGGCTTCTCATATCTTTCTTCGGATATTCTTAATGCTATTGTGACCTACGGGATTATGAAACATGAATATCACCTACCTTAACCGTGAATCTAACTCGTATCGGATGAAATATAGGTTTTATAAGGAAATGAGGGTTTCAATGGGTATAACGTGGTTTGGATTGTTGATTTCGGTTAATATAAAGTTTATTAGGGTAGTGTGGAAGTATGGACTAGAAATTGTAATGTATGGTAAGGTTTTTAGAAAATTAGGGTTTAAAAGTACCTATGGGTTTTTAGAATTAGGGTTTTGATTTTAAAAGGGTATTTTTTGTTTGATTGAGTTTTCTATGGATGAAATGGCTTCTAAAATCCTTCTTCGGATATTCTTAATGCTATTGTGACCTACGGGATTATGAAACATGAATATCACCCACCTTAACCGTGAATCTAACTCGTACCGGATGAAATATAGGTTTTATAAGGAAATGAGGCTTTTAATGGGTATAACGTGGTTTGGATTGTTGATTTCGGTTAATATAAAGTTTATTAGGGTAGTGTGGAAGTATGGACTAGAAATTGTAATGTATGGTAAGGTTTTTAGAAAATTAGGGTTTAAAAGTACCTATGGGTTTTTAGAATTAGGGTTTTGATTTTAAAAGGGTATTTTTTTGTTTGATTGAGTTTTTTATGGATGAAATGGCTTCTAATATCCTTCTTTAGACATTCTTCACGCTATTTTGACCTACGGGATTATGAAACATGAATATCACCCACCTAAACCGTGATTCTAACTCGTACCGGATGAAATATCGGTTTTATAAGGAAATTAGGGTTTTTAATGGGTATAACGTGGTTTGGATTGTTGATTTCGGTTATTTTAAAGTTTATTAGGGTAGTGTGGAAGTATGGACTAGAAATTGGAATGTATGGTAAGGTTTTTAGAAAATTAGGGTTTAAAAGTACCTATGGGTTTTTAGAATTAGGGTTTTGATTTTAAAAGGGTATTTTTTGTATGATTGTGTTTTTTATGGATGAAATGGCCTCTAATATCCTTCTTCGGACATTCTTCACGCTAATTTGACCTACGGGATTATGAAACATGAATATCACCCACCTAAACCGTGATTCTAACTCGTACCGGAAGAAATCTAGGTTTTATAAGGAAATTAGGGTATTAATGGGTATAACGTGGTTTGGATTATTGATTTCGGTTATTATAAAGTTTATTAGGGTAGTGTGGGAGTATGGACTAGAAAATTGTAATGTATGGTAAGGTTTTTAGAAAATTAGGGTTTAAAAGTACCTATGGGTTTTTAGAATTAGGGTTTTGATTTTGAAAGGGTATTTTTTGTTTGATTGAGTTTTCTATGGATGAAATGGCTTCTAATATCATTCTTCGGACATTCTTAATGCTATTGTGACCTACGAGATTATGAAACATGAATATCACCCACCTTAACCGTGAATCTAACTCGTACCGGATGAAATATAGGTTTTATAAGGAAATGAGGGTTTTAATGGGTATAACGTGGTTTGGATTGTTGATTTCGGTTAATATAAAGTTTATTAGGGTAGTGTGGAAGTATGGACTAGAAATTGTAATGTATGGTAAGGTTTTTAGAAAATTAGCGTTTAAAAGTACCTATGGGTTTTTAGAATTAGGGTTTTGATTTTGAAAGGGTATTTTTTTATTTGATTAAGTTTTCTATGGATGAAATGGCTTCTAATATCATTCTTCGGATATTCTTAATGCTATTTTGACCTACGAGATTATGAAACATGAATATCACCCACCTTAACCGTGAATCTAACTCGTACCGGATGAAATATAGGTTTTATAAGGAAATGAGGGTTTTAATGGGTATAACGTGGTTTGGATTGTTGATTTCGGTAATTATAAACTTTATTAGGGTAGTGTAGGAGTATGGACTAGAAATTGTAATGTATGGTAAGGTTTTTAGAAATTAGGGTTTAAAAGTACCTATGGGTTTTTAGAATTAGGGTTTTGATTTTAATAGGGTATTTTTTGTTTGATTGTGTTTTTTATGGATGAAATGGCTTCTAATATCCTTCTTCAGACATTCTTAACGCTATTTTGGCCTACGGGATTATGAAACATGAATATCACCCACCTAAACCATGATTCTAAGTCGTACCGGAAGAAATCTAGGTTTATAAGGAAATTAGGGTATTAATGGGTATAACATGGTTTGGATTGTTCATTTCGGTTATTATAAAGTTTATTAGGGTAGTGTGGAAGTATGAACTAGAAATTGTAATGTATGGTAAGGTTTTTAGAAAGTTAGGGTTTAAAAGTACCTTTGGGTTTTTAGAATTTGGGTTTTGATTTTAAAAGGGTATTTTTTGTTTGATTGAGTTTTCTATGGATGAAATGGCTTCTAATATCCTTCTTCGGATATTCTTAATGCTATTGTGACTGTTGGTGCAAATTGTGTGACAGTTGTTCTAGATTAATTAAGTCTTTAGTAATAGTTTATTTGAGTTTATAATGGCCCAATAAATTGTATTGTTAATTGGGCTATTTA
The DNA here is from genome assembly GCA_910822075.1 of Senecio squalidus. NCBI lineage: Eukaryota > Viridiplantae > Streptophyta > Magnoliopsida > Asterales > Asteraceae > Senecio > Senecio squalidus. Next base: position 25,232,041 of record CAJVGC010000065.1, on the reverse strand, counting down.
GTCTGTCATGGGTGTTAATGGGCTTTGCATAGTCCATGAGCCCATTAGTGGCCCAAGCCTGTGAACATGTCTCTATATAAAGAGACATTGAGTTTAGGTTTAGGGTTAATCAGTCAGTGATAGTTTATGAGCAGAGACAGACTGAGGGAGTTCTGAGAATACTTTATTGTAATTGAGTGATTCAATAATAAAGTATTTGGAATTCGGTAATTCGTGTTTGTTATTATTGCTTATTCGATTATTACTTGTGTGATATAACTGATTACGAGATTCCGCCTCGTGATTAGTTTGGTTTAATGCTGTAGATCGGACCACTGGGACCTACAATTGGTCCCAGACTGAGAGAGAATTCTGTGAAAGGCTATTTATTGTAATTGAGTGATTCAATTAATAAGATAGTCAAAATTCGGGTAAAAAAAAAAATTAACTCCCCCTTGACTGTTGCTTCTAGATTCCGTTATACGCTCAAAGTCTTTATAGTCTTGTTTTCCTTGTGTTCCTTGCAGGTTCTTCTAACTCATCATTGTCTTGAATAACTCCCCCTGAATTGTTGCAATAATTCAGTCTTCTCCGTTTACGCTTTCAAAGAGTTAGTCTTCTCAATTAATGCTTGTGAAGAGTTAGGCAGCTCCATTTGTTGTTGTGAACTTCGTTCTTTATCAAAGTCCTCATCACGAGTTGACTCAACTAAGTTCATCATTTTAGCTTGTATTCTTCGAGCTTCCATAAATGACAACAAAACTCCCCCTGAGCTGTCTGACGATGAACAACGTCTCAAACAGCAGTTTTCAAGAGTGATGTTTTGTACGCGCACAACCTGCAAACAAACGTTAGTAAATTTTTTTTTTTTTTTTTTTTTTTTTTTTGAAAGATATCGACACGAAATTTTGAGCTTTTCATGTCGAGTCTAAGTTTTTTTTTTTCTTTTTTTTTTGAGAGATCGACACAAAATTGTTGAGGTTTCATGTCGATTCTATTTTTCATAAAAAGAAATTACAAAGTTACAAAAATATCAGCTAAATTAGCAATTGATCAGTTATGGTGGGGAACCCATGCCATAACACGTCTTGATTGTCCTCTTTCGTTTACGTAGACAAACTCTTTGAAGAAACCATCATCTTTAGTAATAGTAGCTTGAACTTTAGAATTCAGATGGTTCCTCGGTGGACAATAAGATCTCGATTGTCGATGACAAGAATGGACTCTCTGACTCAGTTCCCGATAAAAGGAATTTACTTTCTGACTCGGGCAGTATGGATTAGAAGTTTTAAAAGATGGTCGAAATGGACGCTGTTGAAATGAACGATCATTAGAAACACCCGTGTGTTCCTGTTTCTTAATCCATTTTTGAGGCACCTGTTTCCGTACAGGTGAATATGAGCGAGCCATTGAGTGCCGAGCATATTCTTTCTTCGGATATTCTTTCTTCGGAGAGGGCGATCTGTTGGCTTGCTTTCGCTTCTTCATTGGACATACCGAGGCCACGTGACCATGTTCCCGGCATTTAAAACATTTCAAATCGTCCATGGGCTGTTTGGGTTTTGAGTTTTCAGCTAGTGTACTCATTGTCGTTTCCGAAACACTTGACTCAGTTGAAGTACTTGACTCAGTCTGATCGTCCCTTGTAGAGGAAGATTCACATGAAGAGTCAACACTGTTTGCCTTTACATCACATTCAGATTTAAGAAAACTGTAATTGTGATTAAAAGGTGGAGGTGTTTCATTATATCCCAAACCTGCAGTATTCCCACTTGTGCGTTGACGACCTAAGATGGAGTTCAAAGTACTGGAAGAAGTGCGGAACTGTTCGATCTTCCTTTCCTGCTCAGTTAACCTAATTTCACAAAGATTTAACTCCTGGACCTTTTCAGCAAACCTTTTCTTTTCAGTTTCGATACATTCATATAATATGTCAATTTTTTGTGTCAAAAGACCGACATTCGATAAAAGTTCCGTTCGATCCGTCTCAGTTTTATAATATTTCTTTGAAAATTCATCCCTTTGATAAGTTAAATTCGAGATGGTTTGTCTGAATTCAGTTTGCTGAGATTCGAAGGCGGATACTAATTTAGTCAATTTATCGTTGTGAAGAGTTAAGGTTGTAAAAGATTTGCAGAGCTCTTTTACGGATTGAAGATCAAGAAGTACCTTTGTCTTCTCGGTTTTGAGGTCGACAATCTTTTCAATGAAGTTTTCGTTGGATAGGTCCAACGTATAGCTGCAAACCTCTGATTCATCTTCAACATTTTGAAAATTCTCTTCATTCGTGCTCATTTCACTTGTAGTACTTGAATCACCTGCAGTACCACGAGCTTCACTGCGAAATTCCTCAATAGATTCCATTGATGCTGATTTATATGCTCTTAATCTTTCAATCACCTTCCACAGAGTTAATTGTTGACGATAATAATTAGAATCGATTTCATCTTTTATAAATTTTGTCCATACCTCCCAACGCTTAGGCAAAGCCTCCAAAAATCTCTCTATTGTTTTTATATCTCCAAAATATGTACGATATCTGCCAAGTTCTGCAAGGAGATTAGTGTATCTGGTGACAGTTTCTTCAAAAGTTTCGTTAACTTTAGCTGTGAATGTGGCATATTCATTTGTAAGAATGGCTCTTCTACTTAAATTTGGTTTATCAGTTGGACTATCATATGTAAAAGAATACATTTCTTTAATATTTGTTAATTAAATTAAGTCCAAGTAATGATTCATGAAACAGTCCAAATAATAAAAAATTTAGTCCAATTAAGAAGTCCAATAGCCGGTCCAATTAATTAACGAGTCAAGTTCAATAGAAGTCCAGTCCAAAATAAAACTTAGGCCCAAAATGAATTAAGTACGGGCCCAATTACAATTATCACGAGCTGTGTTTCACGAGCTTGAAGGAGATTTACGAACACCAAACTTTACCGATGCTGAACTTGCAACAACGAACAACAACTTCGCTGATTATTGACGGATAACAACTGAATTAACACCTTTTAACAGCCACGAATATATATTATGACAGCCACGAACAATCACTTCACGAAGATGTTTCAACTATACAGCCACGAAGATGAATCCTATACGAAGATGAAGTTCGTCAACAAACTTGGAATCAGCCACGAAGATGAAACGAAGAAGCTTTCACGAAGACGATGATGTTCAAACACAGCCAAACGAACAAGTAATTAAATTCACGAAGATGTTATCTGTAATTAGCGGCGAAGATGATGCAGATGTTCACACGAAGATGTTTTTCAATCGCTGCTGTTTATGTAATGAATCAAATCGGCGAAGATGAAACGAAGATGTCTTCAAACAGCCACGAACTAGATCTTCGGCGAAGATGATTATTTCTAATTGGCGAAGATGATTATTTTCTTTTTCAAACGAAGATGATTTTGCGAAGATGATGAAACAAAGATGATCGGATGATTTTAATTTGACGAAGATGATGGCGATTCAACTACTCCGCGAAGATCTCAAACGAAGATGTTGAATTTATTTTTCGTTCTTATCGCCGCCACTCCCAATTTTAATCCCAAATCGCTGTGTTCTTCTTTACTTATAGCCGCTGCTTTTGTCGGCCAAAGAAGAAATCGCCAGTTTCAATTTAATCCGCCGCTATTCTCAATTATTAATGTATGTGTGTCGGTGTGTTTTTCTTTCAATCACTGTCCCTTTTTAATTTATCCCCTAAATAAATTTCAATCACTGCTTTAAATGTTTCTTTGTGGTCCACGAAGAAGGGAGGCCCAAGTCACCCAAGACCCAATTACACATAAACTTAACACAAGGCCCAAATATGATATTGATGTGTAACGAGTATAAGTTTATTTGTAATTGACAAAACAGCCGCCAAAAGAACCAATTCTTTAATAAACCCTAGCCGTCAGAATATGAACCAAATCTCGATAGAGAGCAAACAAATGCGTTTGCTCTGATACCAATTGTAGGTCCCAGTGGTCCGATCTACAGGATTAAACCAAACTAATCACGAGGCGGAATCTCGTAATCAGTTATATCACACAAGTAATAATCGAATAAGCAATAATAACAAACACGAATTACCGAATTCCAAATACTTTATTATTGAATCACTCAATTACAATAAAGTATTCTCAGAACTCCCTCAGTCTGTCTCTGCTCATAAACTATCACTGACTGATTAACCCTAAACCTAAACTCAATGTCTCTTTATATAGAGACATGTTCACAGGCTTGGGCCACTAATGGGCTCATGGACTATGCAAAGTCCATTACACCCATGACAGACTAAATAGCCCAATTAACAATACAATGTTATTGGGCCATTATAAACTCAAATAAACTATTACTAAAGACTTAATTAATCTAGAACAACTGTCACACAATTTGCACCAACAAACTCCCCCTTGACTGTTGCTTCTAGATTCCGTTATACGCTCAAAGTCTTTATAGTCTTGTTTTCCTTGTGTTCCTTGCAGGTTCTTCTAACTCATCATTGTCTTGAATAACTCCCCCTGAATTGTTGCAATAATTCAGTCTTCTCCGTTTACGCTTTCAAAGAGTTAGTCTTCTCAATTAATGCTTGTGAAGAGTTAGGCAGCTCCATTTGTTGTTGTGAACTTCGTTCTTTATCAAAGTCTTCATCACGAGTTGACTCAACTAAGTTCATCATTTTAGCTTGTATTCTTCGAGCTTCCATAAATGACAACAAAAGTGACCTACGGGATTATGAAACATGAATATCACCCACCTAAACCGTGATTCTAACTCGTACCGGATGAAATATAGGTTTTATAAGGAAATGAGGGTTTTAATGGGTATAACGTGGTTTGGATTGTTGATTTCGGTTATTATAAAGTTTATTAGGGTAGTGTGGGAGTATGGACTAGAAATTGTAATGTATGGTAAGGTTTTTAGAAAATTAGGGTTTAAAAGTACCTATGGGTTTTTAGAATTAGGGTTTTGATTTTAAAAGGGTATTTTTTGTTTGATTGAGTTTTTTATGGATGAAATGGCTTCTAATATCCTTCTTCAGACATTCTTCACGCTATTTTGACCTACGGGATTATGAAACATGAATATCACCCACCTAAACCGTGATTCTAACTCGTACCGGAAGAAATCTAGGTTTTATAAGGAAATTAGGGTATTAATGGGTATAACGTGGTTTGGATTGTTGATTTCGGTTATTATAAAGTTTATTAGGGTAGTGTGGGAGTATGGACTAGAAATTGTAATGTATGGTAAGGTTTTTAGAAAATTAGGGTTTAAAAGTACCTATGGGTTTTTAGAATTAGGGTTTTGATTTTAAAAGGGTATTTTTTGTTTGATTGAGTTTTTATGGATGAAATGGCTTCTAATATCCTTCTTCGGACATTCTTAATGCTATTGTGACCTACGGGATTATGAAACATGAATATCACCCACCTAAACCGTGATTCTAACTCGTACCGGATGAAATCTAGGTTTTATAAGGAAATTAGGGTATTAATGGGTATAACGTGGTTTGGATTGTTGATTTCGGTTATTATAAAGTTTATTAGGGTAGTGTGGGAGTATGGACTAGAAATTGTAATGTATGGTAAGGTTTTTAGAAAATTAGGGTTTAAAAGTACCTATGGGTTTTTAGAATTAGGGTTTTGATTTTAAAAGGGTATTTTTTGTTTGATTGAGTTTTTATGGATGAAATGGCTTCTAATATCCTTCTTCAGACATTCTTAACGCTATTGTGACCTACGGGATTATGAAACATGAATATCACCCACCTAAACCGTGATTCTAACTCGTACCGGAAGAAATCTAGGTTTTATAAGGAAATTAGGGTATTAATGGGTATAACGTGGTTTGGATTGTTGATTTCGGTTATTATAAAGTTTATTAGGGTAGTGTGGGAGTATGGACTAGAAATTGTAATGTATGGTAAGGTTTTTAGAAAATTAGGGTTTAAAAGTACCTATGGGTTTTTAGAATTAGGGTTTTGATTTTAAAAGGGTATTTTTTGTTTGATTGAGTTTTTATGGATGAAATGGCTTCTAATATCCTTCTTCGGACATTCTTAATGCTATTGTGACCTACGGGATTATGAAACATGAATATCACCCACCTAAACCGTGATTCTAACTCGTACCGGATGAAATCTAGGTTTTATAAGGAAATGAGGGTATTAATGGGTATAACGTGGTTTGGATTGTTGATTTCGGTTATTATAAAGTTTATTAGGGTAGTGTGGGAGTATGGACTAGAAATTGTAATGTATGGTAAGGTTTTTAGAAAATTAGGGTTTAAAAGTACCTATGGTTTTTAGAATTAGGGTTTTGATTTTAAAAGGGTATTTTTTGTTTGATTGAGTTTTTTATGGATGAAATGGCTTCTAATATCCTTCTTCGGACATTCTTAATGCTATTGTGACCTACGGGATTATGAAACATGAATATCACCCACCTTAACCGTGAATCTAACTCGTACCGGATGAAATCTAGGTTTTATAAGGAAATTAGGGTATTAATGGGTATAACGTGGTTTGGATTGTTGATTTCGGTTATTATAAAGTTTATTAGGGTAGTGTGGGAGTATGGACTAGAAATTGTAATGTATGGTAAGGTTTTTAGAAAATTAGGGTTTAAAAGTACCTATGGGTTTTTAGAATTAGGGTTTTGATTTTAAAAGGGTATTTTTTGTTTGATTGAGTTTTTCATGGATGAAATGGCTTCTAATATCCTTCTTCGGACATTCTTAATGCTATTGTGACCTACGGGATTATGAAACATGAATATCACCCACCTAAACCGTGATTCTAACTCGTACCGGATGAAATCTAGGTTTTATAAGGAAATGAGGGTTTTAATGGGTATAACGTGGTTTGGATTGTTGATTTCGGTTATTATAAAGTTTATTAGGGTAGTGTGGGAGTATGGACTAGAAATTGTAATGTATGGTAAGGTTTTTAGAAAATTAGGGTTTAAAAGTACCTATGGGTTTTTAGAATTAGGGTTTTGATTTTAAAAGGGTATTTTTTGTTTGATTGAGTTTTTTATGGATGAAATGGCTTCTAATATCCTTCTTCAGACATTCTTAACGCTATTTTGACCTACGGGATTATGAAACATGAATATCACCCACCTAAACCGTGATTCTAACTCGTACCGGAAGAAATCTAGGTTTTATAAGGAAATTAGGGTATTAATGGGTATAACGTGGTTTGGATTGTTGATTTCGGTTATTATAAAGTTTATTAGGGTAGTGTGGGAGTATGGACTAGAAATTGTAATGTATGGTAAGGTTTTTAGAAAATTAGGGTTTAAAAGTACCTATGGGTTTTTAGAATTAGGGTTTTGATTTTAAAAGGGTATTTTTTGTTTGATTGAGTTTTTATGGATGAAATGGCTTCTAATATCCTTCTTCGGACATTCTTAATGCTATTGTGACCTACGGGATTATGAAACATGAATATCACCCACCTAAACCGTGATTCTAACTCGTACCGGATGAAATCTAGGTTTTATAAGGAAATGAGGGTTTTAATGGGTATAACGTGGTTTGGATTGTTGATTTCGGTAATTATAAAGTTTATTAGGGTAGTGTGGGAGTATGGACTAGAAATTGTAATGTATGGTAAGGTTTTTAGAAAATTAGGGTTTAAAAGTACCTATGGGTTTTTAGAATTAGGGTTTTGATTTTAAAAGGGTATTTTTTGTTTGATTGAGTTTTTATGGATGAAATGGCTTCTAATATCCTTCTTCGACATTCTTAATGCTATTGTGACCTACGGGATTATGAAACATGAATATCACCCACCTAAACCGTGATTCTAACTCGTACCGGATGAAATCTAGGTTTTATAAGGAAATGAGGGTTTTAATGGGTATAACGTGGTTTGGATTGTTGATTTCGGTAATTATAAAGTTTATTAGGGTAGTGTGGGAGTATGGACTAGAAATTGTAATGTATGGTAAGGTTTTTAGAAAATTAGGGTTTAAAAGTACCTATGGGTTTTTAGAATTAGGGTTTTGATTTTAAAAGGGTATTTTTTGTTTGATTGAGTTTTTTATGGATGAAATGGCTTCTAATATCCTTCTTCGGACATTCTTAATGCTATTGTGACCTACGGGATTATGAAACATGAATATCACCCACCTTAACCGTGAATCTAACTCGTACCGGATGAAATATAGGTTTTATAAGGAAATGAGGGTTTTAATGGGTATAACGTGGTTTGGATTGTTGATTTCGGTTATTATAAAGTTTATTAGGGTAGTGTGGAGTATGGACTAGAAATTGTAATGTATGGTAAGGTTTTTAGAAAATTAGGGTTTAAAAGTACCTATGGGTTTTAGAATTAGGGTTTTGATTTTAAAAGGGTATTTTTTGTTTGATTGAGTTTTTTATGGATGAAATGGCTTCTAATATCCTTCTTCAGACATTCTTCACGCTATTGTGACCTACGGGATTATGAAACATGAATATCACTCACCTAAACCGTGATTCTAACTCGTACCGGAAGAAATCTAGGTTTTATAAGGAAATTAGGGTATTAATGGGTATAACGTGGTTTGGATTGTTGATTTCGGTTATTATAAAGTTTATTAGGGTAGTGTGGGAGTATGGACTAGAAATTGTAATGTATGGTAAGGTTTTTAGAAAATTAGGGTTTAAAAGTACCTATGGGTTTTTAGAATTAGGGTTTTGATTTTAAAAGGGTATTTTTTGTTTGATTGAGTTTTTTATGGATGAAATGGCTTCTAATATCCTTCTTCGGACATTCTTAATGCTATTGTGACCTACGGGATTATGAAACATGAATATCACCCACCTAAACCGTGAATTTAACTCGTACCGGATGAAATCTAGGTTTTATAAGGAAATGAGGGTTTTAATGGGTATAACGTGGTTTGGATTGTTGATTTCGGTTATTATAAAGTTTATTAGGGTAGTGTGGGAGTATGGACTAGAAATTGTAATGTATGGTAAGGTTTTTAGAAAATTAGGGTTTAAAAGTACCTATGGGTTTTTAGAATTAGGGTTTTGATTTTAAAAGGGTATTTTTTGTTTGATTGAGTTTTTCATGGATGAAATGGCTTCTAATATCCTTCTTCGGACATTCTTAATGCTATTGTGACCTACGGGATTATGAAACATGAATATCACCCACCTAAACCGTGATTCTAACTCGTACCGGATGAAATCTAGGTTTTATAAGGAAATGAGGGTTTTAATGGGTATAACGTGGTTTGGATTGTTGATTTCGGTAATTATAAAGTTTATTAGGGTAGTGTGGGAGTATGGACTAGAAATTGTAATGTATGGTAAGGTTTTTAGAAAATTAGGGTTTAAAAGTACCTATGGGTTTTTAGAATTAGGGTTTTGATTTTAAAAGGGTATTTTTTGTTTGATTGTGTTTTTTATGGATGAAATGGCTTCTAATATCCTTCTTCAGACATTCTTCACGCTATTTTGACCTACGGATTATGAAACATGAATATCACCCACCTAAACCGTGATTCTAACTCGTACCGGAAGAAATCTAGGTTTTATAAGGAAATTAGGGTATTAATGGGTATAACGTGGTTTGGATTGTTGATTTCGGTTATTATAAAGTTTATTAGGGTAGTGTGGGAGTATGGACTAGAAATTGTAATGTATGGTAAGGTTTTTAGAAAATTAGGGTTTAAAAGTACCTATGGGTTTTTAGAATTAGGGTTTTGATTTTAAAAGGGTATTTTTTGTTTGATTGAGTTTTTATGGATGAAATGGCTTCTAATATCTTTCTTCAGACATTCTTAACACTATGTTGACCTGCGGGATTATGAAACATGAATATCACCCACCTAAACCGTGATTCTAACTCGTACCGGATCAAAATCTAGGTTTTATAAGGAAATGAGGGTTTTAATGGGTATAACGTGGGTTGGATTTTTGATTTCGGTAGTTATAGAGTTTATTAGGGTAGTGTGGGACAATGGGCTAAAAATTATAATGTATGGTAAAGTTTTTAGAAAATTAGGGTTTAAAAGTACCTATAGGTTTTTAGAATTAGGGTTTTTATTTTAAAAGGGTATTTTTGTTTGATTGTGTTTTTCATGGATGAAATAGCTTCTAATATCCTTATTCGGACATTCTTAATGCTATTATGATCTACGGGATTATGAAACATGAATATCACCCACCTAAACCGTGAATCTAACTCGTACCTGATGAAACCTATGTTTTATAAGGAAATGAGGGTTTTAATGGGTATAACGTGGTTTGGATTGTTGATTTAGGTAATTATGAAGTATATTAGGGTGGTATGCGAGTATGGACTAGAAATTGTAATGTATGGTAAGGTTTTTAGAAAATTAGGGTTTAAAAGTACCTATGGGTTTTTAAAATTAAGGTTTTGATTTTAAAAGGTTATTTTTTGTTTGTTTGAGTTTTTTATGGATGAAATGGCTTCTAATATCCTTCTTCAGACATTCTTCACGCTATTTTGACCTACGGGATTATGGTAAGGTTTTTTGAAAATTAGGTTTTTTGAAAATTAGGGTTTTTGAAAATTGTAATGTATGGTAAGGTTTTGTTTGATTGAGTTTTTTATGGATGAAATGGCTTCTAATATCCTTCTTCAGACATTCTTCACGCTATGTTGACCTACGGGGTTATGAAATATGAATATCACCCACCTAAACCGTGATTCTAACTCGTACTGGATGAAATCTAGGTTTTATAAGGAAATGAGGGTTTTAATGGGTATAACGTGGTTTGGATTGTTGATTTCGGTAATTATAAAGTTTATTAGGGTAGTGTGGGAGTATGGACTAGAAATTGTAATGTATGGTAAGGTTTTTAGAAAATTAGGGTTTAAAAGTACCTATGGGTTTTTAGAATTAGGGTTTTGATTTTAAAAGGGTATTTTTTGTTTGATTGTGTTTTTCATGGATGAAATAGCTTCTAATATCCTTATTCGGACATTCTTAATGCTATTATGACCTACGGGATTATGAAACATGAATATCACCCACCTAAACCGTGAATCTAACTCGTACCTGATGAAACCTAGGTTTTATAAGGAAATGAGGGTTTTAATGGGTATAACGTGGTTTGGATTGTTGATTTAGGTAATTATGAAGTATATTAGGGTAGTGTGGGAGTATGGACTAGAAATTGTAATGTATGGTAAGGTTTTTAGAAAATTAGGGTTTAAAAGTACCTATGGGTTTTTAGAATTAGGTTTTGATTTTAAAAGGGTATTTTTGTTTGATTGAGTTTTTTATGGATGAAATGGCTTCTAATATCCTTCTTCAGACATTCTTCACGCTATTTTGACCTACGGGATTATGAAACATGAATATCACCCACCTAAATCGTGATTCTAACTCGTACCGGAAGAAATCTAGGTTTTATAAGGAAATTAGGGTATTAATGGGTATAACGTGGTTTGGATTATTGATTTCGATATTATAAAGTTTATTAGGGTAGTGTGGGATTATGGACTAGAAATTGTAATGTATGGTTAGGTTTTTAGGTAATTAGGGTTTAAAAGTACCTATGGGTTTTTAAAATTACGGTTTTGATTTTAAAAGGGTATTTTTTATTTTATTGAGTTTTTCATGGATGAAATGGGTTCTAATAACCTTCTTCGGACATTCTTAATGCTATTGTGACCTACGGGATTATGAAACATGAATATCACCCACCTAAACCGTGAATTTAACTCGTACTAGATGAAATATATGTTTTATAAGGAAATGAGGATTTTGATGGGCATAACGTGGTTTGGATTGTTGATTTCCGTAATTATAAAGTTTATTACGGTAGTGTGGGAGTATGGGCTAGAAATTGTAATGTATGGTAAGGTTTTTAGAAAATTAGGGTTTAAAAGTACCTATGGGTTTTTAGAATTAGGGTTTTGATTTTAAAAGGGTATTTTTTGTTTGATTGTGTTTTTCATGGATGAAATAGCTTCTAATATCCTTATTCGGACATTCTTAATGCTATTATGATCTACGGGATTATGAAACATGAATATCACCCACCTAAACCGTGAATCTAACTCGTACCTGATGAAACCTATGTTTTATAAGGAAATGAGGGTTTTAATGGGTATAATGTGGTTTGGATTGTTGATTTAGGTAATTATGAAGTATATTAGGGTGGTATGGGAGTATGGACTAGAAATTGTAATGTATGGTAAGGTTTTTAGAAAATTAGGGTTTAAAAGTACCTATGGGTTTTTAAAATTAAGGTTTTGATTTTAAAAGGTTATTTTTTGTTTGTTTGAGTTTTTTATGGATGTAATGGCTTCTAATATCCTTCTTCAGACATTCTTCACGCTATTTTGACCTACGGGATTATGAAACATGAATATCACCCACCTAAATCGTGATTCTAACTCGTACCGGAAGAAATCTAGGTTTTATAAGGAAATTAGGGTATTAATGGGTATAACGTGGTTTGGATTATTGATTTCGATATTATAAAGTTTATTAGGGTAGTGTGGGATTATAGACTAGAAATTGTAATGTATGGTTAGGTTTTTAGGTAATTAGGGTTTAAAAGTACCTATGGGTTTTTAAAATTACGGTTTTGATTTTAAAAGGGTATTTTTTATTTTATTGAGTTTTTCATGGATGAAATGGGTTCTAATATCCTTCTTCGGACATTCTTAACGCTATTGTGACCTACGGGATTATGAAACATGAATATCACCCACCTAAACCGTGAATCTAACTCGTACCGGATGAATATAGGTTTTATAAAGAAATGAGGGTTTTAATGGGTATAACGTGGTTTGGATTGTTGATTTCGGTAATTATAAAGTTTATTAGGGTAGTGTAGGAGTATGGACTAGAAATTGTAATGTATGGTAAGGTTTTTAGAAAATTAGGGTTTAAAAGTACCTATGGGTTTTTAAAATTAGGGTTTGATTTTAAAAGGGTATTTTCTGTTTGATTGAGTTTTTTATGGATGAAATGGCTTCTAATATCCTTCTTCAGATATTCTTCACGCTATTTTGACGTACGAGATTATGAAACATGAATATCACCCACCTAAACCGTGATTCTAACTCGTACCGGAAGAAATCTAGGTTTTATAAGGAAATTAGGGTATTAATGGGTATAACTTGGTTTGGATTGTTGATATCGGTTATTATAAAGTTTATTAGGGTAGTGTGGGAGTATGGACTAGAAATTGTAATGTATGGTAAGGTTTTTAGAAAATTAGGTTTTAAAAGTACCTATGGGTTTTTAGAATTAGGGTTTTGATTTTAAAAGGGTATTTTTTGTTTGATTGAGTTTTTCATGGATGAAATGGCTTCTAATATCCTTATTCGGACATTCTTAACGCTATTTTAACCTACGGGATTATGAAACATGAATATGTTAGTGCAAATACATGATGACTTGATGTTCTATTTGCTTTGTTATTTATTATTGTATTAATTTTATTATTATTTTGTATTGACTTAGAGCTTAATGGGCTGCTAACGAACTTGCATGTTCGTGAGGCCCAGTAAATCCCAAGCCCAAACTGGCTGAACATGTTACTCTATAAATAGAGGTGTTTAGATCAGGTTAGGGTTGTTGGTTTTGATAGAGAATTCGGAGTTAATACTTGTGGATTGTAACAGTGTTTATTAATCAGAGTATTAAGAATTCGGTATTGTGTTTTGTGTGTATTGTTATTAGTATTCGATTATTACTTGTGCGTATACATTGTTTACGAGATTCCGCCTCGTAATCATTGGTTTAATCCTGTTGATCTGACCACTGGGACCTACAATTGGTATCAGAGCAAACGCATTGTTTGCTCTCTATCGAGATTTGGTTCAGGATTAAATCGCAGTTTTAATCGATCTGAAATTTAGGGTTCTTACAACTTCGGTGGCGATTTGTTAAGACTAGGGTTTTTGATTGTTCGTGGATCATCCTTACATCTTCGGCGGCGGTTAGTTAAGATTAGGGTTTTTGATTGTTCGTAATCAACGTTCGTGGACTTAGTTCGTGGATCAAGTTCGTGGAGACATCTTCGTGGATTTCCTCGTGGAGCATCTTCGTGAACATCTTCGTAGAAATCTTCGTTAGTGGATCATCTTCGTAGACATCTTCGTTAGTGTATCATCTTCGTAGACATCTTTGTTAGTGGAGTATCTTCGTATACATCTTTGTTAGTGGATCATCTTCGTAGACATCTTCGTTAGTGGATCATCTTCGTGAATAACTAAGTTCATGAACATCTTCGCCGAACATCATCTTCGTGGAAACCATTATCTTCGTGACACCATCTTCGCCGAACATCATCTTCGAGGACATCATTACCTTTGTGAACACCATCTTCGCCGAACATCATCTTCGTGGAAACTGTTACCTTCGTGACCCCCATCTTCGCCGAACAACATCTTCGTGGCCCCCATCTTCGCCGAACAACATCTTCGTGACCCCCATCTTCGCCGAAGAACATCTTCGTGACCCACATCTTCGCCGAAATGGATTCAAAACAATCAGTTAACACTCCTCCTAAGTTACTCACCTCTTCACAATATTATGACTGGGTCGATAAATTTGAATCCTTTTGTCGCTATAATGATGTTCTAATGTGGATAAGTATCGAATCACCATATCTCCCTCCAAATAACTCCACAAACGGTGTAGCTACACCAATTCCAGTTCTTTCTCTCTCACGTGATCAACGAAGAATTTATGACGCTGAAAACAAAGCTTGGGCAAGTCTGAAGATGGCTTTGCCAATAGAAATGATGCATATCTATCAAAAGTATACCACTGCACATGCACTCTGGAAGGCCATTGAAACTCAGTACGCTGGAACTGCTAAGCAAAGGAAAAGTAGAGTAAACCTGCTTAATCGACAATTCTCCACATTCAGAGCAGAAATCAACGAAACATTTGAAGATACCGTCAACATATACTTTCAACTACTTACACACCTCTACAGACATGGTGAAGCAATTGAGAGAAAGTAGAGAGATTTTTGGAAGCTCTACCTAAGCGATGGGAAATCTATGTTCATTTAGTAAAGGATGAAATTGACAACGTAGATGGACTACGTCGGGAAAGGCCAACTTTCGCAAATATCCTTGAATGATTTCGAGGATACGAGTTAACACGTCTCACTACAAACGCAATAACTGATCAGACACCATTTGGGCAAACTCCAGAATCTAGTTCTTCAGGAAATGTTACCGCTTTTTTCTCTGACAAAGATCAGACAACCTCTAACAACTCAAAGAGTCCAATCCCTGAAACCTCAACGGCTGCACACAAAGCTAACACAACTCATCAGAAAATGCCTATGAGTGTCAAATCAGCAGAAGAAAGCCTAGAAATCCTATCTTGTTTTTTGGCCGCTTATGGAAATCAAGTTCAAGGAAAAATCACCGATCCAGGATTATGGGATGAAGATTTTGGTCAAGTCGACCAAGATGACTTAGAGGAAATGGACTTACAATGGCAAACTGCCATGATTACTAACAGAATCAAGTGATTTATGACTATAACAGGACGTAGTCCTAGAACCGAAAAAGCAGGTTTTGATAAATCAAAGGTACGCTCTTACAACTGTCAAGGACATGGCCACTTCTCTAGAGAATGTCAACAGCCTAAGGTGGAATATACTCCAAATCAAGACAAAACTAGGACCACTTCTTCTCAACCACAACGTAGTTTAGCTTCACATGCCATGATAGTTCAACATGATGATCGTACATACGATTGGCAAGTCTGTACTGATGAAAGGAATCAAGCCCTCATTGCATCTATCGAAGAAATACGCAGTGAAGTCAGTGATACGGAAGGGGCGTCAGGTACTGACAGTGACTTAAGCTGAAATGAAGAAAAAGCTCAGGATGTTGAAGATATTGAAGACAACACAGAGATCTGTAGTTGTACAGTGGATATCCAATGAGAACTTTGTTGCTAAAATGGCTGACATCAACAGTGAAAAGTCAAAGGTACTTCTTGATTTTCAATATGTGAAGGAGTTATGTAAATCTTACACTATTTTAACTCTTCAAAACGATAAATTGACTAAATCAGTATCTAATTTGGAATCTCAGCAAACTGAACTTGAGCTTAATATATCAACACAAACTTATCTAAAAGATGATTTTGCAAAGAAATATTATCAAAAAGAAAAGGATAGAATGGAACTTTTATCAAAGGTCGGCACTTTAACACATAAAATTGACACATTATATGAATGTCTTGAAAAAGAAAAGAAAAGTTTTGCTGAGAAAGTCCAAGAGTTAAATAACTGTGAAATAAGATTAACTGAGCAGGAAAGGAAGTTCGAGCAATTCCGTACTTCTTCCAGTACTCTGAACTCTATCTTGAGTCGTCAACGCACCAGTGGGAAATCTAAAGGTCTAGGATATAACGAAACACTACCGCCATATAATAACAACTTTAGTTTCTTTAAATCCGAGCCTCCACAGTCTGAAAAATGTGACTTCAAACTCCAAGGACCAGGAATATATGACCCCTCAAGAGAAACAACCCGCAAAAGTTCAGACTCAAAATTCAACGTGCGAACCTCTGCTTAAAACATTCATCTCAAGCAAAAATATCGAGTCAAACAAGAACATACCCTCCGATGCTGAACCAAATCAACCAAATAAAATGGAGACTTTAAATTGCTACAAATGTCGTGAGAGAGGACACGTGGCCTCAGTCTGTACTAATAAACGAAAAGAACATCAAGTTAAAACCACGCCCCCACAGACAACTAAATCCATTCCCACAAAACCAGTTCAAATTCTACGAAACCCACAACATGAACATACAGACACAAATTCTCGAAATTATGGGTACAATAAACCAAGCATGGGAAGCTTTAATCAACGATCTCACCAACGGCCACACCAACCTTTTGTTCCATCCTATCGTCAACACAATTATGAACCACGATTTCAAAGTCCTCCACGATACCATCATGACAATTATCACCATAGTCCTCCACGATCTCATTATGAACCATGTCATCATCACTTCAATCACCACTGTTACAATTCCCCTCAAATGAGTCATAGAGTTCCATATAACTCTAACAGTCATTACTTTACACGCCACACATCTCCAATTTCTCACCAAAATAAGGGAGTTTACAAAAGGGTCACCTATGTGACTGAGAACGGTCAATCCAGGTCTGTTATGGCCTGGGTTCCCCATGAGAACTAATGATTTAATCTTATGTGCAGGAACCGAGTCACCGACTCGTCAACAACTGGTACGTTGATAGTGGTTGTTCCAGGCACATGACAGGAGAACGAAGTTTGCTCAACAACTTCGAATCCGGAAAGAAAGGACGCGTAAATTTTGCTGGAGATAAAGGTGGAGAAATAACTGGAATTGGATCAGTTACAAATGGTAAAATAACACTTAAGGATGTGTTTTACGTTAAGCAGCTAGAACACTATTTGCTGAGTGTCTCTCAAATCTGCGACAACGATAATCTCGTGTATTTTACCAAGAAGGAAGTTTTGATTCTCAAATCAGGAATTGATATCCCTGAGGACCTGATACTGATGCGCGCACCAAGAACTAAAAATACGTACATTATGGATATGAACAACACTGAAACCACCACCGATTCAACATGTCTATTGTCAAAGTCAACAAGCGACGAAGCCATGATTTGGCACTGAAAAATGGCTCATTTACACTTTCGGAAAATGAACGAGATAACAAAGAAAGGGCTAGTTAAGGGAGTTCCACTCAAATGTTTTGAGTATGAGGATAAATGTGTTCCATGCAAACTCGGAAAACAAAACAAGCAACATCACAAATCCAAGGCTATTAACACAATTGAGACACCATTTGAGTTGATGCATACTGATCTTTTCGGCCCCATTGCACAAAGAAGTTTCGGAGGCAAATATTACTGTCTAGTGATCACCGACGATTACACTCGATACTCTTGCGTTTAGGTTTTGGTTACCAAGAGTGAAACAACTGGCACGCTAATCAACTTCTTTGACATGATCAAGAATGTATACAAAGCCAATGTCAAACGTTTACGCAGCGATAACGGGAGAGAATTCAAGAATTCAACGATGACCTTCTATTGTCTTGCCAATGGGATAGTTCAACAACACAGCGCTCTATATGAGCCACAACAAAATGGAGTCAGTGAGAGGAAAAACAGAACCTTGATAGAGGCTGCACGTACCATGCTAGCTGACTCACTTCTCCCTGTTACGTTTTGGGAGGAGGCCGTGAATACAGCTTGTTACGTCCTTAATCGAGTGTTGACGGTGAAACGGTTTGATAAAACAAGTTATGAACTGCTTAATAGTCGTAAGCCAAATCTTACTGGTCTAGAACCCTTTGGGGCTCCCTGCACCGTTTTGAAAACAAATTACACCACTAAGTTCGCACCTAAAGCAGTCCAGGGATACTTTCTTGGGTATGTTGAGGGTTGCGCTAACAAAAGAGTTTATCTAAAACTTTCACGCACAGTGGAAATTGTTTTCAATTTGGATATAACTAGCTATACTTTTGAAAAACAAAACGGTCCAGAAATTGCTTTCGACTATGATGCGTTATTTAAATCATTTAACCTTTCTCATAGTGTGACTTATACAGGAACAGAGAACCCGAGTTTCTCTTCTGATGATGAAGATTTAGTCTTTCCTCGTACACAAGTTATTCAAGCCGAAGATCAAGACAATGTGGCAGAACCACTCGTTGAAGACACTCAAGCCGATGATCAAGACGATGAGGCAGAACCACTCGCTGAAGACGCTCAAGACGATGTGGCAGAACCGCACGTAGAGTCTCGGATTCACCAGTATCACCCATTTGAAAATATTATTGGCGATCCCAACGCAAACATTCAAACTCGATCGCAACTAGAGGATCTGCAAGGAATGTATGCATTTGCAACAACTTCAGAGGATTTCAACAACTGCCGCTACTTCTGCTTCGTTTCCCAAGAGGTTCCTGCAAATATCCATATGGCCCTCAAAGACGCAAATTGGGTACAAGCCTGTCAAGAGGAATTAGCTCAGTTTGAGAAACTAGGGGTCTGGGTACTCGTGATTCTACCCGACGCCGCCTACGCTATAGGCACTAAATGGGTTTTCCGATGCAAACGTGATGACCGTGGAATTATCACTCGAAACAAAGCTCGCTTAGTGGTACAGGCCTTTTATCAGGAAGAAGGATTGGATTTTCAGGATGTCTTCGCCCCAGTCGCTCGACTCGAGGCCGTCCGCCTCTTTTTAGCTTATGTTTCTCACATGGGACTTACAGTTTATCAACTTGATGTTAAAAGTGCCTTCCTATATGGTAAAATCGATGACACCGTATATGTTCAGCAACCCCCCAGTTTCGAAGACCCACAACACCCTGATAGGGTATACAAGCTCAACAAAGCTTTATACGGTCTTCATCAAGCCCCTCGTCTATGGTATGGAACATTATCTACTTTTCTGTTAGAATCCGGTTTCAAGAGAGGTCGTATCGATAGCACTCTTTTCATCAAAGATTCGCCCAAGGCTAAACTATTGGTTCAAGTCTACGTGGACGACATTTTTTTCGGATCCACTGATAATCAAATATGTAAGGATTTTGAAAAGCTAATGAAAGGCAAATTCGAGATGAGCGCCATGGGAGAACTCAAGCTATTTCTAGGGTTACAAGTGGAGCAACTACCCGACGGTATGTTTGTCCATCAATCAAACTACGTCACCGAAATGCTCAAGAAATTCAACATGACCGACGCCAAGTCCATTGATACTCCCATTCCTCAGCAGCACAATCTGGAACCTAACGCACAAAACGATCCTGACGTGGATCCAACTGTTTATCGCGGCATTATAGGCTCTTTAATGTATCTTACTGCATCTCGTCCTGACATAATGTTTGATGTATGTTTATGTGCCAGGTTTCAAGCTTGTTCTAAGCTGTCTCATCACTCTGTTGTAAAGAGGATTCTTCGCTACCTAAAAGGCCGATCGCGGCTGGGTCTCTGGTATCCCAATGGAAGCGACCTCTTTCTCGAAGCATTCACCGACTCAGACTTGGGTGGATGCAATATCGATCGAAAGTCAACCTCCGGTGGTTGTCAATTTCTGGGAGGACGCCTCGTGTCTTGGCAATGCAAGAAACAGACAAATGTTTCCGTCTCCTCATGTGAAGCAGAATACATCGCTGCGGGTAGCTGTGTGTCACAGGTTCTCTGGATTCAACAACAGATGCTGGATTACGGTTTATCCTATACCTCTACTCCTATTAATACAGCTAATGAGGGTGCCGTTTCTGTTATTAAAAATCATGTTAAGCATAGCAAGACCCGTCACATAGAATTTAAGAACCATTTTATTAGAGACTATGCTGAAAAGAAATTCATCGATATCATTCGCGTCTCTTCTGAAAACAATTTGGCCGATCTGTTCACTAAAGCCTTTGACAAATCTCGTTTTGAATCCCTTATTCACCGTATTGGACTACGCAACTTAGATTAACCAACGTTTACTAAAAAAAAAAAAAAAAAAAAAATTAGGTTATCTTACTTCCTTGTTATCATTTCCGTACCTTAGCATTAAAAAAAAAAAAAAAAAAAAATTAGATTAACTTATGATGAAATCCTAAATTCGAGATGAATATAACTTTTGCTTATGACTCTCTGTCTTAGATCGGGTTTTCGCACTTAAATGCGTACTTATAATTCTCCACAGTATCTTAGTTTAAATTCCAGTGACTTTTGGCCCTTCGTCTTTTAGTTGTTCTCGGTAGTGTAATTTGCCTGTTTAATACCTCTTGATTCCTACATTAAACGACTTAAACTTGTTTGCCACAATAAAGGTTGAGATTAGATTTTTGTTACGAGTCATATGTTGCGCTTACAGATGGGAAATGCTCATATTGCATTACATATAATTGGTGTGCAAATAAGTTGTTGAATTCATATAAGCGGCCTTTGAAATCTGAGTCAGTATACCTTTGGGGTGCCCTTGTTCACCTAGCCACCTAAGGCCTAAATGGTTTGGGATCGGTCAGCAGAATTCTTTAATCTTATCAACTTCATCGAAGTTAGTCATTGACTTGCACTAAATATTACCAATTCGTTATTCAAGAACAAATGTTTTAATATTTAATATGAGATATCCCTTCGCCAGTTTCATATCCTGCCCTTGTCTAGGTTGGTAACCAATCCATACCACTCGTAACTTAAAAATACTTCACAAATATCTTTAGTGCACTCCGATTTTTGTCGAATGTCTGATTTAAGCGGGTGCTTTCCATCTTAAATTTTAAAAAACAGCTTACATGTAATTAAAACACTATCTTACGGCTATATGACTGAACGGTTAAATTGGACAACTACACAAACATGGATTTAAATTAAATTATCGTTGGATCCCCGATAAGCAATCTGATCGAATTTTATATTTCATATTGTATACTACTGTTTTTAGGATTAGTTCAAGTTTTTACTTTTCGTCTTTCTGTTTCCATTTTCCTTATTTAAACACAACGTTGGTTAAATCATTCAAACAGTCCATCGGGCCCAAAATATTTGGCCCAGTCCCAAAGGCCCATAGGCCCACTACTGGCCTATATATACACCTCAAAAGGTGAATTCAATTTTTCACTTTTCACTTTTTTACACGGCGCTAAGGTTTCTAATTTTTCTCTCTCAAAGATCTTCATTCATTCTTAAATCACGTAAGTTCTTCGTATTCATATTTTTTTTTTGTTCGTTCTCTTATATGTTCGTTCATAAAACTGCTATATGTTGCTTCGAATCATTACTTTCGTATGTGTTAGTGTTCATAATCTGGATTACACCCAAGAATTTTTGATATACTTGAATCGTGTTCATGTCATATTCGTCCAAATTTGTCATAATTTGCCATGTTAATCTTGTTTGTAAGTGTTATTGCCTGCTATTGTTCGTATGTTCATGTTCGTCCTCATAAGTGCCCAGAACATTAATGCCTTAGGATTTTACTCATCACCCTAGACGAACATACTTGTTCGTCACCCTCGACGAACATACTTGTTCGTCACCCTCGACGAACATACTTGTTCGTCACCATGTTCATGACCCTTGACGAACATACATGTTCGTCGACGAACATACATGTTCGTCACCTTGATAGTAGTCTTCGACGAACATACATGTTCGTCCCATGATAGGTATCCTTGACGAACATACATGTTCGTACCCTTGTTCAGGGTCCTTGACGAACATCTCGTTCATGGTCCTTGACGAACATCTTGTTCGTCACCATGTTCCTTGTCCGCAATGAACATACATATTCGCGATCTTTTGAACACCATATTCGTTTCTGGCCACGAACATACATGTTCGTCACATGTTAGTGTGTTACTTATCTGTTACACGAACATGCATGCTCGTCAACTTTCATGTTCGGCATATATACATGTTCGTGGTTATCATATCTAACGTGTTTTCTTTATACAGATTTTACAGATGGATCGACAATTCGATAAAAGGCACAATCAGGCGGTTAGTTTCGCTCTGGACGATCCTTCGGCAACTCGATTTCGAGAGACAATTCTCTTTCTACAACACTCCAGGATGGCATTTATTCTTAGTGAAGATCTACCAATAAATACCTCGTTGGTTCGACAGTTTCTCACCAACCTCAGTCACGTTGATCTCACACATCCGGTTACCGATAAGCCCAAGGATGGTTTACGCACTGTAGTCAACAACCATGAAATCACCTTCAGCAGCACTACCCTCCGAGAGATCTTTCAACTTGGTCGAAGCTCCCAGGAAAGTTCAGCCTCTTCATTTGGCAACAGATTTCTTGCACGCAAATTGCCACTATTGGGATACGCAGGGCCTTTTCCTACTAATATACTTCCTAAGGGAAAATTCTTCGGCCCATGGCGTTATCTAGTACATGTGTTCGTTTATGTGTTCAAGAATTCCAAGACCGCTCATGATATTATTGACACTCAGCTTCTGTCTATGCTGCTCAGCCTTGTTCTCAACAAACCTTATCCATTGGCGGAGTATGTGTTTCAAATGCTGCAAAATGATCTGTTTCGACCAAAGCCGCTTACGCTCTACCCGCGCTTCATTATGATCATCCTCCGGCATTTCATCTCTGACCTTCCTCTTCAGAATTCCATTACGAGGGTAGGTCAAATCGGTGGAGCTAAGCTTTATCACACAAGCCTCAAAATTCACCCCCGAGCTGCGGGAGAGGCTCAAGCCCTGGACATACCTCTATTCGGGGCAATTGTTGATCTTAATTTCGTTGATACAGATATTGATGAGGATGCTGATGTCCTCTCTAGGGAGCCAAGGACTAAAAACTATGCTTCTTCCACTGATCCTCGTGCCTCTCACGGGACATCTTCCCGCCCAAAGCGCAAGGCTCCGGTTCCCATTTCTTTGGACACCAAATCCAGCGATGATACACACAGAGAAATCGAGAACTTTCAGGGGACTCCTCCTCCGAGTACGCCTCTATCTGTCATCCATGAGCATCCGCATCTCACTCCATCTGGGAGTCCTCAGACATTTTCCACCGAGGTTGTCGTCACCTCTCCCGCTCCTGCTACTGAAGCTGCTGCTACTCCCACTGAGGTCAACGCTGCCGCCACTGAGGAGCTTGATATTGAATTTGACGCAGTCACTTCTACATTTCACCGAGTTGATGCTCATGAGTCCAGCCGTGGGAAACGGCCTTTCTCCATGGCCCATGAATCGGGATCCTCAATTGATACTTTCCCTCAGCCTTCTCGCAAGAAACGGGCTTCAGAGCCTGCTCATACTACTAACACCCCTACTCTTCATGATTTACACTCACTTGTTTTGCAGTTGTCCTCTCAGGTTGCAGCTCTTCAAAAATATGATGCCACGAAGTCAACTCGCATTTCCACCCTTGAGGCACAAGTTCAGGACCACTCGAAGCGCATATCTGCTCAGGGGGAGGAAACGTGCATAGATCACACAATTAGACTTCCAAGAAGAGATGATCAAGACGATCCAAGCGCTGAATGATCAAGAGAGCCGATTGTCTCAACTTCTCGAGCCTTGATAGTTTATCAGTCTACAGCCCAGGGAGAGCAACAGCAACATCAAAAACAAGGAGATAACCAACAACAAGAGTTTGGGGATAGTAATGATGATATTAGGTTACTTGAGGATAAAGCTGAAGAAGATCAAGCTGAAGAAGCTGAACACATATTCGAGGAACCAGTGAGTACTGACGAACAGGGTGAAAGAAGCGCAAAGCCAAGCCTTGAAGAACGAAAAGGGTGGTTTCGAGCACTTAATCTGAAGAAACAAGAACCACTGATTCGGAAGTTCTTTACTAAAGACTCTAAACGCGAGCCACATCTGGGCATCATTAGCTGGATGTTTGACTCAGAGCTGCAGGTATTTGTTATCAAAAGATTTGACGGCGTACATTATCTGAGCAAGAAATGAGATAACTTCAACTCCTTCCCGAACTCTGAGCTTATCTGCTTATCAAAGCTCCCACTGATTAATAGAGGAAAGGATGAATGGGCAAATTGGATTGAACGCATGATCAAGCAAGAAGTAAGAAAAGGGAAATTCAAGGAATTTAAGCCGGCAACAGGAAAGCTTATGATTCATAAAAAGAAGATTAATCCTGAAACCGGCAAAGCGGCGACAAGAATGGTCTACCCACCGATTGCTAGCATGACGAAGATTCCCATGAAGGATTTTGGTCGAGACGTCCTTAGTGATATGTACATATGGGCCGTGGATACTACAACGGGTGAGGCAGTAGTATTTAAGAAGGATGACGAAGTTGAAGACAGTATGACGTAAATTTTGAGAGTAATTGATGAAACTCAATTAGCCAACCTAACGGAGAAAGATTTGAAGATGCTGAAGAGCAAGCACATTATTACGCAGGAAGGCTGGGGAGACATTGGTAGAGATTACCAGAGGATAGTTGATGGTTGTTTAGTTTTGCAGGTTAATACTGACAGTGATATTTTGTACAAAGAATAGAAGCATCAGGCAAGGGGGAGTTTTTTAGTGCAAATACATGATGATTGGATGTTCTATTTGCTTTGTTATTTATTACTGTATTAACTTTATTATTTTGTATAGACTTAGAGCTTAATGGGCTGCTCACGAACTTGCATGTTCGTGAGGCCCAGTAAAGCCCAAGCCCAAACTGGCTGAACATGTTACTCTATAAATAGAGGTGTTTAGATCAGTTTAGGGTTGTTGGTTTTGATAGAGAATTCAGAGTTAATACATGTGGATTGTAACAGAGTTTAAGAATTCGGTAATTGTGTTTTGTGTTTATTGTTATTAGTATTCGATTATTACTTGTGGAGATTCCGCCTCGTAATCATTGGTTTAATCATGTTGATCTGACCACTGGGACCTACAAAATATCACCAACCTAAACCGTGAATCTAACTCGTACCGGATGAAACCTAGGTTTTATAAGGAAATGAGGGTTTTAATGGGTATAACGTGGTTTGGATTGTTCATTTAGGTAATTATGAAGTATATTAGGGTGGTATGTGAGTATGGACTAGAAATTTTAATGTATCGTGAGGTTTTTAGAAAATTAGGGTTTAAAAGTACCTATGGTTTTTAGAATTAGGGTTTTGATTTTAAAAGGGTATTTTTTGTTTGATTGAGTTTTTCATGGATGAAATGGCTTCTAATATCCTTCTTCGGACATTCTTAATGCTATTGTGACCTACGGGATTATGAAACATGAATATCACCCACCAAAACCGTGAATCTAACTCGTACCGCATGAAATATATGTTTATAAGGAAATGAGGATTTTAATGGGTATAACGTGGTTTGGATTGTTGATTTAGGTAATTATGAAGTATATTAGGGTGGTATTGGAGTATGGACTAGAAATTGTAATTTATGGTAAGGTTTTTAGAAAATTAGGGTTTTAAAGTACCTATGGGTTTTTAGAATTAGGGTTTTGATTTTAAAAAGGTATTTTTTGTTTGATTGAGTTTTTTATGGATGAAATGGCTTCTATATCCCTCTTCGGACATTCTTAACGCTATTGTGACCTACGGGATTGTGAAACATGAATATCACCCACCTAAACCGTGATTCTAACTCGTACCAGATGAAACCTAGGTTTTATAAGGAAATGAGGGTTTTAATGGGCATAACATGGTTTGGATTGTTGATTTCCATAATTATAAAGTTTATTACGGTAGTGTGGGAGTATGGACTAGAAATTGTAATGTATGGTAAGGTTTTAAGAAAATTAGGTTTAAAAGTACCTATGGGTTTTTAGAATTAGGGTTTTGATTTTAAAAGGGTATTTTTTGTTTGATTGAGTTTTTTATGGATGAAATGGCTTCTAATATCCTTCTTCAGACATTCTTAACGCTATTTTGACCTACGGGATTATGAAACCTGAATATCACCCACCTAAACCGTTATTCTAACTCGTACCGGATGAAATATAGGTTTATAAGGAAATGAGGGTTTTAATGGGTATAACGTGGTTTGGATTGTTGATTTCGGTAATTATAAAGTTTATTAGGGTAGTGTGGGAGTATGGACTAGAAATTGTAATGTATGGTAAGGTTTTTAGAAAATTAGGGTTTAAAAGTACCTATGGGTTTTTAGAATTAGGGTTTTGATTTAAAAGGGTATTTTTTGTTTGATTGAGTTTTTTTATGGATGAAATGGCTTCTAATATCCTTCTTCAGACATTCTTAATGCTATTGTGACCTACGGGATTATGAAACATGAATATCACCCACCTAAACCGTGATTCTAACTCGTACCGGATGAAAGATAGGTTTTATAAGGAAATGAGGGTTTGTATTGTTGATTTAGGTTATTATATAGTTTATTAGGGTAGTGTGGGAGTATGGACTAGAAATTGTAATGTATGGTAAGGTTTTTAGAAAATTAGGGTTTAAAAGTACCTAAGGGATTTTTTTGAATTAGGGTTTTGATTTTAAAAGGGTATTTTTTGTTTGATTGAGTTTTTTATGGATGAAATGGCTTCTAATATCCTTCTTCGAAGATTCTTAATGCTATTGTGACCTACGCGGATTATGAAACATGAATACTCCCACCTGAACCGTGATCTAACTCGTACCGGATGAAATATAGGTTTTATAAGGAAATGAGGGTTTTAATGGGTATAACGTGGTTTGGATTGTTGATTTCGGTTAGTATAAAGTTTATTAGGGTAGTGTGGGGGGTTGGACGAGAAATTGTAATGTATGGTAAGGTTTTTAGAAAATTAGGGTTTTAAAGTACCTATGGGTTTTAGAATTAGGGTTTTGATTTAAAAAGGGTATTTTTTGTTTGATTGAGTTTCTATGGACGAAATGGCTTCTAATATCCTTCTTCAGACATTCTTAACGCTATTTTAACCTACGGGATTATGAAACATGAATATCACCCACCTAAACCGTGATTCTAACTCGTACTGGATGAAATCTAGGTTTTATAAGGAAATGAGGGTTTTAATGGGTATAACGTGGTTTGGATTGTTAATTTGGGTAATTATAAAGTTTATTAGGGTAGTGTGGGAGTATGGACTAGAAATTGTAATGTATGGTAAGGTTTTTAGAAAATTAGGGTTTAAAAGTACCTATGGGTGTTTAGAATTAGGGTTTTGATTTTAAAAGGGTATTTTTGTTTGATTGAGTTTTTTATGGATGAAATGGCTTCTAATATCCTTCTTCAGACATTCTTCACGCTATTTTGACCTACGGGATTATGAAACATGAATATCACCCACCTAAACCGTGATTCTAACTCGTACCGGATGAAATCTAGGTTTTATAAGGAAATTAGGGTATTAATGGGTATAACGTGGATTGTTGATTTCGGTAATTATAAAGTTTATTAGGGTAGTGTGGGAGTATGGACTAGAAATTGTAATGTATGGTAAGGTTTTTAGAAAATTAGGGTTTAAAAGTACCTATGGGTTTTTAGAATTAGGGTTTTGATTTTAAAAGGTATTTTTTTTATTGAGTTTTTCATGGATGAATGGCTTCTAATATCCTTCTTCAGACATTCTTAATGCTATTTTGACCTACGGGATTATGAAACATGAATATCACCCACCTAAACCGTGAATCTAACTCGTACCGGATGAAATATAGGTTTTATAAGGAAATGAGGGTTTTAATGGGTATAACGTGGTTTGGATTGTTGATTTAGGTAATTATGAAGTATATTAGGGTGGTATGGGAGTATGGACTAGAATTGGTAATTTATGGTAGGTTTTTAGAAAATTAGGGTTTTAAAGTACCTATGGATTTTTAGGATTAGGGTTTTGATTTTAAAAGGGTATTTTTTTGTTTGATTGAGTTTTATGGATGAAATGGCTTCTAATATCCTTCTTCAGACATTCTTAACGCTATTTTGACCTACGGGATTATGAAACATGAATATCACCCACCTAAACCGTGATTCTAACTCGTACCGGATGAAATCTAGGTTTTATAAGGAAATGAGGGTTTTAATGGGTATAACGTGGTTTGGATTGTTATTAGGGTAGTGTGGGAGTATGGACTAGAAATTGTAATGTATGGTAAGGTTTTAGAAAATTAGGGTTTAAAAGTACCTATGGGTTTTTAGAATTAGG
>CAJVGC010000065.1:25041137-25203394 GCA_910822075.1 Senecio squalidus | reverse complement strand
ATTCGTTGTGTTGCACTTGTGACAACTGCAAAAGGTTTGGTCATTTGGCAAAGGACTGTATGGTGAAAGCTATAGCAGCAGTTCCAGTGAACACTTATAGGCCTGAAGCGTGTTACAAGTGTGGTAGTACGGAGCATTATCGCAGCGCCTGTCCAAAGTTAGGAAACAATGGAGGAAACACTGGAAATCGCGCTAATCAACCTCTCATAACCAATGGAAACCAAGGGAAAGGAGATCAGGGTAATCTTGGAAACCAAACTCGAGGAAGAGCCTACGTGATGGGAGCTGCTGAGTTTCAGCAAGTTCCTGATGATACGACGAGTACTTTTCTTTACAGAAACTAACATTTCTTTTACGTTATTTTGTATTCGATGAATTTTGCTTCGTATCTTATCTCGTGAATTTAGGGACGAAATTCTCTTAACTGGGGGATACTGTGACAACCGTCACCAAACTCTCTCGGTCAAGGTAAATTTTTTTTTGATTAGTCAACGTTCCTCTAGTTGCTTGACATTACTTGTTAACAAATACTTGACATAAATTTTAAATTTGTTACTTATATGTGTTTATTGAGATGAAAAACATTTGTGAACATTTAATATAACGTAAACTTGCATGATATGTTATGATTTTCATTTTAACGTAAGGTTGAGCTTCTACGTATAACATAGTCAAAATTTTAACGTTTGAGCATTTATTAATATTATTAGAATTTCAATAGGAAAACAAAGAACTTTCTATTTTAGTTAAATTAGTATTTCCGACTTTCGTGTTTTAACTTGTGTTCGTATTACTTGAGTCGCAAAGTTATTGTCATCCCGTTTAGTCCATGTCTTAAACCCGGTTTCTATTGTATTGGACTAAGTCCATAATCCAACTTTTAGCCTAATTATAATTGTCGTGTAATTAAAATTCTAGCCCAAACCAAGCCAAACATGACACCTTTAATCCATTCGGTCGATTCCAAACAAAAATCCTAAATTCTAATCGATGTTATTCTTTTTCTTTTCCTGCTAATCGATCAAAGTATCCCAAACCATCCCCCTATTCGATCCTCCCTCATCTTTCTCCTTCTGATTTCGTGAAGCAATTAGGTCAAGGAGCAAAACTTTGATCATCTATTTTCCTCTTGTTCCAACCGTAAGATTTCTTCATCACGTGTATGTTGTATTTCGTTGGTAATTCTCTACATCTAATCTTAGTTTTCTTGTTTTATATATATATATATATATATATATATATATATATATATATATATATATATATATATATATATATATATATATATATATATATATATATTGTTAGAATCGAATAGGTTGAATAAACCTAAAGCTTGTCTAAGAAAGATCTTGATCTATCAAAGAAGTTCAGTAGCGGATGAACACTTTGATTTTAAAAGTTTATCGAATCAAACAAATATTGTATAATGAAACAGTTATGAACAATAATGTTTGCCTAATTATAAATCTCAACTATATTAAGTAATGAATCAATACAACGTGTTTGTTATCAACCTACAAGGATCTATTTATAGACCTTGAGGCTAACCTATCTAAATAGGAAACATCTAATAAAAGGAAATACAATCTAACTCTAATTGTAATTCTAAACTAAACTTGCATAGCAAGCTTGTTGCAGTAGAAACAAACAACAGTAGTAATGAGAATGATGTGCAGTAGTAATGATCTTGCAATAGTAACAAAGTCTTCCGTAGTAACTGTCTTCACTCCACATTAATGTCTTTCTTCCGCAGTAATGAAGCATACTTCAACAGCAGTAGTAATGAGCAGCATTAATGAAATGAAAACTAATTTAACTAAGTTTCAATCCCAACAATCTCCCCCTAACTTGAACTTTTTTTACTACTGAAAGTACAAGTTTATATACAATTGTTAACTACTTTACATTACAAGACATTATCATTCTTCTCTTGATCTTGCATCCTTCTCCTCTGCTTCTTTGGCTAATTCTTCATTAAGTTGCGACATTATCCTCCACACAAGTTCATGAGCCATCCTGGAAGCAATTAGACCATGTAGTCCTACTTTGATAAGCTCTTTCAGTGTTCTCAACCCGAAGTCATACTTTCTGTCAACTAGATAGAATTCCATGGCTCCGTGTCTTCTAACTATTGAAAAAGTTCCACTTCTTTCATACATGTACCACTTGATTACTGGGTTGTTGGCACCTCCTTTCTTGAATGCAGGGTTCACCTTTTCTACATCTGGATCAAACATCCCATTGAGCCAATCCATCGCCATATCTGTTCCAGAGAATTCACCTCTGAACCTTGAATATTTTATCTTTCCAATATCATATACGCGCTTGAGGTCATCTCTTGAGAAATCCCTAATCATCCTTTCTAGCAGGTAGAAAAGTCTTTGACTTGTCTGCTCCAGTGACCATATAAGAAGTTTTGTTTGGACATCCTACAAACTCCCAGTCAATTATTTCAGGTAGCTGAACAACCAATGGTTCAATCCTTAATCCATCTTCATGTACAATCAGAGCTGAACAGTCATCTTCTGAGAGTTCAATGTCTCCTTCCTTCTCTTCAATATTGACTGACTCTTTCTTGATTGGCACATTTGGTACACTTGGACTTCCTTGAGCAGCAGTAGTTGAAATAGGAATGTCAGTTAGTCTTTGTCTTTTTATTGGTACTCTGGTAGAGCAAGACTTCTTCCTTTTCAACTACTCAGGTGGACTTGGCTTGACTGGAGCAAATGGTTTATGGATCTCATTCCCCTGGGCATCGAACATTGCTCTTCCAGTCTCTTGAGCTCTCTTCATGGACCTCTCCAACTCATATTGTTGTTGATCTTGTTGTTTTGTGAGTTGGATTTTCTTGAGAGAGTCCTTCTTATTTTCTTTTTCAACCAATGCAAGCAAATTTCCAATCTTCATAGGGCCTAATGATTTTCCATTGTACCCCTCTGTCTTTAAGTATGCCATGAACTTTTGCTTGTCACCAGCTAGCTTCTCTTATGTGTTTTGTTTCTTTGCTGCTCTCCTTTTCTTCTCTTTGTTTTCATCTCTTTTTATTTGAGCTAACTCCTTTTTTGCTCAGCTAGCAAGAATGCATTTTCTTCATTCAACTTCTGAATTTTCTCCATTTCTTCTTTTTGAAGTTTGGTATGGATGTCTTTAATTGTTTCAGGATCAGTCCCTACATCCAACTCTTCAGAAGCCAATTGAAGGGAAGTTAGCTCATCCATCTTCTTTATTCTCTCATTTCTCTTCTTTTCTTTGTCTTCTTTGCTTGTATCCATACCTATCTAATTTCCCATAGCCTTCTCAGCTGGTTCCAATTGTGGTTTTGGCATGGGAATATAAGATCTGTGAGGAGGAATTATAGGTCTCATACCTGTAGGTCTTGAAGGATCTTGGACAAAGGCAACTCCTTCTACCATTTTTGTACTGTTAGGTGCAACAGATATTTCAAATCCATTCTCTTTGGGCCTTGAGGCTTGCTCAATCTTCCTCTGTTCAAGAATCTTGCTCCTTTCCAGCCTTAGAAGCTCTGCAGCAACTGCTTCTTCATCAATAGTAATTGGTGCTACAGTTGTAACAACTGTTGCTTCAATGAAGATTACTGTTGGAGTTTCTCCAGTAGGAATTGATACTGATGGAGCTTCAGTAGAAAACAGAAGATCAGTAGAAATAGAGCTTGCCGTAGTAACTGGATCTTCAGCAGAAATAACTCCTTCAGTAGAAAATATTTGAGCAGTAGAAACCATTGGAGCAGTAGAAACCATTTCTTCAGTAGAAATGAACTCTACAGTAGAAATAATAACTTCTTCAATTGTAGCAGTAGTAATCACTTCTATCTTTTCTAGCTCAATTTCTTGCTCCCCCTGAAGTACACGATCTCCCTCATCATCAACAATCATCTTTTCTCCCTCCACCTCTTCATAAATCTCTTCTTCTTGCTCCGAGGTAGCAGTAATAATTGTATCCTCACTCCTTCTCTCTACCTCCTCCCCCTTGACTTCTGCATCTTCTACTGTTGACAAAATGTCTTCTATTTCTTTCTCCCCCTTTTTGTCAGCAGAGGGGTTGTCATCTGAAGAAGAAGAAGAGCTTGATGGTCTTGGAGATGTACCAATACTCCTACTGGTTGGCTTTGGCTTCATTAGAAATTCTTGCAGTTGTTTCTGCTTCTCAACCAGTGTATGGACCAAAGTAGTTAAAGTTGCAAGGTCCTCCCCTTGTTTGTCAACTTTAATAAAGAATGAGGCACAAGCTTCCATCAATTCCAATGGTGTATAGTTATATCTATCCTCACCCCTTGCCTGTTGAGTACCAACAGGTGGTTGATCATAGGATGTAGATGGACCCTTCTACCCTACAAAAGCTGTTCCCTCCCCCATGGTTTCTTGGAACCTGGGACCACGTTCCAAAGATGCCACAAAAGCAGCATCAATGGTTTGTGTTGCCTTGGGTTGGGTCTTAAAGATGTTCATACTGTCATGTGCCTCACTATAAGAATTAAGAGCAGCAGTAGTATGAGCCCTTCCCAAATGGTCTTCCCCCTCCTTAGCGACCACTTCAGTGAACCTGGGAGAAAGTCCAGTGTGTTCCCATGTAGTAGCCTCACCTGAAGATTTATGGAGTAGGGGATTGTTTAGGCTTAAGAGGCTGAGGAACCCTCTTTGCCTTCCTTGTGAAAGTAGCAACAATTGGTGGTGGTTGATGAGGTGAAGAAACAGATGGTGGAGTCACAAGAGTGGTGACTGTAGGTGCAGTTAAAACTGGAGGAGTGCTCTCAGTAGAAACTGGAGGAACACTTATAGTAGAAATTGCAGTTGTTGCCTCAGGGATAACAGTTGTTGTACTTGCAGTAGAAACTGCAGAGGTACTAGCAGTAAGAAGAGAAGTAGATGGGGGTTGAGACAGAAGTGAATTCACTTGTCTCTCATCTGTAGTACTTGTTCCCACCATCATTGTAGAGAACAATGGTGTAACATTTGCAGAAAAACCTTTGTTTACCCTTCTCATGTTGGCAAACACTTTCTTTGCATGAGAATGGGCAGGAAAAACATTTTGAGATCTTGTGAGAACCCTTATTTCACAATTTATGATGTGCTGTAAGAATCTTGGGTACATTAAAAATTTGTGTTTAGGATTGGCCAAGTTCCACAGCAAACCATCAAAGATAAGGTCTGAAAAATTGTAGGTTTGGTTTGTGGCAAGACAGGCCATGACTGTTGCCAAGGGAAAACTTGCCTCATTCCACCCTGTTCGTTTTTGTGAAATACATTGTTGCAAAGTATGCTCTAGTATTTCCATTGGGGGGACAATTTTTATTTTAACAAACTTTCATGTATTTAAGTCCCCCTCATAGCCCATTTGTCTAAAGTTTTCAAAAACAGTTTCGTTAGGTAAGTCACTTATACCTTCTTCATCTTGAAGTTAAAGCCGTGTACGAATTGTAGCCTCTGAAACTGTGACCTCTTTGCCATCAATGGTGGCATGTATAACTGGGACTTCTCACTCATAATCTACCACAACATTCTCCCAAAAAGCTCGTATGTGATCTTCATGAATCTCTGGACTAACTGTCAGAACAAATTTTATGTGGGACTGCTTCAAGAAGTCAATAATTGGGTAAAAATCAGTGCTTTCTTTATTCTTTATAAAACAAGCAACCATATTATGGCTTTCATATAACTGAAGATCAGCCATTGTTGTTAAATTGGAAGAATTTGATTAAACAGTAGAAGAAAACCTAGATTTTTAGTTGCAACGGTAACTTTTTATCAATTAGGGTTCTTGAAATGAAAAGTAATTAATAGAAAGATTATATCTAAACCCTATTTATACGATTAAGATTATAACAACTTGGCGAGTTGGATTAGATGCTAGGGATGATTAAAAAGGACGGTTTAATCGTGTGTTGCCACGTGTTAAAAATTACTGAACCCGCGCCGAAGTTTGAAATTTAAGGTCCAATCACAAAACGCCACGTGTTAAAAGTTAGTTGCAACTTGAGGTTTGACTTGCCAACGCAGTATTAACAGAGTAATCTTATTAATTAAGAAAACTTTTTAGTACTAATCGTTGCAGTATTAACAGATAATGACCGTAGTAATGAGGATAATCACAGTAGTAATGACAAGTCGTATTAACTGTTCTTGTGACGTCCCGTCAATTTGAGGTACTTGTGTTACCATTATTATTTTAATGTTATTCGCAATTGTTTTGACCCTTGTATTTTGCTTTGTTTTACTCACGGTTTATTATTGAGAATCGGGTTTAAGTGTTTATTTTGATTCGTCCCTTGAGACATAAGCTTTATATTTACCTAAGTGCCAAGTAGTTAGTATTCTCGTATTAATAAGTTCGAGTTATGCCCAATTTGTCGGTTATCGTATCCTTTATCTTCGAGATATCGTGCTTTTGCTCTTGTTTACGTTATTACCGAAAAGTGCGTATCTCGGAATCGAAATTTAAATTTAATCATAAAATGGATACTAATACTAAGAATACATATAAGGAACTTCCCTAAGTTCATTGCAAAAAGAATCGGAAACTTTCAACGAACGAAACTACTTAACGATCGCGCAGACGAAAAATCAGAATTCCTGGATTTTGGGCCAAGGCACTGCCCTAGGCAACCCAGAACGACGCCCTAAACTCCCTGGACATATTTCTTTTGTTTTTAGTGACTCATTTTTTCATGTCTTGTGATATGTACACTTGTCCCAAACGTGTAAGAACCTGAATTTGTGCAGAAATGTCTCAAGTGGATTCACACTCCATCACAACAACTCATTTGATCATCACACTTCACTTTATACAAACACACACTTCTCTCATTTTCATTTTTTTCATCCATGCAATCTTCTCTCATTTCTCTCTCAAGAACAAACATTTCCAGGAATATTGAAGCATAAATCACCTAATGGAAGAAAGATTCAAGTCCAAGATCATCTAAATAATAAGTACCTTTTGATCTCCATAACTTTTGGTAAGATTTCCTTTGAGTTTTCTTCACTTATTCTTCCATTTCCCTCCTACTTTGTTAAAGATTCTAACACCTAATTATTCCATTTGTATTTCAAGCTTTTGTCTTCTATTTCTACATCTCATTTGGGGAAGATCCATCTAGCTTTTCTTAAAGGAAATTATTTGATCTTGTGGTAAGTAAACTTTTCCGAAAAATCTCTCCGAAAACGTTTTGTTATCATCTTGCATGTAAGGTTCTAAACTAATGGTGGTTGCATTTGTATTTTTGGAGCTGAATATTACTCATCACCACACCACCAAAGCTTGTTTCCGGGTTTATATATTCTCAAGCTTGTAGATTTTTGCGGTTGTTATCGGTAAAATTGATACTTTCCCCAAATTCATCTTTTCATATATTTCCTTATTATTTTCCATATATGTTTCGGTTTTAGCCTTGAAAATGGTTAGGAATAATGTATTAGACCAACACATTTGAATATTTTGGTTTTGGACTAAGTTTGGACAAAAATATGTAAAGATGTGAAATTAACCGAAAATAACATATTATGTATATTAGTATGTAAAACAGCATATATATATATATATATATATATATATATATATATATATATATATATATATATATATATATATATATATATATTTTTTTTTTTTTTTGGGTAAAATGGTATTACCCCGGCGAAATTATATAAAATATATCTGCAAAAACAGATATAGGAACAAACGTTCAAGAACAAACCACTTGAGGTATACCTCAAGAAACAAAAAACCAGAGGCTACCAGAGCTACAAACACCAAACAAACACAACCACAAAAAACTCAACTTAACCTATCGACCACATCAAAAAACTAAGCACCAATCGCCCAAATACTTCTAATTTCTTCTCCACGAGTAGGATCTTTAAACTGCATCAAAGAAATCTTCATTCGAACCTTTGAAATTACCAGCTGAGCAACTTGATTAGGCGTCCGAGACCCTCTTTTATAGAGTCTAATATTCTGCTCCTGCCAAATAAAATAAGCAGCAGCACCAAGAACCAGCTTACCAACAATATTCCACGCAAAATTCCTATGAGACATCGGAATAAGAAGAGAAGTTATGTGTTGCCAACTTCGAGGTGAGATATCCAGCTTAGCCATACTCCTAACCGTCCTCCAAACATCTTGAGAAAATTTGCACTCAAAGAATAAATGATGGTGAGAGTCCATAACCTGCAAACATAACGAACAAAGAAGAGTAATATTATTGTTTTTCTCCCATTCCTGCAGTCTGTCTTGAGTCTTCAACTTTTCTCCCATAATAAGCCAAACTATAAAGGAATGACGTGGAATTGCATGCGAGAACCAAACTAAATTAAACCATGGTTTGTTTACATCTCGTTCACGAATGGAGTTCCACACCTCACCCTATATATATATATATATATATATATATATATATATATATATATATATATATAAAGATTGGTAAATATATTTGGAACATAATGCAAGTTTTGGTCAGTTTACGTTTTGACCTTAAAACCTTTAAACAATCGGATTTCGGCAAAAATGACAAAACGAATGTTGCTGGAAAAGGGTCCAGGGCGTCGTCCTAGATGCCTAGGACGCAACAGCGTGGCCATTTTCAGCAAATTCTTCGTTTTTGTATGTTTAATCGTCTTGACGTCGTGATTCCGTGAATTGTCGCTATGAAGCCTCCGATTTCACTTCATGACCTAAAATATCTCTAAAACTCTTATATAAGTAAACTTATATATATAAAAGTAATATATAATGTAAAATACCATCTTTGGACTCAAAGACGCCAACGCAATCAAAAATGTCAAAACACTTGTTTAAAACGGACATATTATCTACATTTCGATAAATAAACATTTGTTACAAAATGAGATTGTAATCTAAAGCCGTCAACTAATAGTTTTGTGACAAAATTTGTTAAAAACATTATAAAAAGTCATTTTACTCTATGATTTTAAAAAGTAAAGACTTTAAACCCTCAAAGCGTCAAAGTTAGACTTTTACGTCAACTTCGACTTTCTTTCAAATTAACTATGATTCGACCTCAAATAGTTGACTTTAACTTTTGCAAAATCAACATCTTTGACATTTGACTTTTGCAAAGTTAACATTCTTGACTTTGACTTTTATAAAGTCAACATCTTTGACTTTGACCAAGTCAACATTGTTGCCGTTGACCTTGGCCGATCTCGATAAAACTTGGAAACAATATTCCTTTCAACCAATATTCCTAGTAGTCGTTTCGGCTCGGAATATTATTCTTTCGTGATTGTCATTATGACGTGAAATGTCGATAAATTTCCGGTCGACCCTTTTTGGCACGGAACATCGTCTCCTAAATACGTCATCTTCATTAAACTTATTGATCATTGGAATATTTTATTAAACTGAATCTTAACCGACAAGGCTAAACCGGACTAGACTTATAGAGATACTGAAACTATGTTATTTAATGTTTAGGGCACTTAGGCGGTGGAGTTGTAGCTCTTTGATTATTTACCCGATATTTGCTGAAGTTGTACAGTGAGTTATTCGTAGCCCTTGTCTTAAATATTTTTGGGCTGGAAAGCGTATTTTAAATTGTGTATTGATTATCTTGTGTACCCAGTGAATTAGGCCTGACTTAGATTATGTGTCATTAGGCCATGGTGGCCCCCCTTATACACTCGTTAAGCTATTGCCCATGGTTCATATGTATAGGTCTATATTGGGTTATGTAACTAACCCCAATTCCTCTGTAGGTTGTTACTACGAGCGAATGTTATGGCCTTATTATTAAACTGCTATGATTAAACTGATTGCCTTTGGTTTGACACACCTTAGGATAGGGGATTAAACTGATTGGTCAGGAGCGAGATGTATAACTGGTTTAGGCATAGTACCTTTCACTATTGGATTCTATAACAAGATATGTTATTTGAAATTATAATGTTTATTGAAACTTGTCGATGGGTAACGTTTTACTTAAAATTGCGAATAATTCACCAACGTGTTGTTGATGTCGTTTTAACGCTTTTCAGAAAATTGAGGATTCATGTTGACAATGCCATAAGTGCTTTTCGGATCGTTTGTTTTGTGCATTTTGGAACTTGTGATACTTTGTGTAATGTCCATGATGTTCCATTTTGTGATGTTTGTATCGTATTCGTACTCGGCGATTCATCGCTTTTGAATTGTAATGTATTTTGCAAATACTTGGCATGGTTAATGTTAATTTGATGTTTTGTTTATTGGTTGTATTGTTGTAACATTTGACTCTTGATATTGTAACTGGAACACCTCGTGTTTCCACTTTAAGCGGGGTGTGACAGGTCTGGGAGTAGTAATGGGTATTTGTAGGTCCCAGTGGTCCGATCTACAGGATTAAACTAACTAATTACGAGGCGGAATCTCGTAATCAGTAGAACACACAAGTAATAATCGATACTAATAACAAATAAGAACAAAACGCAATTACCGAATTCTTAATACTTTGATTAATAAACTCTGTTACAATCCAAAAGTATTAACTCCGAATTCTCTATGTAAACCCACAACCCTAAACTGATCTAAACACCTCTATTTATAGAGTAACATGTTCAGCCAGTTTGGGCTTGGGCTTTACTGGGCCTCACAAACATGCAAGTTCATGAGCAGCCCATTAAGCTCTAAGTCTATACAAGCTAATACGGTAATAAATAAACAAAACAAAATAGAACATCATGTCATCACATTCTTGCACCAACAAACTCCCCCTTGACTGATGCTTCTATTCTCTGATCAAAATATCACTGTCAGTATTAAACTGCAAAACTAAACAACCATCAACTATCCTCTGGTAATCTATACCAATGTCTCCCCATCCTTGTCGCGTGATAATGTGATTCTTCTTCAACATCTTAAAATCTTTCTCCGTCAGATTAGCCAGTTGAGTTGCATCAATCACTCTCAAAATCTATGTCATACCTTCTTCAACATCATCATCTTTCTTAAATACCACGGCCTCGCCGGTTGTGGTATCTACCGCCCATATATACATATCACCAAGAATATCTCTACCAAAATTCTTCATGGGGATCTTTGTCATGCTGGCGATCGGTGGATATAACATTCTTTTCGCCGCTCTGCCGGTTTCAGGATTAATCTTCTTTTTGTGAATCATAAGTTTTCCTGTTGCCGGCGTGAATTCCTTGAATATCCCTGCTCTTCCTTCTTCCTTAATCATACGTTCAACCCAACTTGCCCATTCATCCTTTCCTCGATTTATCAGTGGGAGCTTTGATAAGCACATAAGCTCAGACTTCGGGAAGGAGTTGAAATTAGCCCGTTTCTTGCTCAAATACTGCACGCCATCATATATCTTGATCACAAATACCTGCAATTCTGAGTCATACATCCAGCTAATGATGCCCAGATGCGGCTGGCGTTCCGAGTCTCTAGTAAAGAACTTTCGAATCAGCGGTGCCTGTTTCTTCATATCAAGTTCTCGAAACCACCCTTTTCGCTCTTCAAGGCTTGGCTTCGCGCTGCTTTCACCCTGTTCTTCAGTACTTACTGGTTCCTCGAAAATGTATTCAGCTTCTTCATCTTGATTCTCTTCAGTTTTATCCTCAAGTAACCATACATCATCATTACTGTCCCCGAACTCCTGTTGTTGATCATCACCTTGTTTTTACTGTTGTTGTTGCTCCCCCTGGGCTGCAGACTGATAAACGATCAAGGCTCGAGAAGTGGAGGCAATCTGCTCTCTTGATTGTGCAGCCCTTGGATCGTCTTGATCATCTCTTCTTTGATGTCTAATAGTGTTGTCTCTGCACGTTTCCTCCCCCTGAGCAGATAGACGCTTCGAGAGCATCTGAACATGGGCTTCAAGGTTGGAAATGAGGTTTGACTTTTCAGCGTCAGACTGTTGAAGAGCTGCAACCTGAGAGGATAATTCCAAAACAAGTGAATGTAAATCGTTAAGGTTAGGAGTTGCAGTAAGGGGGACAGTCTCCGCGGCCCGTTTCTTGCGCGGACGCTCAATAGCGGTAGACGACTCCGACTCGTCACCACTGGGGAAAGGGAGTTTCCCATGGCTGGACGTACGAGTATCAACTGGGTGAAATGAAGAAGTGACTGCGTCAAGATCAATGTTAAGCTCCTTAGTAGTGGCAGCGTTGATCTCAGTGGGAGTAGCAGCAGCCTCAGTATCAGGAGCGGGAGAGGTGACTACAACCTCGATGGCAACGGTATGATGACTCCCAGATGGAGTGATATGTGGCTGCTCATGGATGATAGATAAAGGTGGACTCCCCGGATAGTTCTCGATCTGTCTGAATGTATCATCGCTAGATGTAGAGTCCAAAGAGATGGGAACTTTAGCCTTGCGCTTTGGGCAGGATTTAGTCCCGCGAGGTGCGTGAGGAGCAGTGGAAGAGGTAGAATTTTCAGTCCTCGGCTCCCCAGAGAGGACACCAGCATCCTCATCAACATCACTATCAAAAAAATCCAGATCAACAATTGCCCCGAAAAGTGGGGTGTCCAGTGCTTGAGCCTCTTCTGCTTTAGTGGAGTGAATCTTAAGGCATGTGTGAAACAACTTAGGTCCACCAATCTGACCTACCTTCATAATGAGATTCCGAGGAGGGAGGTCAGGGATGAAATGCCTGATGATGATCATGATGAAACATGGGTAGAGCATCAGCTGCTTAGGTTTAAGCAGATCGTTTTGCAACATTTGGAATGCATACTCCGCTACCGGATACAGTTTGTTAAGAAAGAGACTGAGCATCATAGATAGGAGCAGATTATCAATATTATCATGACCGGTCTTGGAGTTCTTGAACACCGAGACAAACACATGCACTAGATAACGCCATGGGCCGATGAATTTTCCCTTAGGAAATGAAGTAGTGGGAAAAGGCCCTGCATATCCCAATAGTGGCATTTTTCGTGCAAGAAATCTGGAGCCAAATGAAGAGGGTGAATTTTCCTGGGAGCTACGACCAAGTCGAAAGATCTCGCGGAGGGTTGTGCTACTGAAGGTGATATCAAGATTGTTGACAACCGTGCGTAAACCATCCTTGGACTTATCGGAACCCGGAGGTGTGAGATCGACATGGGTGAGGTTGGTGAGAAACTCTTGGACCAACGAAGTATTGATTGGAGGATCTTCACTAAGGATGTAAGCCATCTTGGAATGTTGCAGAAATAGAATCGTCTCTCGAAATGGAGTTGATGAAGGATCGTCCAATGCGAAACTGATTTCCTGATTATGCCTTTTATCAAATTGTCTCTCCATCTGTAAAATCTGTATAAATGAACACGTTAGATTTGATAGTCACGAACATGTATGCATGCCGAACAAGAAAGTTGGCGAGCATGCATGTTCGTGTCACAGGCAATCAACAAATTAACATGTTACGAACATGTATGTTCGTAGAGAGAAATGAAGAGAGTGTGCAAACTATCACGAACATGTATGTTCGTCGCTGACAAAGAGCATGGTGACGAACAAGTATGTTCGTCCAGGGTGACGAACAAGGATGTTCGTCCAGGGTAACGAACAAGTATGTTCGTCCAGGGTGACGAACAAGTATGTTCGTCCAGGGTGACGAACAAGTATGTTCGTCCAGGGTGACGAACAAGTATGTTTGTCCAGGGTGACGAACAAGGATGTTCGTCGATGTCCATGAGAAAAGAATTCTAAGGCATTGAATTTCTGGGCACCTATGAGGGCGAACATGAACATACGAACAATAGCAAGCAATAACATCAACGAACAAGATTATCATAGCAGATTATAGCAAATATGGACGAACACGATA
This sequence comes from Senecio squalidus, assembly GCA_910822075.1. NCBI lineage: Eukaryota > Viridiplantae > Streptophyta > Magnoliopsida > Asterales > Asteraceae > Senecio > Senecio squalidus. The sequence goes on along the minus strand of CAJVGC010000065.1, from coordinate 25,189,610 downwards.
TGAATACGAACAAGTTTATCAAGAATCATTAAGTTAAATTCCCAGATTATAAACATAAACACATACGAAACGAACGATTCTAAGCAACATATAGCAGTTTTGGACGAACATAAATGAAGTTTAAAGAACATGAAAAACTTACATGAGGGAATGATCGAACGAATGATGAACTTTGTGAGAGAGAAAAATATGAAATCCTTAGCTCCAAGTAAAAAAGTGAAAAGTGAAAAAGTGATTTCACCTTTGCAGTATTTATAGGCCATGAGTGGGCCTGTGGGCCTTGTAAGACTGGGCCAAATATGTTGGACCCGGTGGACTATGTGAATGATATTTAACCAACGTTTTAAATAAGGAAAGTGTAAATAGAAAAATGAAAAGTAAAAACTTGAGCTAATCGTAAAAACGGTAGTATACGTTATGAAATAAAATTCGATCAGATTGCCTATCGGGGTTCCAAAGATAATTTAATTTAAATCCATGTTTGTGTAGTTTTCCGAGTTTGCATGGAATACATTTATCTTCATACTCAAAACGTTTGAGTGGAACTCCATTAACTAGCCCTTTCTTTGTGATCTCGTTCATTTTCCGAAAGTGAAAATGTGCCATTTTTCTGTGCCAAATCATGGCTTCTTCGCTTGTTGACTTTGACAATAGACATGTTGAATCGGTGGTTGTTTTAGTGTTGTTCATATCCATAATGTACGTATTTTTAGTTCTTGGTGCGCGCATCAGTATCAGGTCCTCAAGGATATCAATTCCTGATTTGAGAATCAAAACTTCCTTCTTGGTAAAATACACGGGATTATCGTTTTCGCAGATGTGAGAGACACTCAGTAAATTGTGTTCTAGCTGCTTAACGTAGAACACATCCTTCAGTGTTATTTTACCATTTGTAACTGATCCAATTCTAGTTATTTCCCCACCTTTATCTCTAGCAAAATTTACGCGTCCTTTCTTTTCGGATTCGAAGTTGTTGAGCAAACTTCGTTCTCCTGTCATGTGCCTGGAACAGCCACTATCAACATACCAGTTATTGACGAGTCGGTGACTCGGTTCCTGCACATAAAATAAAATCATTAGTTCTCACGGGGAACCCAGACCATAACAGACCTGGATTGACCGTTCTCAGTCACATAGGTGACCCTTTTGTAAACTCCCTTGTTTTGGTGTGATATTGGAGATATGTGACGTGCAAAGTAATGACTGTTAGAGTTAGATGGAACTCTATGACTCATTTTTGGGGAACTATAACAGTGATGATGATAACGTGGTTCATAATGAGGTCGTGGAGGACTGTGATGATAATTGTCATGATGGTTTCGTGGAGGACATTGATAATGATTGGGATGGTGATATCGTGGAGGACTGTGAGAACGTTGGTCATGATGTGATTGGCGATAAGATGGAACGAAAGGTTGTTGAGGCCGTTGGTGAGATCGTTGATTAACGCTTCCCATGCTTGGTTTGTTGTACCCATAATTTCGGGAATCATTTGTACGTTCATTTTGTGGGTTTAGTAGAATTCGAACTGGTTTTGTGGGTATAGATTTAGCTTTCTGTGGGGGCATGGTTTTTACGTGAGGTTCTTTTCGTTTATTAGTACATATTGAGGCCATGTGTCCCCTCTCACGACATTTGAAGCAATTTAAATTTCCAGTTTATTTGGTTGATTTGGTTCAGCATTGGAGGGTATGTTCTTGTTGGACTCGATATTTTTGGACTCGATATTTTTGCTTGAGATGAATGTTTTAAGCAGAGGTTCGCACGTTGAATTTGCAGTCTGAACTTTTGCGGGTTCTTTCTCTGGAGGGTTCATATATTCCTGGTCCTTGGAGGTTGAAGATTCATATTTTTCAGACTGTGGAGGTTCGGACTTAAAGAAACTGAAGTTGTTATTGTAAGGCGGTGGTGTTTCGTTATATCCTAGACCTTCAGATTTCCCAATGGTGCGTTGACGACTCAATATAGAGTTCAGAGTACTGGAGGAAGTACAAAATTGCTCGAATTTCCTTTCCTGCTCAGTTAATCTTATTTCACAGTTGTTCAACTCTTGGACTTTCTCAGCAAACTTTTTCTTTTCGTTTTCAAGACATTCATATAATGTGTCAATTTTATGTGTTAAAACACCGACATTTGACAAAAGTTCCAGGCGGTCCTTCTTGTTTTTATAATATTTCTTAGCAAAATCATCTTTTTGACAAGTTTGTATTGATATGTTTTTCTCAAGTTCAGTTTGCTGAGATTCCAAATGAGATACTGACTTAGCCAGTTTATCATTTTGTAGAGTTAAAATAGTGTAAGATTTACAGAACTCCTTCATGTATTGAAATTCAAGAAGTACCTTTGACTTGTCCGAGTTGAGGTCAGCCATTTTAGCAATGAAGTTCTCATTGGATAGATCTATTGTACAGCTACAGATTTCTGTGTTGTCTTTAATATCTTCAACGTCCTGAGCATTTTCTTCATTTGAGCTTAAGTCACTGTCAGTACCCGATGCCCCTTCTGTTTCGCTAACTTCACTGCGTATTTCTTCGATGGATGCCATGAGGGCTTGATTCCTTTCATCAATACAGATTTTCCAATCGTATGTACGATCATCATGTTGAACTATCATATCCTGTGAAGTTAAATTGCGATGTGGTTGAGAAGAGGTGGTTCTAGTGTTGTCATGAGTTGGAGCATATTCCACCTTAGGCTGTTGACACTCTCTAGCGAAATGGCCATGTCCTTTACAGTTGTAACAGCGTACCTTTGATTTATCGAAACCTGCTTTTCCGGTTCTAGGACTTCGTCCTGTTCTTGTCATAAATCGCTTGATTCGGTTAGTAATCATGGCAGTTTTCCATTGTAAGTCCATTTCCTCTAACTCATCTTGATCGACTTGACCAAAATCTTCAACCCATAATCCTGGATCTGTGATTTTTCCTTGAACTTGATTACCATAAGCAGACAAAAAACAAGATAGGATTTCTATGCTTTCTTCTACTGATTTGACACTCATAGGCTTTTTCTGATGAGTTGTGGTAGCTTTGTGTGCAGCCGTTGATGTTTCAGTGACTGAACTCTTTGAGACGTCAGAAGGCGTCTGATCTTTGGCAGAGAAAAAGGCGGTAGCATTTCCTCAAGAACTAGACTCTGAAGTTTGCCCAAATGGTGTTTGATCAGTTATTGCATTTGCAGTGAGACGAGTTAACTCGTATCCTCGAAATCTTTCAAGGATGTTTGCAAAAGTTGGCGGTGCCCGACGTAGTCCATCTATGTTTTCAATTTCATCCTTCATTATATTGACATAGATTTCCCATCGCTTAGGTAGAGCTTCCAAAAATCTCTCTATTTTCTCTTCTTCGTCAATTACTTCACCTTGTCGGTAGAGGTGTGTAAGCAGTTGAAAATATCTGTTGACGGTATCTTCAAATTCTTCGTTGATTTCGGCTCGAAATGTGGAGAATTGTCGTTTAAGCAGGTTTAATCTATTTTACCTTGGCTTGGCATTTCCAACGTACTGAGTTTCAATGGCCTTCCAGAGTGCGTTTGCAGTGGTATACTTTTGACAGATATGCGTCATTTCTATTGGCAAAGCCAACTTCAGACTTTCCGAAGCTTTGTTTTCAGCGTCATAAACTCTTCGTGGACATATGGTGATTCGATACTTATCCACATTTGAACATCATTATAACGACAAAAGGATTCAAATTTATCGACCTAGTCATAATATTGTGAAGAGTTGAGTAGCTTAGGAGGAACGTTAAGTGATTGTTTTGAATCCATTTCGGCGAAGATGTGGGTCATGAAGATGATGTTCGGCGAAGATGGGGGTCACGAAGATGTTGTTCGGCGAATATGGGGGTCACGAAGATGTTGGTCACGAGGATGATGGTCGGCGAAGATGGGGTCTCGAAGATGTTGGTCACGAGGATGATCTTCGGCGAAGATGGGGTCACGAAGATGTGGGTCACGAAGATGATGTTCGGCGAAGATGAAAGTCACGAAGATGATGTTTCCACGAAGATGATGTTCGGCGAAGATGATGTCACGAAGATAATGGTTTCCATGAAGATGTTGTTCGGCGAAGATGTTCACAAACTTGGCTGTTCACGAGGATGATTCACTAACGAAGATGTCTACGAAGATGATCCACTAACGAAGATGTCTACGAAGATGATCCACTAACGAATATGTCTACGAAGATGATCCACTAACGAAGATGTCTACGACGATGATTCACTAACGAAGATTGTCTCCACGAAGATGTTGACGAAGATGCTCCACGAGGAAATCCACGAAGATGTCTCCACGAATTTAATCCACGAACTAAGTCCACGAACGTTAATCCACGAACAAGCAGAAAACCCTAATCTTAACAAACCGCCGCCGAAGTTGTAAGGATGATCCACGAACAATCAAAAACCCTAATTTTCACAACAGACGCCGAAGATGTAGTAAGAACCCTAATTTCCAGAATCGATTAAAACCTGAAATTTAACCCTGAACCAAATCTCGATAGAGAGCAAACAATGCATTTGCTCTGATACCAATTGTAGGTCCCAGTGGTCCGATCTACAGGATTAAACTAACTAATTACGAGGCGGAATCTCGTAATCAGTAGAACACACAAGTAATAATCGATACTAATAACAAATAAGAACAAAATGCAATTACCGAATTCTTAATACTTTGATTAATGAACTCTGTTACAATCCACAAGTATTAACTCCGAATTCTCTATGTAAACCCACAACCCTAAACTGATCTAACCACCTCTATTTATAGAGTAACATGTTTAGCCAGTTTGGGCTTGGGCTTTACTGGGCCTCACAAACATGCAAGTTCGTGAGCAGCCCATTAAGCTCTAAGTCTATACAAGCTAATACGGTAATAAATAAACAAAACAAAATAGAACATCCAATCATCACATTCTTGCACCAACAGTATTACTTCCAGTATTAACCAGAGGTCCGTAGTAATGAGATTACTAGCAGTATTAACCATTCCAGCAGTATTAACAAAACTAAGGGCAGTAGTAATGAAACCATCCCGTAGTAATGAAAAATATTCCCTACTAATAAAAATTTGGCCAAAATTTGTTTCTACTGTTAATTTTGCAGTAGTAACATAGTACAATACTAAAAAGTAAGGCACTTGATTTATGTTAAGGTTATTACTGCTTTTCTCGAAGGGACTTAACATGAGATAGTTAAAAGACAAATTAAGGTTGGTTAATCCATATTGATCATGCCAATACTGGTAATCAAGAATGTAAATCTTCCCACATCAAAACTTTTTGTGAGAAGATCAGCAAGCTGATTATTAGTATGGATTTTTTCAACATGAATCAACTTCTTTTCATTACAGTCTCTTATGAAGTGATAACGTATCTCTATGTGTTTGGTATTGGAGTGCTTCACCGGATTGTTGATTATGCTGATTGTGCTCTTGTTGTTTATAAAGTTGGGAGTGTTCATGAATGCATATCCATAATCCATCATTTAATTTTGTATCCACAATACTTGAGCACATCAACTTGATGTAGCAATGTATTCATCTTCTGTTGAAGAAGTAGAAACCGTGGTCTGCTTCTTGCACTGCCAAGACACCAACCTTGAGCCTAGGAATTGACATCCTCCTGTTGTTGATGTCCTGTCTAAACTTTCACCACCATAATCACTGTTAGTATAAGCAATTAAATCAAAGGGTGATTCTTTAGGATACCATAAACCTAAGTTAGGTTTTCCCTTCAAGTAACGAAATATTCTCTTGACTGCAATGAGATGAGACATCTTGGGTCTGGTTTGATATTTTACACACACACATACTCCAAACATGATGTCAGGTCTTGAAGCTGTGAGGTACATTAGTGAACCTATCATTGACCTATAGATGTAATTGTCTACATCCTCCCCCTCAAGATCTGCAGTCAGCTGTTTGTGTGTCTCCACATGAGTGCTTGCCACTTTTGCTTCTCGGAAACCAAACTTTGTGAGAATATCTTTCAAATATTTTGATTGGCTGATGAAGATTCCATCAGGCTTCTGTTGTACTTGTAGGCCTAGAAAGAATGTTAATTCTCCTATAAAGCTCATTTGATACTTCACATGCATTAGCTTTTCAAAGTCTCTGCACAATTCTTCATTGGTGGAGCCAAAAATGATGTCATCCACGTAGATTTGCACTAGAAGAATGTCAGAGTTCACCTTCTTGATAAATAGATTCTTATCTATGGTTCCCCTTTGGAAGTTGTTTTTAAGAAGGTAATCGGAGAGTGTCTCATACCAAGCTCTGGGTGCTTGATGAAGCCCATAGAGAGCTTTGTCTAGTTTGTACACCATGTGAGGAAATTGAGGGTCCTCAAAGCCAGGTGGCTGTCTCACATACACTTCTTCTTCAATTTTCCCATAGAGAAACGCACTCTTCACATCCATCTGAAATACCTTGAAGCCCATGAAGGATGCAAAGGCAAGAAAGAGTCTGATGGCCTACATTCTTGCTATAGGGGCAAATACATCTTCCTAGTCTATTCCCTCTTCTTGAGTGTAGCCTTGAGCCACCAGTATGGACTTGTTCTTGATGACAATGCCTCTTTCATCCTTTTTGTTTCTGAAGATCCATCTTGTTCCAATGACCTTATTTCCTGGAGGGAGTTTGACTAGTTCCCATAAGGCTTTGATTTTGAACTGGAGCAGTTCTGCTTGCATAGACTCAATCCAGTTTGGATCAAGAATAGCTTCTTGAATCTTCTTTGGCTCCATTTGTGAGAGAAAGCAAGCAAATAAACAAGTGTTTATATCCTTTAATGGGTCCTTTTTGGGCTTGGTTTGACTCCTAGTCTCCATTGAGATGTCATATTTTCCAATGCTTTGAGATGGTGGATGATTTTTGGAAATACATGAAGATGGAATCTTCTCAATTCTTTAGTCAACACCCAAATTAGTATCATTAAGATCTGGCATTCCATAGCCATGGAAAGGACCAGAATTTGAAGAAGTGCTCTTTGGATTAGTCATTTCAACATTACTATCTTCAACTTCTTCAGTAACTGTTACTTTAACTCCATCTTCATTCTCCTCTACCAAGTGTGGAATTCCATTTGGTTGCATGACTTCCTCTTTTTCAGGTGGCGTAACTGGAAGGTCTTTATCTTGTAAATGTTGGTCTTCAGGTGTTTCTTGTTGTTGTGTCTCCTCTTCAACTGCCTTGTCAATAGTATCATAAAGATTTAGAGGATCATCAGTTGAAATGGGAGATATATGTACTCCATAACATCTAATCTTTCAGTACCAACAACTGGAGGGTTGGCAGTAGAAACAGATTCAGTATTAACTTGCGCGGTAGTAACATGATTAGCTGAAGTAGTAGGAACATGATCAGTAGGAATAGATGCGGATGGTTGAAAGTTAAAGTTGAAATTCAAGGATTTTGTTAAGGCATTCAAATCAAACAACCAGTTTGGTCCTTGACCCTTAGTGTTGGGGGTGTTTTCATTGAATGTAACATTTGTACTCTCATCAATAATGCTTGACTTGTGATTGTAGACCCGATATGCTTTGCTTTGTGATGAATATCCAACAAAGTATCCTACATCCGCCTTGCTCTCAAACTTGCCAAGATGGTCTTTTGAGTTCAGAATTGTACAAGGACACCCAAAAACTCTTAAGAAAATTATCAATGGTTGTCTCTTGTGTAGAAGCTCATAAGGTGTCTTGTTCCGGGACTTGACTAAGAGGACTCTATTCTGCACATAGCAGGCAGTATTAACTGCCTCTGCCCAAAATAAAACGGGTAAGTTGGAGTCTGCCAACATACTTGTAGAAGCTTCAATAAGAGTCATATTTCGTCTTTCAGCTACTCCATTTTGTTGTGGAGTTCTTGCAGCACTGATTTGTCTCTCCATTCCCTTCTTCTCACAGAATTCATTCATCACCTGGTTTTTGAATTCTGTCCCATTATCACATCTGATCTTCTTTACCTTCAGATTGATTTGGTGTTCTACTCTTGTGATGAAAGAGATGAGAATATGACTGGTCTCATCTTTAGTGGCCAGGAAATACACCCATGTATACCTTGTGTAGTCATCAGTGATAACAAGGCAATAGGATTTCTTAGCTATACTCTTCACGTTTGTTGGTCCAAATAAGTCCGTATGGAGCAGGTGTAAAAGAGTGTTGATGGTGTTTATTTCCTTGGACTTGTATGAGGTCTTGTGTTGCTTCCCCTTCAATCATGCCACACAGTTATCATCTAGTGAGAATTGCTTGTTAGGCATACCTCTCACTAGATTTGATTTCACCAACTCATTGATGTTCTTGAGTTTCATGTGGCAAATTCGTCTGTGCCATAGAGTGGATTCATCCAGAGTTGCTTTGGATACAAAGCATGCTTCAGCTGCAGTTGGTTGAACCTTGGACATATCAAAGCAATAGACATTGTCTTTTCTTGGTGTTCTGAGTAGAATCTTGCTCTCATCAATAACATATCCAGGCTCTATAATGAAGAATTCAGTTGCAGTGAAGATGGTAGTGTTCTTCTCATCACAGACTTGAGATACACTTAGCAGATTGTATTCTAACTGCTGCACATAGAAGACATCCTTGAAGTTGATTCTTCCATTGCTTATAGTCCCTTTCCCAATAATCTTCCCTCCTTTTGGATTTCCTCCAAAGGCAACATAACCTCCATTGAACTTCTCAAAATTCTGAAGGCAAGCAATGTTGCCTGTCATGTTCCTGGAATAGCCACTATCTACATGCCAACTGCACTCATCATCTTTTGTTGGCTGAACCTGCACATAAACAAGGAAGTTAGTTTCTTGTGGGGACCCAAGCCAAAGTTTACTTGGGTTTGCCCATCTCATCAAAGTAACTCACCTTCCTTTGGACTAAGTTTGAGAAATCAGGTGGACTAGGTGGTTGAGTTACTTTGACCTTTGGTTGCCCTACTTGTTTAATTGTTTTAACTTTTGGAACATGAGCAGTACTAACAGTTTTTGATTTAACAGTAGGAACAGGTACTGGTTTAACAATCTTTTGTTGTATAGTATTAACACTCGCAGTAGTAACAGAGTTACGTTTTGCAGTATTAACACCATTTCGTTTAACAGTATTAACACGGGCAATATTAACACCATTATTCTTAACAGTATTAACACGTGCAGTAGTGAAAAAAATTTGTTTAGAAGTATTAATCCTGTTTCTATTGTTGTTAAAAGTTTGTTTGTTAACACTTCTGCTGTTTGAGGCAGTATTAACAAAGTTATTCTTTATAGTAGTAACTCCATTAATACTGTTCAAAGCAGATTTTCTTCCAAGTACGGATTTGATTTGATTTTCATGATGGTCAACCTTAACTGTATACCCCAACCCCCTGTGTTGCTTTTGAAGCATTTTCTTTTGATTTTCAGGGTTATAATAGCATATTTTGGCATAATGATTAGATTTGCCATAGATAAAACACGATTTGACTTGTTTCTTAGGAATTTGACCCTTTTGAATTTTCAAGTGGTTCTTATTTCGTTGATTTCTTCTTGTTCCTATATGAACCCAAGTCCTAATCTTTTCCCTATGACCCTCATTGTTCTTACAACAGTTACATTCTCACTTGTTTGTTTTATTGGACTCTAATGACACTGGACTTTGTGAATTTTGTTGTTTAATTTCTTCTGGTTTCGTCAAGTGTTCTTCAACCTCTAGGTCACTTTCTTCATCTACATCCTCAATCTGAACTTCATCATAGTTGATTGGATCAACTTTGGATGATTCTATTGGAGGTGTCTGGGTGATTGGAATTCTAGGTGCATCTAAAGTTGGAGGGATATAGTTTTGATTAAACGGTGGGGGTACTTCTTTATAACCTAATCCTGCTTTTATTTTTCCATGGATTTGTTGTTGAATTAGTTCATTAACAGATTTTTAAGCATGTTCTAGTCTCCCTACATTTAATTCAACTTTATCTTTTTCCTCCACTAAGCGTTTGATTTCTTCCCTAGCATCTTAGAGTTTAACTAGTAGGTCATCTCTCTACCATTCAACCAAATTAATCTTTTCTTGATAACTTAAATCGTTAGTTTTATAAGACTTAATTTGATTTTCTAGATTCTCTATCCCCCTAGCAGCTGACCTCCTTTGTTCTTCTAAAGTCTTAATGGAGTCACATAACAATTGATTATGACTTCTATACTTAGACATGACTTCTTTACACTCATTAGAACAAAGTTTGGAAATTACCTCCGCCATGAGTGATGAGGTTGTTGGATCCTTTGAGGAGGAATCAATGGATATCAAAGATTGGATGATATTTGATTCTTCAGTTGTTGCTTGTGTGTCTTCATCCCAGTCGTAGCCAAGAACATCTTCATCGGCTTCAATAGAAACATGCTCAGTTGAAACACCATCTACAGTAGTAACACCTTATTCAGTATTATTGCATGCATGGGGAGCAGTAGAAACCGTCACAGTAGAAACAGATGTATTTTCAATTAAAACCGCCATTAAGGCTCTGTTTTGACTGGTTTCTTCGGCAAGATCATTCCAATCATACCCGAATACATCTTGCGTGATTAAGGTTGTTGATGTACTCTCTTGTGTGTTCCTTGAGTTGTTGACCTTATATTTGTTCTTGCACTCCCTTGCAAAGTGTCCTAGCTCTCCGCAATCATAACACTTTACCTTGCTCTTATTAAAGGCAACTCTATCATTGTTTCTGGGATTAAATCTCCTGCCAGTCCTTTGGACTAATCTCCTTTCCCTTAAAGAAAGCATGGCCATCTACCACTTTAGATCCATCTCTTCCCAGTCGTCTTGGTGGATCTGCTTCAAGTCTTCATTGGTTAGGCAAGAACTTTGTGAGATGAAGGCTTCAAAGGAATGTTCTTCTCCACAATCATGTTGAGTTTTTCCAGGAGATGGTGTGATAAGGGCAGTATTAAGATTGTTAATACTGTTGTTGCTGCTGCTAGGTTTCTTTGCTTCCACCTCTGCTTCAAATACTCTAAGATCGTTGTAGAGATCGTCCAACTCCATCTCTTCCATTACATCACCCTGTCTGTATGAGACAGTGTATATGACCCATTCTTCACCTAAAGTGTCATCCTTATCAATCCTAACTTCTGCACTTCCAAGTTCTCCTGTAATCTTTTTGTATCTATCGAATGTATGTGTCATTCTTTCTTCTTTCAAAGCCTTGAAATTCTGGTACTCTTGCTTGAGAAGAGCCTTCTTGTTTTTCTTTGTATTCTTTGTTTCGCTGAACCTCTTCTCCAATGCTTCCCATAAAGCTATAGCATCATTGTATCCTTCAAATTGCGATTGATATTCGTTTGGAATAGCAATAAGAAGAATACTTAGAGCCTTTATCTCTGTTTTCCTTTCTCTTCTTTCATGATCAGTTCCAGGATGAGTAACAGCACCAGGATGACCATCAGCTGCAAGGTTTTGAATCTCTTTGTTACCATTGACGATGACATCCCATATTGTATAATCAGATAACAATATGTGTTACTTGATGCGTAACTTCCATAGATCAAAGTCATTACTATTAAGAACTGGAACCTTGTTGACTAGAACGTTTGTCATGTTGTAGATTGATTTCTTCTGGATGAGACTTCTTAGAAACTTGTAGAGCAATGGATCTTGAGCACCTCCTGTGCTCTGATACCACTTGTCAGGATCGTTATGGTTATGTAAACACAACCCATAGTTACGTAGATCAAGATTTATCAAAGAAGTTGCACCGGATAAACAATTTGATATTCACAAGTTTATGATAATCGAATATTGTATATATAAAAAACAATAGGAAAAATAACACAATAACGATTACCATCAAGCCTCAATCTATTAATAAATTAACAGACGTGTTTCTTTACATACAAGGATCTATAAAAGACCTTGAGGCTAAACCTAGCTTTTCTAGGAAACATCTAACAACACCAGCCTCAATCTATTTGATCAGAATAGACGTGTTCTCTATCTTTACAAGGATCAATCTTGACCTTGAGGCTGAACAAACGGGAACGATCTCAAGTGGTGAGATCGTTTGGTGTTTTCCTAAAGAATAAACATGATGAAAACCACACATTTACAATGTCTAGAGATCTCTTTATATATAGAGTCTCATATGACTTACATAAGGAAACCTAGTTATATTAGGAGACTAATTCTTTTCGATCTTTATCTTGAAATTCAAGTCTTCCATAACTGAATTGCAGCAGTAGTAACTGAGTTACAGCAGTAGTAACTGAGTTGCAGCAGTAGTAACTGAGTTACATCAGTAGTAACTGAGTTGCAGTAGTAACTGTGCAGGACTAACCGTGTTCTTTTGAAATGCGCAATACTAACTGTTGTATGCAACGCAACTCTAGAATAACAATCCCAACCATTTAATCCTGACAATCTCCCCCTAAACTTATGCTTTCTACATGTAAAGCAATAAGTTTCTTCAATGCAAATTGTTATTGAGAATGTTATCAAAACTACTATTTCTTCTTGTCTTCTCCATGGTTCCCTGATGTAAATTATCAGTTTATATGTTGTCTCAACAAATCAATAATATGGATAATAAATTATCCCAACAGGTTTACACACCCGATTCATAAGATCCATGAATATCGCCAGTGCGTTGGTAAAACCGAAAGGCATAACCTAGAATACGTAGAGACCATAGCGAGTTCTAAATGAGATCTTCTGAATATCTTCGTCTCGTACTCTAAGTTGATGATCGTAGGTCAATTTTAGAGTAGATACTTGATCCTTGAAGGTGATCGAAAAGATCGTCAATCCTTGGAAGTGGATAACGATTCTTCACGGTTAGCTTGTTTAGTTCTCTATAGTCGATACACATCCTGAAGGATCCATCCTTCTTTTTGACAAACAGAACTGGTGCTCCCCAAGGTGAGGAACTTGGACGAATGAATCCTCGGTCTAGTAGTTCTTGGAGTTGGTTTTATGTGAAACTGAACTTGTCTTGTGGGTGGGAGTCCGAGTAAGTCTTCTGGAAAGACTTCGGGAAATTCTCGAACAATCGGTACGTCGCTTAGTTGTTTCTCTTCCATTTCCATCTCCGTCATGTAAGCCAAATAGACGTCACATCCCTTTTGTAAATAATTCAGCGTTTTTAAGTTAGATATGATGCTTAGCTGTGATCGGCTCCCGTCTCCCTTGATCAAGAGAGTTTTATCGTCTGAGCGGAGAATACGGACAATCTTCTCGTTACATACGATTTCGGCAGAGATAACCAATCCATTCCTGTTACTATGTCGAAACTTCCGAGCTGAATAGGTATTAGGTCGATATTGAATGGGTGGTCAGCTAGGTTTAAGGTACAACCTCTAATGATACTATTTGTTGTTACCAACTTTTCGTTCGCTAATTCTATTATATACATAGTTTCTAACGTAGTTGGGGCAATATCAATCAAAGTTTTAAATTTCGTAGATACAAATATCCTATCGGTACCAGTATCAAATAAAACAGTTGCGTATTGATTATTGAGGATAAACGTACCCGTCACGACGTTCGGGCCTGGTTGTTCTTCTCTGGATCTAATCACAAACGCCCTGCCCTGAGCTCTGCCATTGTTGTTTTGGTTTGCTAGTTGTGCGGAGTCCTTTTTGAAGTGTCTCGGTTCTCCACATTTAAAGCAGGCGCTAGGGACCTTCACCTTAGCTACAGGGGCAACTTTCCTACAATCTTTGGTTTGGTGGACCGTCTTGTTACAGTTTTTGTAGACCACAATACACTGGTCGGTATGATGGAGCTTACATCGGTTGCAAAGTGGTTTGGTTCCGGGCATCCGTGTAAGCCTTTGTTGTTTCAAGCTTCTTGGTGGGTTGTTGATTGTAGCTTTTACCGGAAGTATCCCCCCACTTCCGTTTGTTATCACATGATTTCTTTTCAGATGAACTTTGACGGACACATTGGTCCATCAAGTTATGTGCCATGCAGATGGTTCCCTGGATGTTTGCCGGCTCGGAGGAGGTAACATTCCCTTGAATTTGGGGCGGTAATCCCTAGATGTACCTTTCAACCTTCTTATATTCCGGGGTTATCATTCTCGGGCACAGTAGAGATAGCTCCTAAAAACTGGTGGTATAACTAGTTATGTTATTTTCCTTCACTGACAAGTTCCAAAATTCAGGTTCTAATTTTTGGACTTCATTTCTGGGGCAGTATTCCTCAATCATCATTTGCTTCAGGTCCTCCCATGGCAATAAATATGCAGCATCAATCCCTACAGTTTGAGCGTAGGAATTCCACCACGTTAGAGAATTGTTTTGGAGGGTGAAAGTAGCATACTTGACCTTGTTTGCTTCATTGCAGTTACAAATGCGGAATACGGATTCAAGCTTCTCAAACCATCGGAGAAGTCCGACAGCTCCCTCGATACCATTGAAGTACTGGGTTTACAGTTTATGAATTCCTTGTAAGAACATCCACGATGGGCGTTCTCGTCCTGTCCAGCTGTATTGCTGGTTCCCGCCCCACCATTGGTCCTTGCGTGATTAGCTACATAAGCAGCAATAGCATCTACTACTCGCTGATCTATGATAGCTTCCGTGTCATCTGGGTTTTGGTTTTGTGAGTTCCTGGTCGTCCTTGTTTTTCTCTTTGGCGGCATAATTCTTCAAAACAAATAATAACATCCAAACATCAACAATAATCACGACCCAAATGCATATGCGAGACATATACGAGACATCTAAGCGATAATAAATAAGCAATCATACCACGACACAAAGTCATACAATAAAGAGAGTAGATTAAAACCCAAATATCATTAATATAACTTGAATACATTGATTTCAAAGGAAATACAACAACATAAAGGGTTTATAGAACACCCATTTTAGTTCAAGTACAAAATAAAATAACCCAGACAAAACCTGTCATGGAAGGTTTAAAATGCTACTATCCTATATAGGTGGATGACCAGGTCTCGTGATGGTAGATGCACCACTCGGTCCCCGGACCATCTCCTCTAACTCGGCAATGCGCCTCTCTGATGACTCAAGACGAGATGTCATAGTGGCTAAGTCGCCACGTGTATGCATGACACGCGCATGTGTAGCCTCTGCTGCCCGCTCTGCAAAGGACGCGTCATGTCGAACCATGTCAAAGCTCCGCCTCATGTTAGCAGTATTCCGAGAGGTGTAACTCCCGAAATCCTGCTCGAGCATCCTCTGCTCTCTCTCTCTAGGCGCGCTAGTCTAGCTACCAGGATGGAAGATATCGGAACTGGAACGGGGGCAGTAGATGACTCCCCTATCTCGTAGGTACTCGGTACTCTCTCTGCATGCCTCCAAGTTTGGAGGGTAGAACGCATTCAATCCTTATATTGGGAGTTGTAGTCCCGCTGAGGTGTAGTTGTGGTGGTGGTAGCGGGTACGGAAGTGGTGGTAGCGGGTACGGAAGTGGTGGTAGCGGGTACGGGAGTGGTGGAAGTATTGGGAATGGTAGTGGGTATAGGTGTGGTAGTGGGGATGTGGGTAGTGGAGGTAGTGTGAGTAGTAGCAGTAGTGATGGAGGTAGTGGGGACCATGTGAACATCATGGTAGTCACCTCTAACAACAGTGGAATCGAGTGTCGGAGTCGTCCTCCGTGAAACAACGTCAGAATAGTATCTGCGTTGTGGAGTATGATACACGGGGACCGATTTCTGTGCAGTCAGACAGGTACGGACTCCAATGAGAGGCTCTCGATAGTAATGAGGATGTAGGGATGGGATACTAGCGGGTGGAGTAGTGTAGCCGCCCAATGAATATGCAGCATCAGATTTTCCCTCCGAAGGGTCTTCATCGTCCTCCTAATCCTCCTCAGGTGGGTACTCTATCTCTGAGGGGTTCGTCTCCATCGGCTCCTCGGGGGATGGGGTGTACTCCGAATCAATTTGGTCCTCGGAAGTGTAGTGTGAGGCGAGAAACGAATCCAACGGAGATGAGGAAATATCCATGTCTACGTCGGAGTCGGAGTCGTAGATGTCGGCAATAGGTATAGGGAGGTAATCGTCCTCAGAATCGGACATGATAATAATGTAAGGAGTAGTCATACTATGACAAGTCCAAAATAATTGAAATTGACAAAGGTATAAAAGAATAGACAATAATAGTACTGCGAAAGTAGTAAATTTTAAAGCTCAGTTATAGACCAGGACGTTCACTAATGCACCCTAGTTCGTTATAACCAGAGCTCTGATACCAATCTGTCACACCCCCAAATCTCGTATTCCCGAGACTCGAGGTGTTGACTTCATGGGTCCCAGATAGCAATGATATACAGGGGAACGACCTCTATATGATTCGTTTTAAAAAAAACATAAATTCATTGAGATTGAAAATCAGAGTTTTACATGATTAATGGAAAGTGTTACCAGAGTTCACAAAACAAAGATTTACATTACATAACTTAAAAGAAAATAAATAATGCAAAGGAAATCTCCCAAAAGTGTGAGTTTGAAATATACGACTCTGTCATATCCCAAAATCCCTCCGTCGAAAGCCCTTTCGACTAAGCACCTGAGACATACATGCTAAAGTCAACATAAAGTTGGTGAATTCATAGGTTTAGTTTAGTATTAAAGGGGACCATAAGATTTCCGTTTAAGTAAAGTCTTACGGTTGCACCTAAGCTCATGACATCGAAGCGTAACAAAGTTCCTTACCCCATAAGTATTCCTATGTTATAGCCAAATAACATATATAGTTTCAAAAGTAAAGCACCCTACTCGAGTCCACGAGTTAGTTGTGGTAGACGTGGGTTACATCGTCTAGCCGTTGGGTGAGGGTTGTCAAACCCTAATAGATCTATCCAATACCATCACGCTTAAGTCCTTAACTAACGATTCGTGATAGGGGAATTTCCTTTGGCTTAGTGGTAACTTAGGAAACTAGTAAAGGTTTTAATTACTTGTGTCCATAAGTAAAAGAGCATGTAATCTCACCCCAAGTATGTTATAAAACAAGTAAAAAGCGGGGCTAGGAACTCACCTTAAGTTCGTGAGCGTATATAAAGGTACGTAAGCTAACGTGTGTGTAAGGCTCGAGCCAATCGAGTATCCTAGTAGGTCTAACCTTGACCAAAATTGTTTTGAAATTAAGTTTCATAATTCTAGTCAAATTAACATGAAAGGGGAAAAGCAAATGTATGCATGATGTAGGTTTTGTTCGATTTGAGACTTAATAGTAATATAGTAACACCGTTCGGGCCATTATATAACAAAGAGCTTAGGTGCAACCGTGAGTTTGAAATATACGACTCTGTCATATCCCAAAATCCCTCCGTCGAAAGCCCTTTCGACTAAGCACCTGAGACATACATGCTAAAGTCAACATAAAGTTGGTGAATTCATAGGTTTAGTTTAGTATTAAAGGGGACCATAAGATTTCCGTTTAAGTAAAGTCTTACGGTTGCACCTAAGCTCATGACATCGAAGCGTAACAAAGTTCCTTAGCCCATAAGTATTCCTATAATAGTAATATAATCGCATGCGGAGCTAGGACACTTTAAATCGTAAATCCAAATACTCGGCACTACGAAATATCGAGATGAATTCATTGTACACAAAGCTCCCTAGTAATGTGTTATCATTATACTATCAAGTGTATTCAATAGTTAGTTTTTATGAAGAAAACTCAGCATGTTCTTTAAGGTTTATACCTACTTTAAGGAGTAATAAGTTGTTCGTTTCTTGACCGATTTCGATGAATCTTATATTGAAATGACCGTGTATGAGTTAACTTTCAAATATCCTTGGTCTCACGTTTGTAATCAATTCCTAATGTTCGTTATTCAGTAAAAGGTCAGAGTAGGTTTTAGGGTTTTTCTCAAAGTCTATGCTAACTTGAAGTTAGCATATCTCACTCAATTTTTATCCGTTTTTAATGTATCTTATATAAAAATGACCGCGTTTGAGTTATCTTTAAGATGAAAGTGGTTTCACCTTCTGGTTCGAAACAGTTTAGTACAGTTTAATAAAAAGGTGGTCGGGTGTCCAGAAAGTGTTTTGTTTTGAATATGTTTTTTTATAAATTACCTTTTAAATACTTAGTCAAATCCAAAGGTAACGATTTTATGTCAAAATATTCATAAAACACAGAGGTATTTTATGGTTAAAATGATTTATCCAAAACATTTGAGTAAGGTGGTTAAAAAGTGTCAACAAGTTGATAAATTTTCCGGTTAACAAAATACCTTAAAGTTTCATCTATTTCACCATATTTTTGTAATCTTTTATTATTTGGATTATGTTTAGGCATATATAACATATGTTTATATGATATGATATGATGATATGTAAGAAGAAATAAAAGAGTTTAGGTTACTTACTAGTATGCTAATGCAAGAATCTTGTAGGAGAACTTTACTCTTAAACTTCAAGAACAATGGTGGTCTTTTTGAGAGAGAAAGAGGGAGAGTGTAGGAGTTTTCACAACTAAAGTGAATGAGCAAGTTTTCAAGCATACAAATGCCAACTATTTATAAGAAAAATATCTAGTCTTGCATTTAATGTTGGTATGGACATTTTAGTTCAATAGTGAAAGGGGTGTGGTCTTCTAAGAACCCTATGACCACCAAATCAACTAGACAAGTTAACCAAGTCATCAAGCTAACCCATATGACCACACTAAACAACAAAAACACCCTCTTTGGGCCCTTTTGGCCGTGAGTTTCATGGAGGGGGTGGTTTTGGTTTGATTTTGTTATTTAGAGGATGTATTGTGTGCATATGGATGTCTAGGGTGTTTAGTGTAAGTTTCCTAATACATATACTCATGCATGCAATGTAATTTAATGCAAAGGTGGTGCAAGAAATACCATTTTCATGTATGAAATGTTTGACTAGTAATTATGTTGTAAAAATGTTTGTTTTTCGTAATAGTTTAACCCCGTATACCTTTTCGCGGTATCCGTATATGTTTTAGACGTAGTTATTAATTATCGTTCATGCATGGTTTGACCTACCGGTCGTACATAAATTAAAACATATACAAGTTGAGTAAAAGTGTTGAAAAAGTTGAGTCGGTGTGAACCTGGATTTTTTTACGGGTTGTCACAAAAAAGAGCCCCATCTGATCCCAGGCATAGACACCGGGCACCAATTTTTCTACTCTCCGCCGTGAGTCGACAGAGAGTATTGAAAAAGACGTCGACTCCCTACCAACGCAAACGGCGGATAAGCATGTTCACCACTCATTATCCCCACTGGGTAATGTTTCAAAAGGTGGACAAAACCCAAGTCAACTAATGTCCACTCCTTCCGAGCGGATGTTATTGAAAAAGAGAGTCAAAACCCCAGACTCTCGACATCTGTTGCACAAGAGTCATCGAGTCCCTCACACTTAGAAATTTTATCTTGGGTTGCACTTGATTCTAGTAGTCTTCGTGACAATAGCGGAACGGTTATAGGACATTCGCAATCCGAACGCTTCCAAGAATTGATCAAACCCTGCCTCCGTCAACGTTATGTCGGCGGTCGAAGCGGGTTCGTCTAGTGGTGCCTTTGTGTCATCCATAGATACGGCAACGAGTAATCTAAGTGATCTCGGTTTTGATCCATGGATGATCGAGCTTGCTCGAAATTCTATACCTTACCCAAGTTCCAACAGCAAAAATAAAGAGGTGGAGGAGCTTGATCGGGTGAAACGAATCCGTTATCATCTGGATGTGATTGAGTTGCGGGGAGAGATTAATAAACGTACGATTTTTGTACATGATCGTGAGGATAGGTCCATTCATCCAAGGCCAGAGTTGTTTCCAATACTTCCACCACCTTCATCAACAATGGTCCCGATGGTTAAAAAGTCAAAGAAAATGAGGGTTAAGCGCAAGTTTTCAACCATAGTTGAAACTCCAGAAACCGAAGAAGAACTTCATGAAACTCAACCAGAACAACCATCAACGGAACCTTGATCAGATTATGAGGTGGTTAAAGAATTTCTGAAGACTCTTCCTCGCGGGTTAATTGAAGAAACTTTACTTGAGAATATTCTTTATAAGGAACCGCATTCGATTCAGGATGTTATGATTATGGATGCGAGGACTCTTGATCGTGATTATGAACCAAAAATTTTAGAGGAGCTATTTGATCGTGAACAGGAGGAGCTTGAATATGTTACCTCAGAGTACAAATCCTTGAAATCAAATTGTCCTGCTCAGGCAAAGGATAATAAACGTCGACATTCGGATGATGATCCTGATGATCAACCGACTGAGGGGGGAAATGAGAGACGTTTAAAGAAAATTAAGTTAGAAAAGGCGACGGCTTTGGGATTAAATAAAGAAGGAAACAAAGAGGTGGTAAGTCATGATAATGATAATGAATTGATTGATGAAGAAATTGAGATGGAAAAGTCGGATCAGGATCAAAACGAAAAAATAAATGAACAAGAAAAAGGGGTAAAAGAAGGGAACAAAGGTCGAGATGTTGAAGATCTTTACCACAGTGCAATGATACTTGAAAAAGATGAAGACCTTAATCCGTTGATTAGAAAAGTTATTTGTGCGCGTCTTACAGAATAAAGAAAGTTTGATGAAAGCGATAAAGGGGATTGGAGATTGAGGAAGTATGCTTTTGAAAATAGATTGAAGCAACAGGATGAAAAAGATCTCCATGATGTATATATGAAAATAGAGATAATGAGGTTGCAAGATGAACACAAGGAGCTTTACAAATATGATTTATCGGATGATTTTGGTCTTCCAAAGTATGACGATATTGATCTTGAAGAACAAAAGAGGGTTCATAAAAGAATAAACAAACTGTTCATGGAGGATCAAGTTAAAGATTTCTTTGTTCGAACTGCAAAAAGGGTAGAACCGGCAATTCTACATGGGCTTACAACAAAAGAAAAAGAGTTGTGGAGCAAGTTCAAGCACTTCATTCATGAAAAGCGTAAAGGGGTTGACACAGTATGTTCGGTTCATGAAATCTCAGATGTTAGAGATATAAGCTCAAAGTTTCATAATAGAATCGAATATGCAACATTCAAGATTGCAGTAAGTAATGGAAAGGTCTTCAACTTTACCGAAGCAGATTTTAATGATCTTAATCCAAATGATATAGAGTGGCTCTTCATGTCGATGAAAAGATGGTGGAACAAAAGGGAAGTTGAAAGATTTGCCGAATCAAGAGTAAAACGCTGCATGGAAGGAAAAGTTAAGGAAGAAACATACTTTGACTTTCAAATTTCCTTGAAAGCGGAAGAGGAAAAGTGAACTTGGTTTCTCCACAAAATAAATTCTCGCTAAAACATGTAAGAAAATGGGCGATATTGAATATTGGCGATAAAGGGATTATCTACTCAAGCCCACAATGGAGTGAAAAATTTGTTATGCTATTCAAGTAAGTACATCATTTCTCAACAGGCACACTACGATTGATCAAAGGCGAGATAGAAACTATTATCAAAAATGGTGATGAAAGAATATTGCAAAATCTGATGGTTATGCTAAGTGGAGAGCGGAAAGAAGAGAATATGAGTTCGGAAGAGATGCTATTGAAAAATGCTAGGCAAACAGAAGATTTATTCAAAGATATGAAATGTGTTTGAAGATTCGGGAAAATAAGTACTCAAGTTATGAGTTCAAAGAAAAGGAATCTTCAACAACTCAATCTCATGCTTAAAAAGATCAAGCATCTTAAGAACAAGAAACTCCAACTCAAGAATCGAAGAGATGAAGCTTAACATAAGATTTTGAAATGTATTGTAAAAAGTCAATAATTACTTTTCTAGAAACGATATTAAAGGGGGAAATTGTAGAGATTAGAAATAGTTAATATGGTTTCTAGAAGGTAATTGTATCATGTAATGAATGTTTACCCCTTACCTATGAATAGGTTATGGGTGTGATGTAATATTATGACTTTTGGTTGATTCTCATACCTAACAATCATCGTCGAGATCACAGTCAAGATCACAACAGCACCTAACCTCACTTTTACTAGTTTGATCACGGAATTGTCTTCATTAATTTTTCGTCAAAACAATAGGAAACATAGCTTGACTCCTGAACATTGAAAATTACAATGGAGGTTATGTTGCATTTGGAGGAAATATAACAGGAGGAAAGATTACTGGGAAAGGAATAGTGAGCAATGGGAATGTCATCTTTGAAGATGTATTCTATATTCGACAACTATAGTACAATTTACTTAGTATTTCACAAGTCTGTGACAAGAAGAACACAACAATCTTCACAGACACGAAGTGTTTGATCATGGCACTAGGCTACACGATAGAATCAAGTAAGGTTCTGTTGAGGACTCAAAGAAAGGATAATATTTACTGTTTGGATATGTCCAAAGCATCTCCAACTGGAGATGTCAATTGCTTTCTCTCAAAAGAAACAATTGATGAGTCTTGTATGTAGCATAAAAGAATGTGTCACATGAACTACACGAACATGAACAAACTGGTGAAATCAAAGCTTGTAAGAGGTCTTCCCAACAACAGTATTCTTGTGATGATCACTGTGTTTCCAATCTGAAAGGTAAACATCACAAGACTTCTCATTAGTCAAAAGAGGTGAATTTAATGATACTCCACTACACCTGTTACACGTGGACTTATTAGGTCCTACAAATGTGATAAGCATAGCAAAGTAGTCCTATAATTTGGTCATAACAAATGACTTTACTAGATACAAATAGGTGTATTTCTTGGAAACCAAAGATTAAACAAGTCAGATACTAATATCATTAGACAAACTTGAAGCTGAAGAAAATTTGTTGTGACAATGGTACATAATTCAAGAAAAATGTGATGAATCAGTTATGTAAATCCAAAGGTATTGAAAGACAATATAGTGCTGCAAGAACTCCTCAACAAAATGGTGTAGCTGGGAGGAGAAATAGAACATTAATTGAAGCAACAAGGAGTGAAACAACCTTAACCAAGATACACACACCAAGATTTTTTTTTTGTTTTTATAACTTTCTCAAAAACAATACTTTAGTATATTACAAATTACCTTGTAACGTATTACCCAACATTTCTTTATTCTTACTAAAGTTAACAATAAAATGCTTTATCTTTTTATTCTTACAAAGATGTGTTTAAGAGTTTTGAGCGGAAGCTTTGACAAAATCTTTACATTTTACTCTTCCCGGTCGCAACCCTTCTTCTTTAGTTTGCCTTGCCTTATGGAACCTGCTTACCTATAAAACATACATTAAACATAGTATATTAGCATAAAGCTAGTGAGTATATCTTATAACTATGTTAATTAAATCTTTCAAGACTAATTAAAGTCTTATTCTTTCTTTCTTTCTTTTCTTCTTTCTTTCTTTCTTACACAACTAATTAAAGTTGTATACATACCCTCGCGATATGTATTTCTTTCATCTTTCATAAATATACATACCCTCGCGATATGTACAATTATCTCTTTCTTTCTTACACAACTAATTAAAGTTGTATACATACCCTCGCGATATGTATTTCTTTCATCTTTCTTAACTATACATACTCTCACTATATGTAAGGTTATAATTACTCCTTCCCGACTAGTAAAAGTCACTTCTACCTCTTCTCGACTAATAAATATCATTTCTAACTATTTTATATCTTACCAAAGGTTTAGAGTACAAGCCATACCTTTAAACCCCTTTAAAAACTATTAAAAACTGATCTGGGGTCTCACTGCGACGCACTGGGAACGACTGCTACGCACTGGGCAACAACTGAACCAAAACACCACATTCTGATACCCCACGCAAATATACATTAGCATTAAGCTAGTGAGTATATTTAAATAACATAGTGATACATCGCCAAGACTATTCAAAGTCTTCTTACATACCCTCGCGGTATGGAATTATAGCTAACTCTACCCTTTCCCGACTAATGAAAGTCGAACTCTACTTCTCATAGACATATAAATGTCTTCTCTATTTTTTTCTAACATAATAATATGTTAGGATATCATTCTTATACTTAAATTACCTTAAAATACACTAAAAATTGGTCTAGGGGTCGAATGCGACGCATTCGGATCCCCATGCGACGCATTCTACACAACAAAAATCAGCATAAGCCACTGAGCTCAGAATGCGGCGCATTCTGCGCACAGGCGGCGAATTTTGGGCTTCAGCCTGGCTGATTTCCGTTTTTGATATTTTCCTGCACTTGCACGTTAGTTATGATGTTCTTAACCCTCATTTCCGCTAACAACTTAGAGATATGAACAATTAACAAACTTATGAACTTCAAAGAGTTAATATACATACTTAAATATATTACATTATGAAAAATGGCTTCGTATACTCACCTCGATGTCGAATTAAACTACAACATACACGACTCTTTCTCCTTGCACTTCTATTCTCCAAATCTGCGTTTTTGCTACCCAACACAAATTTTCCTTTCAATATATCTTAAATACATATAAATACATGTATTAACTTCATTACAACTCTTTCTAACCATTTCTACCTCTTTCTAGACATGTTTGGCAACTTCTACCCAAGTTACCACTATTTCGGGTCTTTTGACCCATTACCCATTCTAATGTCTAATTATGCACTGGAACCCCTTTATACACATCAAACATATATATTTTCTTCATTCTATCTCTTCAACTCCTAACCAAAACAAATTTGATAGCTTCTACCCATCTTGCCACTCTTTGGGTCTTTTGACCCGTTTGGCATCAAATGCACAAACTTACATTATAAACATCTTACACACATTACATAACTCATAATTAACACATTGCAAGAAATGAATTCTTCCTTCTACCCATTTCCTACCCATTCGCCACTTTCAACGGTCTAAACGACCCGTTTGGCAACTCGGATAACACTATCCCCAATTTACCCAAACTACAAATTAAGTAACTTTCTTTAAATCTTTCCTTTCACATACTTCAACCTAATCATTCTTTCACTTCTTAAACATTCTTACAATAATTAATTCATCTAACCAATATTTCACCTCTTTACCAAATTAGCTAAAAACATGAATTTTTACAAATTCATAATACTTAATCTTCAAATCTTCCAAGCTTTTCTATATATTACTAACATCAAATTAATATATAAACAAACTTAATTCTATCGATTCTTTCAACTTCACAATTGTTCCCAAAATAATCAAATACCTAATTTAACCAAATTAAGCATTTCTATCTTTCAAATAAACATCTAAATGATGTTATAACACCAAATATAAGCTCAATTTCATCAAATTAAATTAAGGATAAAATCATACCTTCTAGAACCAAAAACTAAGGTTCTCAATCTTCTTATCTTTGTTCTAATTGATGAATTCTATGAAATTTAAGCTTCAATTCGGGTTAATCAAGTTTTTCCCTCTTTTCTCCTCACACTCCTTCTAATCGATCTTCTTCTTCAACATTCTGGAAGTTGAATTCTAATTCCAGACTAACCCAAATATACTTTCCAAAATTTTCACTTATAGTCCCTCATATTTCAACAATTAACTAACTTAATATCTAACCAAAATAGTTAACATTTTTCATCCTTTCTAACCAAAGTCAATTATATTCCTTACCAAATTAGTCCTTTTTCTTAAACTTATATTCTAACAGATACTTATTGAAAATAAATAAATACTTACAAACATTATTTTTCGTAACTAGGATGTTACAAGGAGTATGCTAGAAGATTCGGATCTTCCTATATTCTTTTGGGCAGAAGCAGTTAATAATGCATGTTATGTTCAAAACAGAGTGTTAATTGTAAAATCTCAAAACATGACTCCTTATGAGTTATTTCATAAAAGACAGCCTTTAATCAGTTTCTTAAGGTCTTTGGATGTCCTTGCACTATTTTGAACTCAATGGAGTATCTTGGAAAGTTTGAGAGCAAAGCATATGTAGGATACTTTGTGGGATATTCTTCTCATAGTAAAGGTTACGGAGTCTAAAATCACAGAAAAAGTTTGATTGAGGAAAGTGTCAAGTTCACATTCAATGAGAACACTCCAACTTCACAAGGCAAAGGACCAGGTTGGCTATTTAACATTGATGACTCACAAGATCTTTGGACTTTGGCTATGAAATTAAGAAGGATTCAAACTCTAGAAATGCAAGTACTCAATCTTCAAAATCAACTACAAATCAAAAGTCAACTAAGATTTCAGGAACTGAGAGATTGGATCTAATGGAATATGTTTATGTTCTTTTATTCTCAGATGATACACTAGGTATATTTGATAACTTGAAAAAATATATTTAAGAAGAAATTGTTAACAATGTGAACACAGAACAGTGTAGTACTAACCCAAGAGAGCATTACTGAGAATGATGATCAAGCAAAAACTCTACAATTAGAAGAGCAGGAATCTCTATTCAAACTTGATGGTGGTCCTTTCATGCCAAAAACAAGGTCAGATGGTGAAGAGAAGATAGTGTCAACGATGAGGAATTCAACACAGAGTTTACCCACAGATGATGAAAGTGATACACCCTTAAGAGCTAATAACAGTTCAATTTCTGAATTTTGGCTTTGATCTTCTAGAACGAAATGAGACTAACCTGGACACTCAATTGAGGATTGAAAAGATTCTAACCTCAAGGGTTCATAAAAATCACCCAACTACTCAAATCCTTGGAGAATTATATATATCAATGATATCGTATATTTATATAGATATTTATATGCGATATTGTGTCACATTTCGTAGTAAACATGATGGATAGGATAGGTTTTTACATTTAATCGTGTGGAAAAGTGTTTTTATCTATTTTACAGGTTTACATGATCGGGAAGCGGAAAGGAGTGAAGAAATGAGCTTAAATGACGGAGAAATTGGACAGGTGTTGCGCACTAGGGAGAGAGGTGTTGTGCACCGAGGTGTTTGTATTGTACGTGGACAAGAATTGGAAAAGACCGTGGTGATGCGCACCATTCCAAGGGTGCTGCGCACCTGTTGATAATTACAAGGAGTTTGAGACGGAGTCGAATACGTTTTCCGCTTTGATTTTGCCTATAAATACAAGACCAAATCGGCCAGAAATTGACACAATTATTATTCTAAGGCTCTGGAAGAGGTTATTACGTTTACAAGCAAGGTTAAAGGCAAGGAAGATCATATTTTCGGCTAACGGCGATCACGACAGTTTCGGCAAAGTTATTCGTTTGTTCTTTTCTTGTTTTGAATTATTTTCCAGAATGTTTTCTAACGATTTATTTGCTTTTTCAGACCTAGTTATGAGTAGCTAAATTTCCGTTATGCTTGTTTGAACCACGGATCCTATTTGAAGTTTATTTATCGTTATCGATTGTTTATGTTTTTGTGTTTAATCGTTGATCCTTAATTGCTTAAATTTTAGTACATTATCAGAGTTGTTTATATATAATTTGTTTAATCAACATTCTAGGTATTCGGGAGGAATCTAGATAGATTAGATAGGTTGTATGAAATAATCGGTGGGTCTATAATCGGTTTAAAATTACTAGGATTCGGAAGGACTTAGTAATCACAACTTAGGTAATTAAATTTAAGTGAGTAACTCTATTTCTTAAGATTCGGAAGGACTTGATAATTAGAGGAGTTATTCGGGAGAAAACTCTATAAGATTAAATCACTAAAAACGGACTTGTTGCTTATTGCTTGGTTATTAATAGTTATTACTGTATTCGGAATGAACGGGGTAATTAAAGATAATTAAAGTGAGTGAAAGATTCGGGAGGACTTTTATTATATCTTAAAAGTTTTGAAAACAATCGATTTCGTAAATTTAAACGGAAAATAGGTGAAGTGTCAAACAAGTATATTTTCTCATTATTTGATTAAATCAATTACTTTTCGCTCGATTTTAATTAATCAACTCTTTTTATTAATTATTTGCAATCTTTTGTTACGATAAAAACCCCCACAAATACTCAGTATTATTAATTCGAAAACTTAAAACAAATTAGTCCCTGCGAACGAACCTTTACTTGCTTTAAAGTATATTATATACGGATAGGTCCACTTCCTAGAAGTGCGTAATTGCGTGAAATAGTAGGTTTAAATTAAGACTAGATTTTACACATCAAGTTTTTGGCGCCGATGTCGGGGACTGATTTTTCGTTTTTTGTTTCGAATTTGTGATACGATCCTTTTGAGTATTTATTTACTTAGAAGTTACTTTTTATTGTCATAACACCAGTACGTGTTACGCTTTTCTTGTTTTTGTCTTTTCAGGTATTTCAGGTAGTTGATGAACACAAGGGCTTCGGGATTACCACTCGCGAGTCCAAAGTCAAATCCAGGAGTATCAAAGAGGCGAGGCAAGAGAAGAGGCAACTTATCGCTTCAGACACCACCAAGTTTTGATCAAGTTTCACCCGTCAAGTTTGAAGACATTGCGTTTTCAGAGGAAGGAGGAAGCAGTTCAGACTCAGAGGTCGAAGAAGTGTTTTGTGAGGACAAACCGGAACAGCAACCAGCTATGGACCCTTTGGACACACCAATGCACCGACGGGCCGAAGCTGTAGCAGTGTCACCCACCCGAGGGTCGGCAATCACCACCCCGGACTTGGGTGAGGATTTTGTTGTCAAGGGTCACCATCTCAAGATGATCCAAGACAACACGTTCGATGGGCGATACAATTCAGATCCGCATAAACACATAGCCAAATTCAACGAGCTGTGTGAGATGTTCAAATACGGTCAAGGCAAAGGCGATCCTGTCAAACTGAGGTTATTCCCTTCGTCTCTCACCGGAGATGCGAAGGTTTGGTTCGAGGAGCTTAATGAAAATTCAATCACCACATGGACGCAAATGCGCGAGACCTTTAGCAAAAGATTTTTCCCACCCGCCTTGGGTAGGAAATTACTCAGAGACATCAGAGGATTCCGACAGGAAGATGGAGAGACTTCCACTGAAGCATGGGCTAGACTAAAAGAGATGCTGAGAGGTTGCTATGGTCACGGATTTGGATCTAGCCGGAGAAGGAGATTTCATGTATAAAACTACCAACGAGGCATACAACATAATGGAAGACAAGCTGGTCATAAGACTATCAAGGGAGTATCGAGACGATGGTCGAGGCCAAAAACACAGGGGACAAGTTGCTCAAGCTGAGAGTAGCCATGAAACATCCTTGGTAGTTCAAGAGGTCAAGACCTTAGCGGATAGAATTTATAAGCGCATGGGGCGGATGGAGAAGGACATACACTTGGTGAAGAATGGATGTGAAGGATATGGGGGACCTCACTATGCTAGTGAGTGTGATCGACAAGTGGAGGATGCCAACTACGCACAGTATGGTTATCCTAATCGGGGGTCAAATTGGCAAAACCGCGGAGGTAACTACAACCGCAGTGACAATCGAGACAACGGATGGCAAAGGAATAACACACACTCCCCACCACGACAAAGATACGATCCACCGAAGAACGAAGATGAAGATTCCAGCATAAAAGATCTTTTGAAATCGTTCATCAACACCCAAAAATCAACCAATGACGATGTCCGTAAACAATTTAAAGTTTTAACTGATCAAATCGAGCAAGGACAAAGAAATCAGCAGGCAGCACATCAAGACTTAGAGAGACGGTTCGATAGGATGAACGAGCGGAACTCAAATCGGAAACCGGGCCAAATACCAAACAATACTCAACCAAATCCACGACAACAGAATCCGGGAAATAATTCCACCAATCAAACACCAAAATATCAACATCCTGGAAGAACCGAAGGACCACGAGACGGAATGCCAACCTGTCCAAAACACAGAGACGAGCACGTGAACGCAATTACCACACGCTCGGGGAATGCGTATGGAGGAAATCAGAACGAAAATGGAGCAAAACAGCAGACAGGTGCGCAGCACCGACCAGAAAATATGCCCGGTGCGCAGCACCAGGACAATGGTGCGCAACACTTGGTTTCTGATCAAAGAGGTGCGCAGCACCAACCTGCTGGTGCGCAGCACCGAGCTGCTGAACCGATTATTGACGATTTCGAGATCGAGGACGATGAGGACGAGGCACCACAAGTTCAACCCAAGGCCAAAACACCTGAACCAGTGGAGGAAGTTCCCATTAAAGCTTATAAACCTCATATCCCATATCCTCAACGATTACAAAAAGCAAGAATGCGGGAGCAATACGGTAAATTTTGTGACATGATTAAATCTGTTAATATTAATGTTCCTCTTGTTGATTTGATTGCAGGGATGCCAAACTACACTAAATTCATCAAGGAGCTGGTCACGAACAAGGGAAAGCCAT
The DNA here is from genome assembly GCA_910822075.1 of Senecio squalidus. Taxonomy (NCBI): domain Eukaryota; kingdom Viridiplantae; phylum Streptophyta; class Magnoliopsida; order Asterales; family Asteraceae; genus Senecio; species Senecio squalidus. The sequence goes on along the minus strand of CAJVGC010000065.1, from coordinate 25,159,438 downwards.
CGGAGGAGCAAGCCGCATTCTTAAACACAGAATGTTCAGCCTTGGTGAAAAACACGATACCACCCAAGTTGGATGACCCACGGAGTTTTCTGATCCAGTGCAACTTCAGTAATACATACAGTTGCAGTGCTTTAGTAGACTTAGGAGCTAGCATAAACCTGATGCCGTATTCACTATATGCTAAACTTGCCCTTGGAGTGTTAAAACCCACCAGGATGAGTATCCGCCTAGCAGACCCGATCATTCCAGTACCCGTTAGGAATTGCTGAGAACATGCTAGTAAACGTAGGAAAATTCACCTTTCCGGTTGACTTCGTAATTCTAGAGATGGATGAGGATGTCACTGTTCCACTAATCCTTGGACGACCATTCCTAAACACTGCTGACGCAATTATTCGGGTGAAAAATGGGCAAATTTCATTAGGGGTTGGGAATGAACGAATTGTTTTTAATTTAGATAGAGCTATGACTCATTCTTATTCTACTGATGAAACATGTTTTCGGATTGATGTGTTTGATGATTTAGATTGGCAGGAAATTCTCGAGATAGAAACTAGCTTGGAGGAGGAGCTGAAAGACGAGAAGATCGAGGAAGTGGAGGTTGAAGTTAAGGAAGAACTGAAGTTGGACCAAAGCATGAGGATCAAATCTCCAATTGAATCACCACCAACCGACTTGGAGCTAAAACAACTACCGGTACATTTAGAATATGCTTTCCTTGAAGGTACAAATTTATTACCAGTTGTTATTTCGTCATCACTTTCGGGTGACGAAAAAGCTCGGTTATTGACGGTCCTTAAGGGTCATAAAAAGGCCTTTGCTTGGCGTATATCTGACATACCCGGAATTAGCCCCGATTTTGGCAAACATAAATAAATTTTATTCATAATGTAAAACCCGTTGTTCAAAAACAACGGCGGCTAAATCCGAATATGGCAGATGTCGTTAAAAAGGAAGTTGTTAAGTTGTTGGATGCAGGAATTATCTACCCTATTTCAGACAGTCCATGGGTAAGCCCCATTCATTGCGTGCCGAAAAAAGGAGGTATGGCCGTGGTGATGAACGATAAGAACGAGCTCGTGCCAACTAGGACAGTCACAGGATGGAGAGTTTGCATCGACTACCGTAAACTGAATGAAGCCACCAGGAAGGACCATTTTCCACTACCGTTCATGGACCAGATGATCGAGAGGCTTGCAGGAAATGAGTTCTACTGCTTCCTGGATGGATTCTCGGGATACTTTCAGATACCCATCGATCCCGAAGATCAGGAAAAGACCACATTCATATGCCCGTTCGAAACCTACGCATATCGGAGGATGCCGTTTGGTTTATGCAATGCACCCGCCACCTTTCAGCGGTGTATGCTAGCCATTTTTCAGGACATGGTGGAGAAAACAATGGAGGTATTCATGGATGATTTTTCCGTATTTGGAGATTCATTCGATGCTTGCTTGGAGAATCTGGATCATATGCTGGGACGATGCGAGGAAGCACATTTGGTCCTCAACTGGGAGAAATGCCACTTCATGGTTCGAGAGGGAATCGTACTGGGACACAAGATCTCAAAAGTTGGGATAGAGGTAGACAAAGCAAAGATCGAGGTCATTGCCAAACTACCACCACCGACGAATGAGAAGGCAATTCGGAGTTTTTTGGGACATGCAGGATTCTACCGAATATTTATTAAGGATTTCTCGAAGATTACTCGTCCTATGACGAAACTCTTAGAGAAGGAGGTAGCTTTCAATTTCTCGGAGGACTGTTTACAAGCTTTCGAGCTACTCAAGGAACGGATCACCAATACACCTATTTTGGTAGCACGAGCCTGGTCTCAACCTTTCGAGCTAATGTGTGACGCAAGAAATTTCGCAGTGGGTGCTGTTTTGGGGCAAAGAATCGAGAAACATTTTCGACCTATCTATTTCGCCAGCAAAACACTAAACGAAGCCCAACAGAATTACACCACTACGGAAAAAGAACTTTTGGCTGTCGTATTTGCTTTTGATAAATTCCGCTCATATTTAGTGATGAGCAAAACAATTCTTTTCACGGATCATTCTGCTTTAAAATTCTTATTTTCTAAATTAGATGCTAAACCTAGATTAATTCGTTGGATTTTATTGTTGCAGGAATTTGACATCGAGATCAAGGACAAGAAAGGGGCTGAAAATGTAGCTGCAGACCATTTGAGCCGATTGGAGAACCCAAGTTTGGGGGAGTTGAAGGAAGAGGACATCAATGACACTTTTCCGGGGGAGATGCTAGCCAGTATCAGTAACACAGACGGCGATACCCCATGGTTCGCGGACATTGCGAACTATCTATCCGGAAAAGTCGTCAACAAAGCCTAACCTATCAACAGAAGCAGAAATTGATCTCGGATGCAAAGTACTACTACTGGGAATCGCCATACTTGTTCCGTAGATGTGCTGATGGAATGGTGCGCAGATGTGTATACGGAGAAGAAACTCGAAAGATTTTGGACCCACCGGAGGACATTACGGACCAACGGTCACTGGGAAAAAGGTTTATGATGCAGGTTTCTATTGGCCAACAATTTTCAAGGAAGCCAATACACTCGTGAGCACCTGTGATGCATGCCAACGCCAAGGGAATATTACGAAGCGGGACGAAATGCCACAGCAAGGGATCCAAGTTTGTGAAGTTTTCGACATATGGGAATCGACTTCATGGGACCTTTCAAGCCCTCAAACAGAAATATTTATATTCTAGTTGCTGTAGATTATGTTTCTAAATGGGTTGAAGCTAAGGCATTACCGACTAACAACGCTAACGTGGTTGTCGATTTTCTTAAAAGTTTGTTTTGCAGGTTTGGAGTGCCAAAGGCATTAATCAGTGATCGAGGAAACCACTTCGCCAACGCTCAGCTTGCAAAAGTTTTGAAAAGATATGGAGTAAATCACCGGTTTGCGACTTCGTATCATCCTCAAACGAGCGGGCAAGTGGAAAATACAAACCGCGCACTCAAAAGAATTTTGGAAAAGACGGTCAACAACAATCCCAATATATGGTCAAAGAAACTGGAGGACGCACTGTGGGCATTCAGGACGGCATACAAAACGCCAATTGGAACCACCCCGTATCGACTACTCTACGGGAAAACATGTCACCTTCCGGTTGAAATAGAGCATAAGGCATACTGGGCCTTGAGGACCTGCAACATTGATATGGATTTAGCGAAAGATTTGCGGATCCTACAACTCCACGAGATGGATGAGTTACTGTTACAGGCCTACGAAAGTTCCCGCCTTTACAAGGAGAGAACTAAGGAGTTCCACGACCGGAAAATTCGTAGGAAAGAATTCAAGGCGGGCGATAAAGTACTTCTGTTTCAGTCGAAGTACAAATTCAAGGCTCCTAAATTACGCTCAAAGTGGACAGGACCATACACCGTCAAACAAGCTTATGCTTCCGGCTATGTCGAGTTATGGAAAGAGCATGGAGAGCCATTCATCGTGTCTGGACAACGAGTAAAACTATACCACGAAGAAGATGATGAAAACGGAATGATGATCGAGGATGGGTTCTATTCCATCAACACTTAATCAAGAAGCATATCGAGTCAAGCTAACGACTCGGTCGAAAAATTAGCGCTTCACGGGAGGCAACCCGAATTTGTTTCTTTTCTTTTCTTAGTTTTTATTTTTTTTTCTTTTTAGAACTTTTTAACGATTTTATTTTGCAGATTTGTTTAGTTAGGCACCGAGAAAACACCAGAAAAATACAAAAAAATCGAAAAAACGAAAAAAAAAATCCAAAAAGAAAAGGGCTCGATGCGCAGCACCCCTCCCTCGGTGCTGCGCACCTAGCTGTTGTACCAGGTTTTTATTCTTGCTTGTTTTTATTATTCACTCACACACACATAACATTACACAACAGCCGACGCCGAGACTTACACACACACACACTAAATCATCAATTTTTGCTCGTTTTTTCTCGTTTAAATTACTGAATATGCAGAGACGGGTATGCTTCTTCTCCCTAACTACTTTATTACTTTCAATTTTCGATTCAATTAGGTTAAATTGTATTGGGGAAAATTTTAGGTTTTCTTTAATCTGGCCTATAAACTCAAATTGATTGTATAATAGGGTTAGGAATGATAAATTAAGCAGGTTTGAGGGTTTGATTGTGGATTACGACCAGTTTTGACATGATTTTGGCCGGAATTTATGGCCGGTGCGCAGCACCGCCGTCTGGTGAGCAGCACCGACCCATTTTCCGGTTGCAGGTCGTTTTCTTTTAGTGTGTTTAACGTGTTCTTTGTTGTTTTGTTGCTTTTGTGTGGTGTAGGGTAAAAGACCAGCTGTGGAAAGAGAAGGGGGTGAAGGAAGTAGGCCTCGGGCACAACCCCGAGCCACACTCAATGCGGCAATCATGGCGCCCGAACGCCATCCATGGTTACACTGGCCGGGTTGTTCAGCAGACCGAAAGATCAAGCTCAACAACAAACTCGTTGCACTACGGGGCCGTCCAGTTGCTGCCCCCCGTACCATGGACTGGGAGTTCTTGACCGGAATTCATGTAGATTTAAGCGGGTTCATGACTACCCATAGCCACACTGCACAGCGTAACATCCCAGTCTAGGGCCGAGCTTGGAAGACCGATGAGCCGGTATTCAGAGAATGGGTGCTAGAGTTCTACTGCTCTTTGGAGGTCTCGAGGGAGTTCACTGACGAGACTTTCCCCACCGCTCCACTGATATCCTTCCGTTTAGGCGGCGAGGACCACCAGGTAACTGTTATTGAGTTTAGTAGACTGACTGGTTTGATCACCAATGCTGAAGCAGGGAATGAGGCATTGATGATTGCGTATCTCTCGGATGCGGAGAGAGATTCTGCGAGATTTGCGGCCAATGAGGCCTGGTATGCTTTGTCAGGGCGGATGGAACATCACTCCAACTCCAGCCGAGCCAAGGACATTCGGGACCCCATGCTTCGGCTGTTGCACAAGATGCTCTCGTACTCATTTCTCCACCGTGACACCCACCACGACAAATGCTACATGGAGGACTTGTGGTTGTTGCAGATTTTCAGTCTTCGTGATCCCTCCCGGTTTGCTAACGTCCCGTGGACGTTAGCGAGGTACATGGCTGATAAGGGGGAGGGGCAAACAGACTCGAGTAAGATGCTTTGCGGGCATTTCATCACCCGTATTGCCCGAGCTCTAGGCCTGGCCACTCCGGCCAACATCCAGCAGTGTTCCCCATCGGTTCGTTGCAAGGTTTACGGGCAATCTGATTTGCTCCGAGTCGGGATTCTTCACCCTGCCGGCGGGCGTTTGGCTGCACCCGGTCGCGTTGAGGAGGCTCCAGCTCCACCCCCGAGGCCACGGGCTCTGTCGCAGCGGGATTTCCAGGACCAGGTACTTGCAGGGTTACACAGGCTCCAGTTCAACGACGAACAGGCGGATCGACGATGGGACCGGTTCCAGCGCAGGGAGGAGTACATTCATGATAGGTACCAACCATCATGGGAGTACACCTATTAGCAGCAGCACCCAGGGCCGTACCCTCCTTATGCCGTTCCCGCATACTATTATCCTGAGCCATACCCCGGGTACCATCCCGCCCACCACCAGCAGCAGGGAAATGATGAGAGCGATGACGAGTAGTTTGTATTTCTTATGTATTTTGATGTATTTTGTATGAACTTATTGTTTACCATTTACTATTTCTTATTAGAAGAAATAGTGAGACTATTTTTATTATTATTTTTCGTCGTAATTTGTATTATTATTATTTTATTTATTTTACTCATTCTAACATGTGTGGTTGTGTATATTCTAGTTTCTAAGACTGGCAGTAAGTTCAGCATCGCTCATAAGCCTGGTATTCAGTTCAGCAAACCGCATTCCAACGCCATATTTACACAAACGGGTTATATACTTTCTACCTTTCTTTTATTTTTGTATTATTTTTTTTAGGATAGTTTTTACATAATTTCCCTTAGTTCTGAGTCGTAAACACATTAGGGACAATGTGTTACTTAAGTTTGGGGGGGGGGGGGGGGGGGGGGGGGGGTCATCGGGAAATTTTACATTTTATTTTTCGACCCTTAGCTTAGTTTCCATCGTGTTGAATTGTGTTATTTTTGTACATTTCTGAGTCAGAAACAAAAAAATAGAAAATCCAAAAAAAATTGAAAAATTGAAAAAACCAAAAAAATATAACGTGTCTAGTCGGTAAATACCTTAAACGTTAAGCATAACCAGACGCATTTTTACCCACTCAGAAAAATAGTGAGAATTTGAGCCTATTGAATGCATTTATTTTTAATGCTACGTTTTCATTTCTTTGAGTGTGCCGATGGTGATGACTTTAGAACTTGACACTGTTATACATTTCGAGACCACATACGAGCAATTGCATTAGGGTAACTTAGTGTGATTTGGTACAATGATAGGGGCATTTAGGATTAACCCATTTGTTAGCCTTTTCGTTTCTTTTTATATATTTTCCGCCTAACCTTTGTAACACTTACTTTTAGTGTTAGAAACTCTAGTAAACCAATTTGCGCCTAAACCGTTTCGTGTCTAAACACTATTATATTATTTTGTACACTCGCCTTATTTTCGTTTCTTTTTAGATTAAGTCCGAACTTAGTTTATTGATTGCTATTATATTATAAGTAAAGTTAGAGTTATTAAGGCAGAAAAGAAAAGTCGATTATTATTGCCTTTTATTATTTTGTATTTGGAGAAATAGTTGATTATTAGCCTTTCGAGCATGTGTACTTACCACGAGAAAAATTATTTTGTAAGGCATGTACTAGGCTGAAAAAAAAAATTGAAAAAAAAAAAAAAAATCGGAAAAACAGAAAAGCGAAAAAAAAACTTAGTTGTAGATTTTAAGAGAAATAGTGTATTATGAGTCGTGTATTATATACGAAATTTGTATATTCGGAGGAAAAAAGTATAAGTTGAAGAAAAATTGAGCAATCCAGTACGTTAGAAATTATATTTAGTTCGGATTTAATCTAAGCTTTTTGTATATTTTTATTTAACCCATTTACACTCCATATTATATATTTTCACATGCCTTTACATGTATATTATAACCCGAATAAAAGTCCCCGTTTAGTTGTACCTAGACTCTAGTGGTGGAAATTTGATATATTATCAAGCCTATGATAGAATATTCACCATGACTGAGCAATTGAGCGATTCTACAGAGATATTTTACACACCCTTTTAGATTAGTTTGAGAGATTGTGTGATTTTACTTCCCATAAAAATCGTGAGGTGTTTGGTTATGTTATTTTGGCTTTGATAAATTACTTTTAAAACAGTTTTTGCTTGAGGGCAAGCAAAAAGGCAAGTTTGGGGGGATTTGATATCGCATATTTATATAGATATTTATATGCGATATTGTGTCACATTTCGTAGTAAACATGATGGATAGGATAGGTTTTTACATTTAATCGTGTGGAAAAGTGTTTTTATCTATTTTACAGGTTTACATGATCGGGAAGCGGAAAGGAGTGAAGAAATGAGCTTAAATGACGAAATGACGGAGAAATTGGACAGGTGTTGCGCACCAGTGAGAGAGGTGCTGCGCACCGAGGTGTTTGTATTGTACGTGGACAAGAATTGGAAAAGACCGCGGTGTTGCGCACCATTGAGAGGGTGTTGCGCACCTGTTGATAATTACAAGGAGTTTGAGACGGAGTCGAATACTTTTTCCGCTTTGATTTTTCCTATAAGTACAAGACCAAATCGGCCAGAAATTGACACAATTATTAATCTAAGGCTCTGGAAAAGGTTATTACGTTTAGAAGCAAGGTTCAAGGCAAGGAAGATCATATTTTCGGCTAACGACGATCACGACAGTTTCGGCAAAATTATTCGTTTGTTCTTTTCTTGTTTTGTATTATTTTCCAGAATGTTTTCTAACGATTTATTTGTTTTTTCACACCTAGTTATGAGTAGCTAAATTTCCGTTATGCTTGTTTGAACCACGGATCCTATTTGAAGTTTATTTATCTTTATCGATTGTTTATGTTTTTCTGTTTAATCGTTGATCCTTAATTGCTTAAATTTTAGTACATTATCAGAGTTGTTTATATATAATTTGTTTAATCAACATTCTAGGTATTCGGGAGGAATCTAGATAGATTAGATAGGTTGTATGAAATAATCGGTCGGTCTATAATCGGTTTAAAATTACTAGGATTCGGGAGGAGTTAGTAATCACAACTTAGGTAATTAAATTTAAGTGAGTAAGTCTATTTGTTAAGATTCGGAAGGACTTGATAATTAGAGGAGTTATTCGGGAGAAACTCTATAAGATTAAATCACTAAAAACGGACTTGTTTCTTATTGATTGGTTATTAATAGTTATTACTGTATTCGGGATGAACGGGGTAATTAAAGATAATTAAAGTTAGTGAAAGATTCGGGAGGACTTTATTATATCTTAGAAGTTTTGAAAACAATCGATTTCGTAAATTTAAATGGAAAATAGGTGAAGTGTCAAACAAGTATATTTTCTCATTATTTGATTAAATCAATTACTTTTCGCTCGATTTTAATTAATCAACTCTTTTTATTAATTATTTGCAATCTTTTGTTACGATAAAAACCCTCACAAATACTCAGTATTATTAATTCGAAAACTTAAAACAAATTAGTCCCTGCGAACGAACCTTTACTTGCTTTAAACTATATTATATACGGATAGGTCCACTGCCTAGAAGTGTGTAATTGCGTGAAATAGTAGGTTTAAATTAAGACTAGATTTTACACATCAATCAATGCAAACTAGAAGTCAGACAAAAGTGAATAAAGATCTGCATAAAGACTTTAGTACTTCTTTGTTTACATGTTTTCTCTCTCAAGCCAAACCAAAGAAGTTTCAAGAAGCATTACTAGATCCAAGCTGGATAGAAGCAATGTAATAGGAACTACTGTAATTCAAACTTCAAGCATTATGGACATTGGTTATTCTACCAAATGTAAAAAGAGTGATTGGAACCAAATGGATTTTCAGAAACAAGAAGGATGAAATAGGAATAATGATCAAGAATAAAGAAAGGTTAGTGGCTCAAGGAAACACACAAGGAGAGGGAATTGATAATGAAGATCCCAAGTTTCCTAATAATGTATATAGATTGGACAAAGCTTTATATGGTTTCCATCAAGCTCATAGAGCTTGATATGAAACCTTGAATGATTGTTTATTGAATAATAATTTTCAAAGAGGAACAATTGACAAAACTCTATTCATTAAGAAAGTCAAGAATGATATACTTTTGGTTCAAATTTATGTTGATGATATTATCTTTAGCTCCACCAAAGAGTCATTGGGTAAAGACTTTGAGAATCTGATTCATAGTAAGTTCAAGATGAGTTCCATGGGAGAATTAACTTTTTTTCTTGAACATCAATTTAAGAAAAATACTGATGAATGTTTATCAATCAATCCAAGTATGTGAAGGATATTTTAGATAAGTTTGGATTCAAAGATGCAAAAGTGGAAAGTACCCCAGTAGAAACACATATGCAATTGCATGTTGATCTTTAGGGGAAGGATGTGGATATTCATCAGTATAGGTCAATGATTGGATCACTTATGTACTTGACTGCATCAAGTTGGAGTTTTTGTTTGTGTAAGATATCAGACAAAAGAAAAGATGTCACATCTCCATGCTATCAAAAGGATCTTTAGATACTTAAAGGGAAAACCTACTTTAGGTCTTTGGTATCCTAAAGATTCTCCGTTTGAATTGATAGTCTACACAAACATTGATTATAGAGGTAAAACCTTAGATAGAAAATCATCATCAGATGGATGTAATTATTTGGGCTCAAGTTTGGTGTCATGGCGGTGCAAGAAACAAACAATCGTGTCTACATTATCAATAGAAGCGGAGTATGTGGCAGCATCAAGTTGTTGTGCACAGGTGTTGTGGATACAAATTAAAATGATCGTGGCCATGCCTTTCTAAACACACCAATTTATATTGACAACAAGAGTACCATAACTATCATCAAAAATCTCGTGAACCACTCTAAGACAAAGCACATAGAAATCAGGTTTCACTTAATTAGAGATTGCAATGAAAAGAAGCTTATTCATGTTGAGAAAGTTCACATTGATAATCGGTTTGCGGATATTTTCACAAAAGCATTTGAGGTGGGAAGATTTAAATTCTTAATTAGCTGAATTGGAATGCTCAATATTGAATGAACTTAGAATTTTGAAACTTAAAAGTTGTCTTTACACACTTTTTACAAAGGCAATTCTTAAAACTGAAGTTGTAATCTTAAGTTTTATTAGTGTTTTACTCGTTAGTACTGAACATTAATAGTGTTTTTATATTTTGTAGTATTAATTAATATTGTATGTAGTATTGTTACCACTTCACGCTTGGTTAATACTGCCTGATGTGATAATACTGCAAGTATTAGTAATGTAGGGTAATATTTAAATAATAAATCACTATGTTAATACTACGTTGACAAGTCAAAATTCAACTTACAAATTAATTTTACACATGGTTACCTATTATTGGACCAAACTTTTAAAGCTGCAACACGCATCAAGTCGCCATATGTCGAACTTTCAAAATCAAACGGCCTATTAAAACCCCCTTCGAACTGAAATTCAAATTTTAAAAATTCCCAAATTTTCTGGAATCCTAATTTTTCCAATTCGATTCGATTGTTTCTCAGATAAAGTCTAATCTCTCTTTCTAAACATTCTTCATCTTTTGAAATCATCAATGGCATATTTACACTTTTATGATGCTCATAATGTGTATGCCAATTTATCCAAACTCTCTGAAAATCTAGAATTTCATCAAATCATTGATTTTTTATTACAATCCCTCATACACTTTGCTTTAACTATTAATCATGCGATTCAAGAAGATCACATTCATAGGTTCTGGACTACTGCTTCTCATTCCATTGAAGATGAAGTACCCAGAATCACAACAACTGTTGATGGCAAACAAGTTGTTATTACTAAGGCTACACTGAGGAATTATCTTCAACTTCGAAATGAGGCAGGTATAAATTCTCTTCCTAACCAGATCTTGTTTCAAATTTTTCAGAGAATGGGATATGAGGGACAACTAACCCCAACTTCTTTTCAAAAATCTTTGTTGTCTCCTTAATGAAAATATTTAATGCATACTTTGCAACAGTGTTTATTCCAGAAAAAGAATTGCTTGGAATAAAATAGGAAGTACTTTGTATTCTGCCATGGTATGTCTTGTTACAAACCAAAGGTTCAATTTTTCCAAATTGATTTTTGATGGAATGCTATGGAACATAGCCCATCCAGAGCAAAAGTTTTTTTATGTATCCAAGATTTCTAAACATATTTTTAACTGTGACATTAAAGGTCAAAAATAAATCAAGTCTTTTCACCAAAATCTCATGGAAGAAAAGTGTTTGTCAACATGAAGAGGGTAAATAAAGGTTTTTCATGTCATGTCGCTCCATTGTTCTCAACAATGATGGCTGTGACTCCATTTTCGGGTGAGGGACCAAGTAACCCACTTTAGTCTCAACTCACACCTTCCTCTACAAATATTCTTAATCCACCACTTAGTACTGCAACTCCAATCTCAAATAGTCTAACTACTATTTCTATTGTTCCCACCATTACACCCCTGAACAAACAAATTTTAAAAGAAGAAAAAAAAGGGAACCCCTCCTTCTCTCGTGTCTACACACCTACCCAAACACTTCCTATTGCTTCCAGTTCTCAACCTGATTTTATTTCTGGTGAGACAATTCAAAGGGAAACCAGTGAGCTTTCTCCAATGCTCAAGGAGGTGGTCTATAAGAAGAGGGATTACCATGTCGGAAGGGCTCAAACTAGTGTTGCATCATCTGGAATGCTATGGAACATAGCCCATCCAGAGCAAAAGTTTTTTTATGTATCCAAGATTTCTAAACATATTTTTAACTGTGACATTAAAGGTCAAAAATAAATCAAGTCTTTTCACCAAAATCTCATGGAAAAAAAGTTTTTGTCAACATGAAGAGGGTAAATAAAGGTTTTTCATGTCATGTCGCTCCATTGTTCTCAACAATGATGGCTGTGACTCCATTTTCGGGTGAGGGACCAAGTAACCCACTTTAGTCTCAACTCACACCTTCCTCTACACATATTCTTAATCCACCACTTAGTACTGCAACTCCAATCTCAAATAGTCTAACTACTATTTCTATTGTTCCCACCATTACACCCCTGAACAAACAATTTTAAAAGAAGAAAAAAAAGGGAACCCCTCCTTCTCTCGTGTCTACACACCTACCCAAACACTTCCTATTGCTTCCAGTTCTCAACCTGATTTTATTTCCGGTGAGACAATTCAAAGGGAAACCAGTGAGCTTTCTCCAATGCTCAAGGAGGTGGTCTATAAGAAGAGGGATTACCATGTCGGAAGGGCTCAAACTAGTGTTGCATCATCTAGTTGTGCACATGACATTTTGACATGCAATAAGACCCAACCAATGGCAACACTTGATGATGATGATGACGATGCTTCTTTTAAAGCAGCATTGGAGGGTGGACCAAGATGCCAAGAAACCATGGGGGAGGTAGGTTCTCATCCTAGGCAAGAGACTCCCTCTAAACCAATTTCCAATGATCCACCGGTTTTTGGTACTCAACATGAAAGTGGTGAGGATAGTTATAGTTACTCAAATCTTGAATTGGTTACCATGTGCATGGAGTATACTAAAAAGGTGGATGATCAAGTTAAGGAACTTGCAGTATTAAAGAAATTAGCGTTTAAGTTGGTATACAAGAATAAACAAGTGAAGCTCCAACTTAAGAAGAAGCCAGTTATGAAGGATGTTGGTACCTCTCTAATGCTATCTAGTTCATCTTCTAAATAGGATGATACCAAAAAGGGGGATAATAAAGAGTTTAAGAATGAAGAGATGGTTCTGGAACACGGTATGAGCAAAAATAGAACCAATGGACCAAAAGAGTTCTGATGATGTTTATACTGCTACTACAGAGCAAATGGATATTGATGATCAACTTGTTAACTCTGCTCTTGATAATGTTGTTGTAGACACTCTTGCAACTAAACCAATTATTAGTACTGCAGTACTAAGTAAAACAACTCCAATTAATGTTGCATTAGAAATAGCTGACAAGAGGGAGATAGATGGAGATAAGGGGGAGAAAAAGGTCAAAAGAATGATCAAGAGGCCTAGGTTTAACACAAAGACTGATCAAATGGATGAATATGATGACATTGCAAGTGATGACACTTTGAGTGAAACTGAAGCTGATGAAGAGGATTACATTGACAGTGTTTTGGAGAAATGTGGTCAACCATTTGAAGATCTTGATGGAGATTATAAACTCTTATGACAAATTGGGAAATGTAATGGCTCCTGAGTTTGAGGAATTTGAAAAGGAGTTGGCTGAGAAAGACAAGTTACAATCCGAAAAACAACAATATACAGGCTGAGAGCATTGAAGAACAGTTGATGCTGAAAATGTTGATATTGTCACTACAAATATAGTTGAGCAAGATCAAGAACAAGAGATTGCTCCACATGAGCTTGTTGAGCCAGTTTCTACTGCAACTAAAGATTCTTCAAGTGAGCCATAAGTGAGGAAAGAACTTTGTCTAAGGAACTATTGAAGATCAAGAGTGAAGTAATTCAAAGAAGAAAACCTGAGCAAACAAAGAAGCCCAAAGAAAAAGGTATAGTTATTCAAGCTTCTACTGCCGCAGAAGTTAGTATTGATGCTAAAAAGGTACATCAATGTCGCGCATAAATGAATTGACTAGATCAATATGGAATTTCAAGATCCCGAGTTCTTTCCTAGTCCACTACCTTTGATGAATGAAATGGATCGGACAAAGACAAGATAGGTTGAATATACACTTGAACCTATTGCACCTCATGCGGAAGACAGTTATACTACCTGATACTAGGGTGAATCCCAGATCTATTGCTTATATTGGAATGTAGAGGATTGATCCAAATGATCCTCAGAATAAAGATAAGGGTAAAAGGTAGTAGTAGAAAAGGACAGAGTCAAGAAAACAGAAGATTCAATACGGTTGAAGATAGATGAGATGGTGGCTTTGGGATTAGCTTATGAAACAATAAATGTATCTAGTGATCCTGCAGTAGCTAGACATGTGCATGCAGAATTACAAAGAAGAGAGTTATAAATAATTGATAGGGAAGAAGCTGAAAGAATGGAGTTGATAAGACTTCAAAATGAGGAATTGAAAGAGATTGAGAAAGAAGAGAGAGCTAAGAAACACAAGAAGAATGTTCATAATACAAAAGTTAAACAAATGACAAGCCGCAATTTGTAAAATTTCTGAAAGACAGAGGCTACAGTGGTAAGTATCTAGGTCCTATGACCTTTCTTAATGTTCTTAGATTGTATGAAACAAAGAGAAAGAAGGACAAAGAAGATGCAGTTAAGCTAACATAAAAACAAGAGAAAGAAGAGTATGAATTGGAGAAACTGATCAAAAGAGCTCATGAGATAAGAGCTAGAGTGTTGAATGAAAAAGGTCAATTTATTCCTAATCTTTTTTCAATCTCAACAACCTGAAGTTGTCTTGAAAAGAAGAAAAGAAAGAAATCTTCATCTTTAAGACAGATACTTAAAAGGAAAAAAGGTTGTTGAAGAACAAGTTGTAATGGATCAAGACATAACTGAACACAATCAGACTAAGGATATTGATACATCTTCTAATTTTGTACTTGTTGATCCTACTGTTATAGTAGAAAAAGAAGGTGATGTAGAGATTACTCTTGAAGACTGTTTTTCTTTGATTATACATGAAGAAGTACTGCATGTTGATCCTATTGGAATGGCCTTACGACATATAATTAATTGGAAGTTTATTGGTGGTGAGAATTAAACTACCTATTTGGTCACAAGAGTTTATTTGAAGAAATATGAACAACTCAACTTTTTATAGATTTGTGAAGGAATCTTCTAAGACTTGATTTAGAACAGATGTATCACATTGGTTTGTAAAAATACTCAAACCGAAGAGGATCTTGTTTTGGAACTGAGCTGGCTGTGGATTGGCTAAATGGTATGTTTGCTTCTGAAGTTCATCTGTTTAGTAATATTTTTCACAGAAGGTGGATATGCTCATTTATGCAATGCATTATTTATGAAAGAAGTGGAGTATACTCTATTATCAGGAAGAATGGAGCAATACATTATTATCTAGTTGACAGAAAGTATGATCATGGTTTTGCTACGTTACATGAGATAATTACTTTAAAGTTGTTTGCTCCAAGAGGTTCCGAGTTGGCACATAATTTGGTATGGAAAATGGTGCTACAAAGACAAGATATAGATCTTAAACTGCAGAAGGAAAGAGAAAAGAAAAGACAAGGCAAGTTGATAGTTATTTTGATATCATCCTCTTATGTAAAATGCTTAAATAGAAACTTAGTATTTTGCATTTAAGAAAGTATAAGTTTAGGGGGAGATTGTTGGGAATAAAATGTTTTGAAATTAACTAACTATTGTTACTACTTCAGGTTACTACTGCAATACAAGACCGGGTTAATAATGCATGAAGAAACTGGTTACTGCTGCAGCAACCCATTAGTACTGCCCGCCAAGCATTACTACTGCATGAATATTTTGAGGAAAAAGATAATTCTAGAATAGATTTGTAATTATCTTTTTCTTAGTTAGAGTTGTTTAACAATTGTAATTGTTTAGTCATTTCCTAGAAAAGCTATGTTTAGCCTCAAGGTCTATAAATACATAGATCCTTGTATTTAGAAAAACACGTATGTTAGTCATTCGATATTGATTAATATATTGAGGCTTGTTGGTGATATTCTATTGTTCTTATTGTTATTCATACACAATATTCATTTGGTCACATAACTTGTAATATCAAAGTGTTTAATCCGCTACTAAATTTCTTTGATAGATCAAGATCTATACTAAGTGTGGTTGTGCTTACATAACCTAATCGATCCTGACACGATGTTCACTCAATGTAAACTAAACTCACATGATTATTAACCTTTTCGAGCTTGTGTGAAACGATAATCATTATTTGGAAGGTTTGCACAATACATAAAATTCTATTTTCGAATCATTTCTAAACCCTTTTTAGGCCCGGGGAATTTAGGTTTATGTCAAAAAGCTTGTTTTAATATAAATAATTTGGTAACACAAAGATACTAGAGCTTGTTAGTGTTATTGAATACAAACTTAAATAGGAAGAAGCTAAATCATAGTTATTTAATGTTCTTGCTTATTAGTTTAATCAATCATAAATTCAAGACCCCATTTTGTTACTTTACGTACTTCTTTTCGAAGACTAAAATTATAAAGTTTTTATTCATGCAATTTTTGAGTTCTATCTCACTTATCTTAAATTACATTTATAGTATTGAGTAACTTAAGTAGGAAAAATTGTTTTTATTCTCATTTGTGCAGCCTGACGAGCCGTTAACAATATCTATACTTGAGCTAGTAGAAGCCACGTGAGATACTATGGATAATTTTGAAAAATAAGAAGACATCGTAATTCATAAAGACTCGACATTCGATCTTGAATTATGTGGCAAATTATATTTGATGTCCCGTATGATCGAATAAATTAATATATAATAAGGTTATTACAAAGTTAGATACATATAATATATTTATTCAAATTTAATATAAATAGAAAGCTTCCCGTGCGTTGCACGCGTCGATTTTTTTGCCGTACGTCCTCTTTGGAGCTGCTGACTGTGTGATCTTTGCTACGGAAGTGCGTGGCTTTGGTGACTTCCAGGTGTTTATCGTGTTTCTTCAGATGTGAATAGCCTCAAGCAGTTTTGCAAAGAAATAAAAGAATATGGGTTAGATTATACTGAAAGCAAATTAAAAAGGCTACTAATGAAAGGGTTGGCCTATTTCCGAAGATGAAACTTAGTCCTTAGATGTGAACAAATTTGTTGCAGACATTTCGGCTTTGGAACCGAAATCAAACAAATTCCTTCGCTAATTGATCAAGCCATTTGATTTCGGTTCCAAACTCCTGCTCAATCCTATACCTGTACACCATACCACAAAAACACATCAACATAGGCATACATTAAATGGATATTATTACGCTAGCTCATGATGAGCAGCTGGGGGGATATAAATTTGTACATCGGTTAATTAATGCGGCTTTGTATACGTGGTTTGTTGTTGCTGGTCTCGTTGTTGTTGTTTTTTTTGTGACGCTATTGAAACTTCCGATGACTACTGTTTATCGTCGTGCTACTGTGAAAGCCTAATGATACGATGACACCATTTATATAATGTGGTGGTTGTGATCGAGCCACATTTCGTCTGAAAAAAGTAACAAAACATGAGTTAGTGATGGAAAGTAATAAGGAGTATAGAGCGATATCACTTATATACTGAGATAGTGAGATACATACCATGCGATGTAAGTCACAATGTTACTTGCGGTTCCTAAAATTAAACATGGAAATTTTGGTGACCTGAATTATGATGAGTGAATAACAGAGTACTACTGCGAATATATGTCTAATAAAGGAAAGAAAGATAGCGAAGAGTGTAGTCACCTCCGGGGCAGCAGCCAACCAATATTAAACCAACAGCATAATATGAAGGTAAATTCATAATTTTGCTGATAAAAAATGCTGATAACGGCATTACCTGCAACAAAACCATAGCATATCAAAGAAAAAAAAATGTTACCGAATGCATTGAAATCATCATCCCATGAGCGTGCTTATTCACAGTCCCAGCTTGAACAATTGATATAGTTTACTTAACATCAGCTAACATCTCGTTATACTTGTTTAACCTCAATATCAAGTAGAAGTTTGTATGAAAACTCATATCCTACACATGTTTTAAGAGGTAGATAAAATAATAATACAAAAATTCCTAAATTAAAATAAGATGGTATAGTTAACAGAGGAGTTAAAACCTTTGTGAAATCGCCGAAGAAGTTAGTGCGGTCACATAAGTAGAAGCAGCTCAATAAGACCCCAAACTCCGATCTGCAGAAAGAGAAAGGGAATCAATTGATACTTCTTTTACAACCAATGGTTTTGACTCCTTCATGAATATTCACAGTTTCTACCTTTCCATGGAAGTTTAACTGTTAGAGAACCAATTGATACTTCTTTTACAACCAAAATAGCCGAATCACCAAACTAAAAACACAACCATAAATATATTAACAGCTACATAATGTTTAATTATAGTTAGTTCTTAACTTCTTACTAAACAATTCGTTCACAATTACTTATAATTTGAATCTGATGTCATGAATATGTTCCCTGGAAGTATAAGTCTTGCGTTAACTTTCCCATGCCTCCCTAATTTCTCCAAAATACTTACTTATCTCGCTCTATCATCTCATTGTAACATTCACGGTGCATTGTATGTCCACATTTCATGACAGCAGTGTCTTTCAGCGAGTCAAATAGATACTGTAAACATAGTGTTAGTAAAGAAGTTTCACAATTTTTCAAGCGGAAAGGGAGAGAAGAGAAAGGAAACAAACCTAGTAACATATTGGACAATGATGGCGCATAGAGTTTTCAACACATGAATGGTTATCACGTAATCCGATAGAATAGCAAGTTCCTGTAAATTTAACGGTCAATAAATTCCTAAAACAGAAACCAAGTGATACAAAAATCGTTTCTCTATGCATACCACATTTTTTGCAATGGAAGAAGTTCTCAGGGCCACCAACTCTGAATGAAAATAGAATGCTGTAAAGTTAGCGCGTTTAACAATCTGAAGAACGAAAAAAGACCACATGTGGTTATTTCACGAACCTGCAAATGCCACAATCGTCACAATGCAACAGACCCTTTTCAAGCTGCAATGCAATGGTCAGAATCAGTGAAACTTAAACATACTCGTAAATACAGAAGATATATGTAACTTTTTATACATCATCGTCATAGAACATGCAGATGTCGCAAAAGTATTCCCCCATGTTGACACCACAGTTTGTGCAAGTACGACCAACCGACTGCTCTGTATCACAAGCAGAACATACCACCTGAAACAAACATAAAATTATCACTTAGTTGTGGTATTTAACATCTTCAAAACTCGTACACTGAAGATTTTTCAGGTACCGAAGTATACCTGTTTTACACCAGACCGAATATATATACATATATATATATATATATATATATATATATATATATATATACACAATCTCATTACAATTAACTATCAAGTATAAAATCTTCCTGAATTAAACATGTATATAGTTAACTAAGCCAAATTCACATTAAAAGACCTGACACCATATACAAACTCGAACCACTCCGAGATCCATAATCCTAACCCTAAACCATGTTTGCTTATTACATAAAATGGTAATTACCTCAATTTAAGAGCAAAATTGGGGAAAAATAATCTAAATTAATAAATATTAAGAATTAGTAAAATACCAATTCCAATAAAATGACCTATTTGAGCTTCGTCCCAACGGTCTTCATCTGGTACAGTTCCGCAATATGAATCACAAACATAAATAACAAAACCAATAGATATATATATATATATATTTACATATAGATACAGAATTTTTGAGGAGAAATTACATACAGTGGCGTATGGGGATACGAAAATCTTGATTAAAGCGGTTTTGACGATTTCGAGTATTCGATTATGAGCTCGGAGATGAACAACAAAAGAACAGGTGGAAGCGGTGAGATAATCACAATATGAAGAAGAACAGGTGGAAACGGTAGCAGGAAAACAAATTAGGAAGACGACACGTGGAAAGACACGTCTGAGGAAACAAAACTCTAAAGAAGCCACTGGATTTTGCTGGATCGAATTGTTTGGTGGACTTGACAGGATCGTCGACCCAACCCAAAAACCCAACTAAGGCCCAAAAACGAATTAAAAACAATTTCGGGCACTACTCCATATGCATCATCCAAATTTAATTTAGGAAGGGAATTAAGATGGATAATCATAAACGTTGTTAGTAGCATTAAAATTAGGTGCAACATAAGGGCATCTCCAATTTAAAAGGTTTATATATATATATATATATACATATATATATATATATATATATATATATATATATATATATATATATATATAGGGGAGGGTTCAATAGGGATCTTTTTTTTTGCTAGAGATTCAGGGATCACCTTTATAGCCACACAAATTCATTAATAGATCAAACACACGGGGGGGCATTTTAGTCATATTCAGATAATATTTTAAAATTACACGCGCCTAAAGAAAAGATAAAATAATAAGAATCAGACGCTAAAAACTCGATCAATTTTTAAAACCCTAAAACAAAAATCTCTCCATTGTAATCCGAATTTTAACAATCAATTGAAGGTTTGACAATCGATTCTTAGATCCGATTTTTTTTTTAACAATCGATTGAAGGATATTTTAACAATCGATTCTTAGATCTGATTTGTTTTTTAATTGCAGATAATGACGCTAATTTCAGAAGAAACTATTGAAGAAAGAGGGGATTCAACAACCAACAATAATTTGGAAAGTAATGACAATGAAAACAATATCAATAACCAGACACTGGAAAGTAAGTAATCACGTGTGATTTTATTAGTTTAATGCCTTAGAATGTGATTACTAAACATGTTTAAACATATATGTTTAGTAATCACTTGTGATTGTATTAATTTAGTTTAGTATGTTTAAACATATATGTTTAGTAATCACCGGTGATTACATATAATTTTGTTTAGTATGTTGATGTAAATTTAGTTTAGAATGTTTAAACATATATGTTTAGTAATCACCGGTGATTACATATAATTTTGTTTAATAAAGTGACTGTTATGTATGCTATCTGTTATTGTACTTCTTTGAACAAAAAACACTTGATGGGTGTTTGAGCGACATTTTAATCGGTTGTAGCAACTACACATGGTTTATAAAGTTTTAACATTGTTGTTAACAGTTGTACCAACTAAAAGTTGTTTAGGTTCTTCGTTGACTTGGGTACAAGTAGAAATCACCGGTGATTTTATAAATAATGTGCCTTAGATTATTAATAATATGGATTACTATGTTAATGTAAAATTATCTGTCACTTTACAGGTTCACACTACAGCACTCCAACAGCATGTTCAAATGATAACAACAACATAGAGACTCTTGGTGGTTCTCGATATTGGTTACCTTATGGTAAAGATGACGACAAACCAATTAGGGGGGAAATTTATGGATCATTTGAAGAGACTTTCAGAATTTATAAATAGTATGCAATAAAGTCTGGATTTGACATAAAATTATCATCATCAAAAAAAACAAAAAGTGGAATGATGAAGAGCAAGTATATTCGTTGCAACCGACATGGTGATCCTCCAAGTGTAAATATCAACACGTTGGATCCAGCAAACACTGGGAAGCTTAAAAGAAAATCGACTTTTCAGGTAACAGGATGCAATGCTAATATCATGCTTAAACTTGTAGATGGTACTTCCACATATAAGCTGTACCTTTTTGTTGAAGAACACAACCACCCGTTGAACCCTATAGAGTATAGGCATCTTTCTAAGGAAAATAGAAAATTAGGTATGCCAGAATTGATGTTTATGAAACAAATGGCAGAATCAAATTATGGGGCAACAGTTTCTTACAATTTATATTGTAATACAAAGGGGGGTTATTCACATGTAAGTGGGACGAAAACTGATTTCAAAAACTTCAAAAGGGATTTGAATGTTTTTATTGGAGAAAGTGACGCTCAAATGCTTGTAACCAAACTCACAAACAGAGAAGAATATGATAAACGACTTCAGCTTCTCCTGTGATATAAAAAACAGCGAGTTAGAGTGTTTCTTTTGGGCAGATGAAACAGCAAAAACAAACTACAAAGAATTTGGCGATATAATTTCTTTTGACGCAACTTATTGTACCAACAGGTATATTATAACTTAGAACTTTTTTTTTTTAAAGAAATTGTAAATTTGATAATCACATGTGATTTTAATGATTTACAAGTACAGTATGATATTCGTTCCATTCACTGCGATCGACAACCACAAAAAGTGTGTTACGATTGGTGCTGGTATGCTGAGAAATGAAACTACAGAAACATACATTTGGCTGCTAAAGGCATTCTTAGACGCCTTCAAGAAGCAACCAAGAATAATCTTAACCGATCAAGATCCTGCAATGAAAAGAGCAATTGCAACTGTATTTCCAGAAACAAAGCATCGACTTTGCATGTGGCATATCGTCACAAAATTCACAGTTAAGGTACAAAAAAAAAATTTATTTTTGTGTTTACATGTTTTTAGAATTTTATTAAATTTTGTATTCAACAAATTATAAAGTAAAATCACCTGTGATTTAGAGCCTTAATACCTTAATACATTTAAGGTTCTTAAAAATTTGTAGTCAACAAAGTATAAAGGAAAATCACCTGTGATTTAGTGCCTTAATACCTTAATTTGTCAATTACTGCCTTAGTACATTTGGTGCCTTAGTATGTAGATGTAAAATGTCACCAAATGTCTAGTAATCACCGGTGATTTTGTTAATAATGTGCCTTAGAATGTTGATATAAAATGCCACCAAATGGTTAGTAATCACCGGTGATTATAGAACTTTATTCTTGTTTTTATTCATATATAAAACTGATATGTTCAATAACTTATTTTATTTACTACAGATTGATAGAAACATAATCGACCACACTTATTTCAGACCGAGACTCCATCAACTGATATGGAACAGATATCATAAACCTGAAGTTTTTGAACAAAAATGGATTTCTTTATTGCAAGAATTTAATCTTGAAGACAACGTTTGAAGTCACAGGTGATTGTGCTTCAAAAACAGGTGATTGTGCTTCAGCTGGAAAATAAAAACATAGCACAAACACATGTAACTATGTATATACAGATTCATGAAAAAATAAAACAAAAACATCATATAAAAAAAATATATACACAAAAAGTGGATAAATTACCAATAACAACATCTTCAATAACAACAGGAGTAGGTGATTGTTCTTCAAAAACATGTGATTGTTCTTCAATCACAGGTGATTGTTCTTCAAAAACAGGTGATTGTTCTTCAAAAACAGGTGATTGTTCTTCAATCACATGTGATTGTGCTCCAGTCACAGGTGATTGTGCTTCAGCTGCAAAATAAAAACATAGAACAAACAAATGTAACTACGTATACAAATTCATGAAAAAATAAAACAAAAACATCATATAAAAAAATATATACACAAAAACTGGATACATTACCATTAACAACATCTTCAATAACAACAGGAGTACTGTGTGTGTTTTTAAATTTACTCAAACCAATTCTTTTGAATATCCGTTCACTTTTACGAGTCCGGCCTACAAAAGAACAACAAAAAAATAAAAAAAACAAACAAAATCACATTTGAGTGAATAAACCACAAAAAAAAAAAAAAAAAAATGTATAAAACAGTTGATAAAAGAAATCAAAAAATTACCTATGGATGACATGTTTAATCCGAAGAGTTTGATGATAAGAAGAGCTTTATCTCGTTTTTCAATTGACGAATTAGAGTTCAATTGACGATTCTCAATTCGAAAAAAATAGGTTAAAAATGAGTAATGAGTAGGTGAAATTGTGGTTCAAATTAGAAACCAGTTAAAAGAGGAGAAGCGCGTGGACTGAAAAAGAGAAAAAAGGTAAAAAGACTATATTGCCCCTCCGTGTCTTTTCCTTATAATTCATTTAAAGTCAAACTTTTAATCTCAGCCACAAAATTTAGGTGATCTTGTGGCTGAGAAGGTGATCCCTGGATCTCTAGCAAAAAAGAGATCACAATTGAACCCCAATCTATATATATATATATAAATATATATATATATATATATATATATATATATATATATATATATATATATATATATATATATATATATATATATATATATATAGGAGTAGGATAAAATAAAAAGTCTTATATTTGTAAAAAGTGTAGGAAGTATTCTTGTAGTGACATGTGGCAACTAATATGAAATTTAAAAAATATATTTTTTTAATTTTTTTAATAAAAAAATAATATTTTTTTATTAAAAAAAAAAAAATATATCGAAAAAAAAAACATTTTGGAAAAAAAAAATTGAATTTTTTTTGATAACGTAATATGTCACGTCATATGATGCACATTAATGATGCACACAAAATATGATCCACATTAATGATACACACAAAAAAGTTTTGATATTCAGTTATGATGCACACAAAATAGCTATAATATTCAACTATAATCCACACATAAATGTACATCATAGGTGTGCATCATAAATGTGCATCATATTTTTTTCGTACATAACTTTTTTCGAGCAAAAAAAAAAAAAAGTTTCCTCGAAAAAAAAAATTCGATTTTTTTTTTAATATTTTTTTTTATTAAAAATATTATTTTTTTATTAAAAAAAAAAAAAAAAAAAAAAAAAATTCTAAAGTTGCCACATGTCATTACAAGAAGGCTTCCTACACTTTTTACAAATTTTGGACTTTTTACAAAAACCCTCCCCTATATATATATATATATATATATATATATATATATATATATAGTAATTGGATCGGGTAAGAAACAACCCAAAGTCTAGGAACGTTAAGAACCAATGTTGACCGTCCGATTAAGGTGATGATCAGTAGTAACCACTTACTACTGATCAGTGGTAACCTTACTACTGATCAGTAGTAACCTTCTACTGATCAGTAGTAACCTTCTACTGATCAGTAGTAACCTTCTACTGATCAGTAGTAACCTTACTACCGATCATCAACAAATTCTACTGATCAGTAGTAAGGTTACTACTGATCAGTAGTCAGTGGTTACTACTGATCATCACCTTAATCGGACGGTCAACATTGGTTCTTAGCGTTCCTATACTTTGGGCCGTTCTTACCCGAACCTCACCCTATATATATATATATATATATATATATATATATATATATATATATATATATATATATATATAGGGTGAGGTTCAATAGGGATCCTCAATTTTCTAGAGATCCAAGGATCCACTTTTTAGCCACACAAATTTACTTAGGAGTCAAAACCACAAAGGCTTTCTAGCCATTCATTTTTCCTTTTATATTTTTTTTTTTCATTTTTTTTTTTTCGTTTTTTAATTCGGTTTTTTTTTTTTTGTTGTTGTGTTTTACTTAACTTTTTTTCTTTTTTTTCAAAATCACATGTGATTTTTTTGTAAAAAATTGAAATCACATGTGATTTTCAAAAACCAAAATTTATAAATTTTAAAATCACACGTGAATTTTTTTTTTTTGTCGAAAATCACATGTGATTTTCAAAAACCAAACTTTATAAATTTTAAAGTCACACTTGAAAAATTTGTTTCTCGAAAATCACATGTGATTTTATAAGCAACATAGTTTGTAAGTTAAAAATCAAATGTGATTTTGGTAAAAAATAATCAATAATTTATTAAAATCAAACGTGATTTTACCCATAAAATATTTGTAGATTGAAAATCACATGTGATTTTTAAAAAGTAAGGTTGAAAATCAAATGTGATTTTCGGAAAAAAAAAAAAAAAAAAAAAAAAAGTAAATAAAAAGGAAAAAAAAAAGTAAATTTTTTTTTTAGAAAAATAGTAAAAAAAAATTTTAGAAAAAAAAAGAAAAAAAGAAAAAGAAAAAAGATATAATTAAAAATGGGTGGCTAGAAAGGGATCTCTGGATCTCTAGCAAATTAGGGATCTCTTTTGAACCCCAATCTATATATATATATATATATATATATATATATATATATCATGTCATGTATATCATCGACCTTTAAAAAAATTTATTTTATAAACCTAATTTCACTGTATTATAAACCTTTTATGAAATCAAGTACATTAAATAAGTTTATATAGAAATGATGATTATAAAAAGATTTATAAACATAAACCTCTTCAAATACATGTGATTATAAACCCGATCCCACTATGAATCCTTAAATAATAGATCTCTTTCATGTTTTATAAATCTTTTTATAAACCTTTCATAGTAATTGTTCTATGAAAAAATTAATTTTTATTTTTATTTTAATCTTTAACTTTATTAAATATACATATCTAGTCCTTATTTTTTTGCCTAACATCATATAAACAGATATAATGTCAACATCATATAACATTTTTCGAAATTATAAACATATCCAAACAGACTCTCTATTTAAAATATATATATAAATATTTAAATGTTACATGTTATAAACCAACCTCTATAACACGGTATAACATAAGTGGATATATATAAGAGAAAATGTAATCGACTGATATCACGATCACCTATAGTCATAGGGGGTTCAATGTTAGAGTGGATTAATTCAAGGTTTTTGATAATGATAATTTTAAGAGATATTTTTAAAAGTAAACTTTAATCTTTAATCTTTAATTTTAATTTTTAATCTTTAATATATAACTTTAATCATTAAATGTCATATGGCTAACATGCTAAGTAAGATCTCTTAGATTAGTTAATTTCTTAAGTTTCAGTTGTTATATCGGATTGATGATTTCATAAAAAACTATTTTCATTTTATATCCTATTACACTAAATAATTACATTATATCTTTCATTTTACCCCTCTAAATTAAAAAAACAA
The DNA here is from genome assembly GCA_910822075.1 of Senecio squalidus. NCBI lineage: Eukaryota > Viridiplantae > Streptophyta > Magnoliopsida > Asterales > Asteraceae > Senecio > Senecio squalidus. The sequence goes on along the minus strand of CAJVGC010000065.1, from coordinate 25,132,817 downwards.
CAACATAAATCTAATTTATATATAAAATCTCTCAATTTGAACTATTTTAAAGTATCATAATATAAAGAGTTAATTACATAAATCGTCCCTATGTTTTATCCAAAATTATGAATTTCGTCCCTAATTTTAAAAATTTGCATAAATCGTCCATGTTTGGAAATTAATCCGTAATTGAGGAAAAACCTTAGGGACCAAATCCGTAATTGGAGCAAATCTTAGGGACAAAAAAGGTAATTAGTTTCTAAAAGTGGATGATTTATGCAACTTTTTAAACTTAGGGACGAAATTCGTAATTTAAGATATACCTTAGGGACGATTTATGTAATTAACTCTAATATAAAATATCAAAATATGTGTATAAGCGTAAAGGTGTATATGCTATAATAACTATAAATAACATGTGTATAAACGTAAATATATATGTGTTAGTATACGTGTAACATCGTTTTCTTATAATAATTTAAAATCTAATAATCCTAAAGTTTTTGATTTAATTTTTATCTTTATCCAAGCTATCGCAGAGCAAAATTTAAATAAAAAGTAAAGTATATAATAAGTTATTAAATACAAATCATAAACTTTTTTCATCATTTCCTTTAATTTAGGTATAAAGACTATGAATAAGAAAAATAGTCCAATATGTTACGTCCAATATTGGATTCCGATTCATTTTTGTATAAACAAATAGGAAAATACACCAAGATAAAGACATTGCAATAAGAAGCAATGTTTTAACTTCTAACCACTCATGAACATGTTAAAGAGTACACAATTATGAAAGAACATTTTACATATATGGTACAAAAACTAGACCTAAAAGTTATATTTGATCCCTACTATTTCACTTAAAAGGAAATCCTACTTCATACTTGCTATATGGTGTCATTTCATGTGAAGAGAAAATCACATAGAAAAAACGTTTATATATAGTAATCAATTTGTAGGCGTTGTATCATTCATGAGTTAACCTTAAAAATCTTATCATATGTCATGAAACATGCATCTTTGACAAACAAATGATATCAAGTTATACCCATGATTATTAGTCACGATATAAATGAAGAAACTATTTCTCTTTTCTGTCAAAACTCGTGATTGATTACCAATCATACAATAGAACACTAGAAACACAATGTGTTGTACATGTTCCATTATTTATTTTCTATTGTAAGTAAAAAATAAAGTTTTGGCAATTTAAGAGACCATATTTATCTAAACAAGTATATTGATTCAATAAATATCCAAAAAGTAACAAAAAAAAGTTGGTTTAGACAAGAATTGACGAGTAAATAACGAGTTACATTATGAAATAAGTTTTAGGAAGGCCCAAATCTTTACTAGTAGAATGAATTTGAATGAGAAAATCACGAAAATAATCAACTAACATATTATTATTTCAAACTAATAATTAAATTCACAATAAGTTTCCACGCCATAATTTTTGTCGTGACAACTAGATATGTTTAAAATAAGTGGTCAAAATTTGCATACATTCCAGGGGCATAATTTATATCGGATTCTCGTGATAAAAAGGTGGAGCGAAATTTATTTGTGAATTTGATGATTAATTTAGAAATTTTGTTATGTCGGAAGATTATTTTTGTAATTTTCTTAATTTGAATTATATTATGAAATAAATTAAAAAATTGTAGAACTGTAGAATAACAATAAAACAAGGTAATCGAGTATATTTGGCTATATTTAAAAATGCAACAAGAAAAAGACTAGCAAATAACTTATATTTTATTCATTTCAAAAGGAAAGTATATCTATCAAATTTATTCTAAAATTATTGTCAGTAATTAAATATTAATAGTTAATATTACTAACTTTCATTCTAGCTTTAAAAGATTTAGTTTTTTAAACCCTAAAAATAATTGATATCTTAAATCCTTAGATAAAATAATAAATTTAATAAAATATAATTCATTAATTACAAAACAATAATATTGGTTGTTTTTTTTATTTTATTTTTTAGAACGGCTATATTAGTGATTCGTGACCACAGTGACATTCAATTGGGCAGTATGCGACCCATCAACCTTATACCAAAGTTAGTTATCTTTTAATATTCACCTAAGAAGGAAATCATAGAGGGTGACTCGAACTCAAGACCTCCCCTCCCCTAAAGAGGACAACCTCCTACCAATACCAATGGTCAAAACAAAATATATAATAGTTGTTAGATTGTATTTAAGAAGGAGCGAATGTTAGATATTAAATAAGTTAAAGGGAGTATTTATGTGAATAGTTTTAAGTTAAAAAAGGTGAAGACAGGACCAGTGATAGACGCGACAACTGTATTATCCCTGGTCTCCACATTACATTATTATTATTGTAATAAAACCAACCCCAAATCCCATTCATATCTTTTTTCTTTCTTGTAAAAAATTCTCTCTTTTTCCCTTTCCCCAATCACTCTCCAATTCCAACAATCATCAAAATTAATTCTGATTCACAATCCAAATATGAAGAAACCCTTTCTGGGTTTTCAATTTCTTTTCTCAATTCTCACTATTTTATTTCTTTATGTTCATTCTCAGTCTAGTGCTAATGACGCTACTGTAATGTTATCTTTGAAACGAAATCTTAGTCCACCTAAAACACTCGACTGGTCCGACCCGAATCCCTGTAAATGGCAACAAGTTCAGTGTTCTAGAGATGACCGGGTTACCCGGATCCAAGCTGGTAATCAGAATCTTAAAGGAATTCTTCCTGTTACTTTGAATAATCTTACTGAGTTACAGGTTCTCGAGTTTCAAAGTAATCAACTCAGTGGGGAGTTACCGAGTTTGTCCGGGTTGACTCAGCTTCAGAGTCTTTTACTTCATTATAATAACTTTACCTCAATTCCTTCTGATTTTTTCAATGGTATGTCGTCTTTACAACATGTTTATCTTGATTATAACGCCTTTAATTCGTGGGTTATTCCGGATAGTTTGAAATCAGCTTCTGCTTTGCAAGTTTTCTCTGCCACCTCAGCTAATATTACTGGCAAAATCCCTGATTTTTTCTCCGGTGATACCTTTTCGGGTTTAACTACTTTGCATTTGTCTTTTAATTCCCTTGAAGGTGGACTACCCGGGTCGTTTTCGGGTTCTTCGATACAGTCTCTTTGGTTAAATGGACAGAGTAGTAGGTCTAGGTTAAATGGTACTCTTGATGTGTTACAGAATATGACACTTTTGACTGAAGTTTGGCTTCATGGGAATTCCTTTACCGGGCCTTTGCCTGATTTTTCGGGATTGAATCAGTTGCAGAATTTTAGTGTGAGGGATAATAGCTTAACGGGACCTGTTCCACAGTCTTTGTTAGGGTTGCAATCTTTGAAAGTTGTGAACTTGACTAATAATCTGTTGCAGGGACCAACTCCGAGTTTCGATAAATCTGTTGCTGTTGATATAAATGGGATTAATAGTTTTTGTTTGCCGGATCCGGGTGTTGCTTGTGATGACCGTGTTAATACTTTGCTTGCGGTTGCGAAATCGGTTGGTTATCCGCATACGTTTGCTGATAATTGGAAGGGTAATGATCCTTGTAGTTCGTGGTTAGGGATTTCATGTTCGAATGGAGGGAATATTACTGTTCTTAACTTTCAAAGAATGGGTCTTACTGGTACTATTTCGCCTAATATTTCGTCCATGACCTCGCTTCAAAGGTTGATTCTTGCAAATAATAATTTTTATGGACCAATACCTGACGAGCTTACAAAATTGCCTAATTTGATTGAGATTGATGTTACAAATAATCAGCTCTACGGTGGAATTCCTAAATTTAGGGATACTGTGAAGGTAAAAACCGAAGGGAATCTTGACATGCTGAAACCTGGCCCAAGTGTAACCCCCATTACACCTTCTGGCGGCCCCCCTGGCGGTCAAAATAGGTCAAATGGTGGGGGTGGGAAGAGTTCGAGTACAGGTAAAGTGGTGGGATCGGTTATTGGCAGTGTTGGTCTTTTGTTTATTGCCGGTTTGTTAGGTGTTTGTGTGTACAAAAATAAACGAAAACATTCTAGTGGGATACCATATCAAAACACAATGGTGATTCATCCACGCCATTCCGCATCAGATAATGATGGAGTCAAGATTACAATTGCTGGTTCGAGTACGAATGGTGGACCAAGTGAAACCTATAGTCAAACGAGTAGTGGGACTAGGGACATTCACATCGTTGAAGCAGGCAATATGGTGATTTCCATCCAAGTTCTGAAAAATGTGACAAATAATTTCAGCCAAGATAACATACTTGGCAGAGGAGGGTTCGGGACAGTTTACAAAGGGGAATTACATGATGGTACAAAGATTGCCGTTAAGAGAATGGAATCTGGAGTCATGAGTGAAAAGGGGCTAGATGAGTTTAAATCTGAAATAGCTGTTCTTACCAAAGTTAGACATAGGCATTTGGTGGCCCTTTTAGGTTACTGCTTGGATGGAAACGAGAGATTGCTTGTTTATGAGTACATGCCACAAGGGACCCTAAGTCGGTTTTTATTTGAATGGAAAGAAGAACAAATAAAACCGCTTGAATGGATGAAAAGATTGATTATTGCTTTAGATGTTGCTAGGGGTGTCGAGTATTTACATGGTTTAGCACAGCAAAGTTTTATTCATAGAGATCTTAAACCGTCTAACATTCTTCTTGGTGATGATTTGAGGGCTAAAGTTGCCGACTTTGGACTTGTTCGGCTTGCCCCAGATGGTAAGGCATCTCTTGTGACGAGATTAGCAGGAACATTCGGCTATCTGGCACCTGAATATGCAGGTATTTATTTATTTTTTGTCACTTCAATTTTTTGAATCATGACGCATGATGTTTAATTTTTTGAATCATTGTTGTTCATGTGATATTAGAATACGGGGTTCGGTTTAGGGGGTGTTTGGATGTTCGTTATAATTTGGATTATCTGATTACTGTTACAAGTCGTAATATAAGTTTCTTAGTATTTGGGTAACGCGATTCAGATTAGAATTATCTGTTCAATTATTCTTGGGGTCAAATAGTTAGTTATGGTTTCCCTTTACAGTAAAGTGAAGCTAAATATTACAGCTTTTTTAGCTGTCTTTAATTTGTTAAGAAAAAATATGATTGTTGTTATTACTTACGATAAATGTCTTAAAACTGTTTATTTACACATCCAGAGACCAGCCTAGACATGTATCGTAACTTCGTAAGTAGTTTGGTCTTGATCATTTAGTTCAAGTTGGTGATTTTTTTAGCAGTACATGTTTTGTAAAACTTTTGAATCTTTTACTTATGCTTTTAGTGACTGGCCGAGTGACAACAAAGATCGACGTGTTCAGCTTCGGGGTTATTCTAATGGAAATCATAACGGGCCGAAGAGCACTAGATGAAACACAACAAGAGGACAGTGTCCACTTGGTTCCATGGTTCCGTAGAATGCATGGAAATAAAGACACCTTCCGGAAGTCCATTGACCCGACTCTTGAACTAGATGAAGAAGTTTTCGCAAGTGTGAGTATAGTGGCGGAACTAGCCGGTCACTGTACTGCTCGTGAACCCAACCAGCGACCCGACATGGGCCATGCAGTCAATGTTCTCTCCTCCCTAGCCGAGATCTGGAAACCCTCTGAACCCGACCCTGATGACATTTACGGAATTGACCTTGACATGACATTACCTCAAGCAGTAAAGAAATGGCAAGCGTTGGAGGGTATGAGTGGGTATGACAATTCTTCGGTTATTGGAAGCAATGATAACACACAAACGAGCATTCCTACTCGGCCATCTGGATTTGCAGATTCCTTTACTTCAATCGACGGCCGGTGAAAGGCGAGCGTTGTAGGCGTTGTTTTGGATTGGTTTGTTCATTCTTTCTAATGCTTGTTTAATCTCCTGTTTTTCCTTAAATTATCAGATGGTTTATGTGGTGTTGTATTTTGGATAGTTTTTGTTTGACTTTTTATTGCTGGTTTAATTAATCTATCAACTTCTAAATTGCAATTTTGTTTTTCAAAAGTTCTCGCAGTCGTCGAAAGTTGACTTAAAAAGTCAACTTTGATTATGGCAAGATTGCTTGGGAGTTTATAATACTAACCTTTGCTTAAGGTATTTTTAAAGTAATTTGCATTTGTTTAATATGCATCGGGTTCGTAACATGCAGCAGGTGTCACTGGATTTGGTGACTGTTAGCATGCTTAAGTTACTAATTATTTGTTTAAAATGGTCAACTGTTTGTATTAGTTAATTAATTACGTGACCAGCATATCTCCCTTTCTTACTGCTATGTTTTTATGTCTTCGATCCTAAAATTCCGATGACTAACCCCGGGAATTACGGAATCAATTTTTCTATCATATTCTCTTTTTTTAAATTTAAAATTCTTTTTTAATTTTTAATAATTAATAATTCAGTACATGAGACTTCATGGGTGTGTCACAGCTCATTTTTCTACTTAATAATTAATAAAAAAACATAATCACCAAATAGCATTAAACAATAACTGAGCAGATGTTCAATTTCATATATCATCAGGATCAAGGGTGTAAATGAATGAGTTGAGTACTGCCAAATTTAAACTCGACTGGTTTATTAAAAGACGGACTCAATCGAGCTTTAAATTTAAGGTTGGAACTTGACTTTGTTGCTACAACTTGTTCTTGAAACTCGACTTGAATATGATTAATAATACATTCAAGAGTTAATTACATGGATAGGTCCCTATGGTTTGTCAAAATTTCACCGTTCATCCCTATAATTTTTTTATTACACCGGTAATCCTTATGTTTAAAAATAGTTACGCGAATAATAGGATGGAATGTTAAATTTTCGTTTAATATTCCACGCGCGTTGCACATGAGGATATTTTTATTGTAATATTTTTATTTTACCCATATTATGAAACTTAAGTTAATATAAGGGCCATTTATGTAAAACGTTTTTACTTTAAACATTGAACCAAAAATTAGATCTAAACCTTTAACCCAACAAGTAGCAGCAAACACAAATTCAACACAAGCACCATATTGTACGACAACGATCAGCTGGTGTCGTTAGAAGCAACAACGGTCGGTTGAAAAAGCGATGACAATATCGTATTAAATAATTTATATTAACTCGACGTGACTATATATATAGAGGTGGGTTCATTTAGGAACCACTAAATATTTAGTAACCATTAGGAACCAATATTCACCAGTGTATATATATGATATTCACCAGTGTATATAAAGCATATGTATATATATATATATACACTACTGAATATTATATGTATATACACTGGTGAATATTATATGTATATACACTGGTGAATATCATATATATACACTGGTGAATATCATATATATACACTGGTGAATATTGGTTCCTAATGGTTCCTAAATATTTACATGGTTCTTAAATGAAACCAACTCTATATATATATATATATATATATATATATATATATATATATATATATATATATATATATATATATATATATATATATTATCTTATATAATAATAACAAAAGATAAAAGTGTAATTTAGTATTTAAGCTTGATAAGGTTGCGAGCCGTTTATCTTAGAGATCGAACTTGATTTGAAAGTTTTTATAAATAGCTCGAGTTTGAGCTCGGCTTATTAAAAATGATTTAATCTCGAATAGCTTGCGAGTTGTCTCGTGTTATTTCAACCCACTAATCGAATCGTATGTTTTAATATCTTTAATAACTATGTACTTTTTGGGATTATGGTGATGACAGTTTAATTTAATGATTTTTCTCAAAAAATTAATATATATATATAATTTAGTTTTATTATCACTCATGTAGTAATGATTTAGAATTTGCATGGGTTAGATTTTTAATATGTAACAAAATAGAGTAGTAAATTTTGACGACACTTATTAAAACTGTCATAATAAAATCCTATCTAAATATATAATTAATTTATGATTAAACAATTTTGAATACGTCACGTAGAACTATTTTTGAACGACACATGTCAGGAATAATTTAAATAATACTTTGAGATTATCTTTATTAAAATTAAATATCTTAATCAAAGTATTACATATATATATTATTTAATTTTTTCAAAATATTAAATATTAATTATTAAATACTATTTGGAGTTGTACTTCATCTAACAAAATATTTTTACTTTTATTGTTCTCTGTTTAATTTGCATATTATAATATTAATTAATTTAATCACTAAAAATTATATAGTCAACACAAATTATACGGTACTTTGAAACCTAAAATAAGTCCATGTCTAGGAATTTGAAATTACGAATGAGAAAGTATATGCAAATAAATAAAGAAGATATGAAATACTACGAGAAAGTGTTAAGTAATTTATAAATTAATAAACCTTACCTTTTAAAGATTTAACAATATCGTATTAATAGAAATTTGTATATATCCATATACTTATATCAACAACTAAAATCGAAAGACTTTTCTATAAGAAAATTGTAAACAAACCTTGTCGGGAAGAGTACTTTTCTTTAGGTATTTTATTATAATACTTACTATTACGTTTTTCAAATACCGTGTACGATTATTAAAACTAATTTTATATATACTTGTTGTTTTTACTAGTTAACGATGCCCAAAGATTGTTATTATTGATTTTTACATTTTTTTTTTCTTCTGTTTATGCTTGTAGTTTTACTAACAATTTATTTACTTTTACATTTTTATGATAAAATCAAAATATATAATTACGTTTTAACATCTTTAATAGATTGTCTTAATCATATAACCTTAATTTATTATGAATAATTTGCTAAATACTAACTCGATAGTATGTGTCTATGTGAGTTATATTTCAACATTTTAAATTGTTTTTTTTTATTAATTAATTCATAATTTATAACAAACGCTGTATGTTTAATGTATACATTTCTTGGTAGATTGACTAATTTAATGGATTGGAGGTCGTTTGGTACCTTTCAGAATAGGAGAATGGTATGGTTATAAAGGTTTACAAACAAATTGTTATAAAACGATATAAAAATACATCCAACCAATCATATCATACGACTTATTCTCCTTCATATTTCTTTCTTTCCATTTATATAATAATACTTCATTTTAAAACAAATAATTTATAAAATTTTAGTAATCATAACATTGGTCTTCAGAATATATTACTATTCTTTATCTTTATATTAAATATTTTAATTTTTTTTCTGATTTTAATAAACTTATTGGTGGTGTCATAAGTGTGCCAAGTGCCCTTGTTTGGACTAATATATCTATCTACCATAAACGAACAAAATTTAATATTTTAAAACTTTAGAATACAATTTGTAGTTGATGTCTTAGAAGTATTAGTCACTAGCTTCGCAGATGAGTAGGTTGGACTTCTATTCATTTAATATATTTAAAATTGTTTTAAAAAATAGAATTGTTTTAAAAAATAGAATTGATGAAGAATTATCGTATGATATTATTGAAAAAAACAAAACAGTGGAAAATTATATAATTTAATGTTAATAACATAAATCATCCATAAACTTATTCAAAATTGTAGATTTCTTCCTTAGATTTAAGAAATTATAAATCATCCATTTACAAAAATTGATTGGGATTTTTGTCCCTAAAGTTTAACAAATATGCATTTTAGGATGAAGTTGTGCATGCCCTTTAAGTGATACATATTTAATCGTGCTAGATAAACTAAAAGACTATAAGGGCTTTTATAAAATTAGGCTACTTAAATTTAATGACTATAAATAGGATAACTATTCATGTGTTAGGAGATTAGATACTAGCTACAGTCATCAACCAATGATAATAACACCAGTAAAGGTCGTAGGACATACACCACATCATCCAATTACTTATAGATTCATAAACCACTAGAGTCACTAAACTAATTCAACTCAACTTATTATCACTCATATATTACTATCTACGAAATTAAGGTAAACGCTTCCCAATTATCCAATTTGCTTATTTATTTACTTAGCTTTGTTTATTTTGTTATTAAATCAAAAATACCAAACAAACACCCCTTTTCACAAACCGATAAACTGAAATACAAACTCTTTTAAAACTTTGCTTCAAATCCAACTATTATTTACAAAGATACTGGGTCAACTTTCACTTGCTATTCTTAGTGTAGTTTCTCGTAGATTTAGGTCAGACTCAATCAAAATTTAGATCCTTTGATACGTTCTGGACCGACAATCTGGACGTATCATGATTTTGCGCCGCACCGGGGATAGCTGTTCAGTTTATAGTTTTATCATAATTTTATTTTAGAATATCATACTATCATATCTTTGACTTTTATCAAAAACAAATAAAAATACACAAATATTTTCTTTTTAGGTTGCTAGGGTACTTTATCTGTTTTAGTTTACAATATCTTTATCTGCTTACCCACTAGATGTAGGATTACCACTATAGAAGCCACTCTTGCCTAATCCTTGACAAGATGTAACTAAGGATCAATACTCTAAACAATAATCAACACTAACTAATATGATTCAAAATTTCACACTAGTATGAATTTAAGCTTATAATGTAATCAACGCATAAATTCACTAAATATTCATTCTCATTAACACACATAAAAGCTTGGCAGAAAAGTCGGTTACTATAATATTCAAGCACATTAACAACTACTAACCTATACGGTATTTATAGACAATGAGAATACAAATTACAAGTCAAGTGTTATTTAAAACACTTCGGACTCACACCCCTAATCAACTAATCTTCATCTTGATTTTTAATTTTGATGCCTCACAGTTACTTCGTTTGTTGAAGCTTTCATCCGAAGTAAACTCTTCAATGTTAACTTCTAGTTGACCAACTAAGAATTACTTCAGATGTTTAACTTTGTTCATCCAAAGTAAACATCTAGGTAAAAACACACTTTAAAGATTTACGAATTCATCCATTTTTTTAAACCCCAACAATCTCCCTCTTGGATAATGCTACCATAATATTCAAGCAAAACAAGATATGATTCTCCATGCTAGTCCCTTGCACCTTCTTAATCAAACCCAATACAAACTCAAGAACTTTTATAAAATGTAGCCCTTCATCATCCTTTTCATGATCTCTAAAAGGAAGTTGTTCTAAGTCTGAAATATCAGCATTGCTCATTTTTCTTAAGTCTCCATCTCCATACAACCTCTCTTCAGGTCCTTTTTTCCTTTGAATTACCACTTCATTACTTTCTAGATCTATACCACCCAGTTAACTTTGGCTTCTTTTCAACTTTTCTTAACTGGTTGAACCGCTATTCTATCCATAGTCATTTAAGCTCTCTTCCTCTTAAACTTCTTGAAAATATCAAAGAAGTTATTGTATGCATTGCCTCTCATCAAATTCTCAAATTTATATCCATATGCATACTTGCCAGGATTACCATCTTAAGTTTGTACAACTGAAGAAGATCATTTGTGTCAAACTTCATAAGATCCTCAGTGTTTCTGAAGTATGAACATATATTGTCAAAAACGTTTGATGCTAATAGCGCCCTTCTCTATATCATACTTTCATCCTTTGATCCGTGTACGAATTTTGGCTTAATCTCTTGCAGTCTAATTCTTTCTTCTACAAATTCCTCATTTGAAGGATCACTATTCTTGAACCCTCTTCTTCTACAGGTTTTTGAACTTGTTCTTCTTATTCTGGTTGTTCCCATTCAAAAGGATCATCTAAGAAATCTTGAACATCTCAAATGTGAGCTTCGTCCTACTGTTTGGCTACAAACTCTTCAAAGGATATATATTGATCATATTTTTCTTCTCCTTTTCCTCCTCTTTCTTTCTTTTATGTTCTTCAATAAAGGATTGTTGAGACTCCATTATCGGTCTTTCCATTTCAGATGCTTCTTCAACTATATCCCTTTTAACTTTTTGAGCACACTTCTTTAACTTTGCTTTCCTTGGTTAAACTATCTCCTCCTTCTTTGCAACCTCTAAATAATTTCTCTCTAAGGTTTCCAACTTCATCGGTCCAACTGATATCTTCTCATAATCCCTACTCACAAGATATCTCTTCAAGTGGTCCTTAAGCTTTGTAGGATCTATAGTTCTTCTCCATATATTCAATTTGTTTCAATTTTTTGAATTATAGAAAAAGAAGTTGTGACAACCGTCTCCAAATCCGCTCGGTCAACGTAAATTTTTTGATTAGTCAACGTTCTCTCTAGTTGCCTGTCATTACTTGCTAACTGTTATTTAACGTGAATTTTTAAAAATTAAATACATATACGTGATTATTTGTGATGGAAAGCGTTTGGGGAACTTTTATATATCGAATACTTGCATGACATATTGGGAATTTCTCTTTAGCGTAAGGTTGAGCTTCTACATCCAATTATAAAGGATTTAACGTTATTAACAATTGGCACTATTATTCAATTATAACGGGAAATGAGAACTTTCTATTAAAGTTAATCTAATATTTTCGAGTTAGTGTTTTGTTCAAGTTTGTATTCCCATATAATCTCGAGTCGTTAATATTGTTACTCGGAAAATTTGTTAGTTATCGGTTTAGTCGGGTTATCTTCTTTTCGTTAGGCCCAAAACGTAAATCTGAATTTTTAATTTATGGACTTGACCCATAATCCAAATTTTAATATATAATTAAATGTGTCTAACACTCTAAGCTAGCCCAAACAGATTTCCCCTTCCCTTCCACGATCGGCAAAAGAAAACCATCAAAACCCTAAAATCGATTTTTGGTTTTCCCCTCCTCTCCTCTATCGATTTCAATCCCCAAAACAGCCTCCTTCGAGTTCTCACCTCCTCAATTGAAATTCATACATCAAGGTCTAAGTTTTCATCATTTAGTAAGTGATTTCAACACCCTAATCTTCTCTATTTGTAATTCGGTTTCTATATCTTAAATCTCCAAGTTGTAATTCTGTTTGGGCGGGCCCATAATTGTGGTTTCATCCTACGAGTATCCTAGTCGGTCATTCAAGGATTTAAGTTCCGTTATTCTAGTTCAAGGTTTGAAAATCGTAAACCCTAGTTTGTGTTTTTATATTACTTCTAGTTTGTTAATCATTGTTTCTTTAATACGAGGTTGTATAATTATGCATAATTATTCATATATGTATGTATATGTTTTTTTGTGTGTGTATATGAGTGTAAAACAGGTCGTTTTATAAAAACCTAGAACGTGTTATGTCTAAAAACGAAGTTTTTAGTGTGTTGGTATAACCGGGTCAAAAGCTAATTTTGGACAGATTGTTTGTCTTGTGTTCGTGTGGTCATATCTTGTTCATAATTTCGTATCTTCAAATAATATCTGAACCAAAGTTGTATCTATCGGAGTCTAGTTTGCCTAAATATAAGACTCATCGTCTAGATCATTTTCAAACTTTCTAGAACTGAATTTTAGTGAACGTGGCTCTAAACTGTGTTTTAAGTTGGTCTTCTACATTCGATTTTGAGTACATTTGTTCTATGTCTTAAGGTGTTAAAATTGAGATTTTAAAACATTAAATCATTATTTATATATCAAATACATGATCTGCATTTTTGGATGAATTTACATAATGTTTTGATATTTATAAACGTCTTTACGAATCGTGTTATAAAAGTTTCTGGAAAAGTCTTAATAGTTTCTTTTCTCTACGTCAGGTCATATATTAGTCATAAGAAGGTGTTTTTGATTGATTCTTTATCTTAGGTTGTAGATCTCGAAATCTATTTTTTTAAAAATATAAGGCTCGTCTCCTAATTCTAATGTTTGGTCGTTTAAACTGATAAAGTGAAAACATTGGTCTAATCTAATTTCTGAAATGCATAGTTTCGCGTCGAATTGAAATATTTTTATCTCACTCATACACAAGAGTTAAACCTTAGTTTTTGGATATGTTGTTTTTTACTTAGTTAACTACCTAGAATAATTGTTTTTTGAATTTTAGATTTATTTAAGTTTTTTTTACAAGTATGGTTTATAACCTGTTGTCCAGAATTATACGTTTTGTTGTAACGTCTTTTGTTAGATTTTTATTAAAATCACCGAGATTCGAAAAATTACGAGATTTACAACAGGTAATAAAAATTCAGTAATGAGTCTAAAATTTATATTTGGAACATTGCTGACATGAATAAGTATTACATTTCGTTTAGAAAGCTCAACTGACCGAACGCCTAAGTGATAATACTTAACTAGCTTGCACAAGAACTTGAAGTGAGTTTCGTAACCCCTACTTTTTAAATGTTTTCAAATTTTTGGAGGAAGACATAACTTATTTTACATGACACATTATATTTTCAGGTTTGCTTTTTATTGGACATTCTTGTAAGTTGTATTCTACGTGCTATAACAATTGTGGGTTGGATTATATTATCTTTTCGGCCTTTGCAACGTATTTGACTTTAGTGAAGTTGGCATTGTGCTTTGATTACGTGTTCATCCTTGCTACGTATTTGACTTCATCTAAAGTTGGAAAAGTGCTTCGATTACAATAAAGATATAACATGTGAAAAACGTTTGAATTGCAAATATCGTTGTGGATTACTTCGTTACTAGTTTACACATACTGTCCAAAACAAATTATCAAAATCGTTTACATTAACGTTGGTATTACATATTTGACATTTTTAAGTTACAGAATTTGTATGACAAAGGATATGGTATTCTCTACTTTTAAACTACAATTTTTGTTACAAGAATTTACATACACTGTTTTTATAAACTTTACGAACTCGCTCAACTTTATGTTGACATTTTAAGCTAAATTTTCAGGTAATGATCAAACATAGGATGACTAGAGACTTCCAAGGACCTAGAAGACTATTTCTATTTCATTAGAACATAATTACAATTTTTAAACTTTGGTTATTCATACAATGTATTCGTATCCGTTTCAACTCTATAATTTGTATTACATTTTTATTTGTAGATTTGACTCCACAAGACATAAGTGTTTACTTCCGATTGTGCGACGTCATGACACGTATTCATTATTTATTAAATCATTATTAGATATTCTCTTGTTCACTATACAATGTGTTATGACGATCGTCAATTATGTTGCACTCCACGTTTCCGCCAAAGGTGGGGTGTGATAGATTGGTATCAGAGCCATTGGTTATAGAGAATTAGGATTGGATTGACCTAGACTATAACCTAAGTGTCCGCATATAGATCTTTTGTAGGAATCTTTTTGTCACATTTTCATTTGTTGTTTTTACTACTTTTTTAAATTTTATTCTTCAACCGTACCGACTAATCGTGCGTTTTCTCGTTAACTCTTTTTAGTTATAATCCATCGTGGGCGACGTATAATTTGAAGATTCAATTATCTCGTCTTTGAATACGACTTTTTCCTTGAAGACGAATTATCTTCCATGTTCTCTCAAATTCTTCATTCAATTGCGATTATATTTATATCGTAAAATTTTCATTTATTATTAGGTACTATTGCAACATTAAGTTCTATTTCATTTCTCAATGACTCCTATATCATATATCATTGCACTAGATTAGCACGAGTGGAAATAGTATTTTGCCACATTACTCATGTGTACAAGTTCAAATTTCAAATGGTTTGAGGTGATTACTTTATTCGGGGACAGCCTTGCGTAATTACATAAATCGTTATATTTCTCCCATTTCTGTTCATTTTCATATTTCGGTCTCTTTTAAAAAGTTGTAGATAACAGCGAAATATAGATGTCTTGGTAGAATCAGTCTTTGAATCAGCTTATTTGATTTTATAATTAATTTATACCGAACAGCTCAAATCAAAACCGTTACATAAAATGTTTCCTCAAACAAAAACTCTTTCCTTCGTTTAGCATCGAGTTAGTATAACTTATCCTTAAGACATATCCCATGTAGTTAATTCACTTACATTATTTCGGTTTATTCATGTATTCGTTAAACATATCTTGGAGCGACGAACCGAGCCATCCAAGGACAAGATGGAACTTAAAGAACCTTCTTTGTTTCAGTCATAACTAATCTTATCATATTATCATGTCGACTGAATCCACTCAGCCGAAATAAATTTTGATGTTACGAAGTTATTGTCTTTACTCCGAAGATTTTCTTATTGTGCGCTCCTTTCCTTGTAGTATGTACACTTTTGTACGTGGTACGAATAATTATTTAAAACGCTATTCAAATTCAAGTTACCTCAAATTTTTTTCTCGTTATTCTTCATACATTTCGTATATTTATCAAACTATTGTTCGATTATCGTTTGTTAACATTTGCTTCACATTCCCCGATATTCTTGGCATTCGCTTTCAAATTTGGATTATTTTTCTCAAATTATAAATACGTTGGTTAGATACATGCAGATTCTCAATGACTTTTATCCGTATTATCTTAGTTCGTGGTGCGAATTCGAAAATTCACAAATTTTAACTTTTGTAATCATTTAACTTATACCAAATATTTCATGGAGCACTTTGTTGAACATCCTTTAATTATATGGTTTGAATTTCGTTGACAAGTATGTTTACTTCCCCGTCATTTATGATGACTTCCTATTTTTCAACTCTTCCTATTTGACAAGTATGTTTACTTCCCCGTCATTTGTCAACTCTTTAAGTAGTCACTCATTCATTTATGATGACTTCCTATTCTGTTAATCCTCATATCTATTGAACGTGTTTCACATTTAGCGTTACACACTACGTAGTGATCATTCTCAAGTAATGATAAAATTTCTTTTATGTCTGATCAACATAAGAGAAAACTTATTGTTATATGTGTATGAACATAACTTTTTCAATCGGACATGATTCACAAAGTTTCACGAAATATCTTTGACTTCAATGTTCTTTTGTATTATTTTCAGGTTTTGTTTAGACAGCAAATCTCTTTATCATAATTTGTATCTTACATTTTGTTGAATGTGTTTCGACATTGAATGTTTCGTATCAAGAACTATCTGTCATACTTAATGATGAGTTTTAAGTTATGCATGGCCATCATAATGGAGAGCTTATTATTTACCAAGGTATTGACTTCACTTTTCAAATAGAATCTAATTCACGTCATTATTGACGGCAAAATTCTTGAGATATCTTACTTCCTGTGTGTAGATGGTAATGTGGTTATACATGTGTGGTATGTTTGTAGTTACGCGTAGCTAACTTAATTATGAGTGTATCCTAACACGTATGTGCTCGTATCATATGCAAATCCGAACTATTCTATGGAACTATCAATATTCGTGACACTTCACAAGTTAAACCTGAGGTAGTGCTATTAGATTATTCAATTTCACTTAAGGGAATTCAATCTACGACAAGTTATATTTTGTCACCTATCTACGTTTCCTGTTCTATGTGTTCGATCAGTTATACTACTTGAATTTCGGGACAAAATTCTCTTAACTGGGGGATACTGTGACAACCTTCACCAAATCCGCTCGGTCAACGTAATTTTTTCGATTAGTCAACGTTCTATCTAGTTGCCTGTCATTACTTATTAACTGTTATTTAACGTAAAATTTTAAAACTTAAATACATATACGTGGCTATTTGTGATGGAAAGCTTTTGGGGAACTTTTTGTTGGAGCATACAAGTGTGATGGTGAAGCTTCCAAAGATCTGAATCATAGTGTAGAGTAGTAGAATTTTAGTTCGGGTGAACATTGTTCATCACCCGAACTAAATATATAAAGTGTAATCTCAGGAAGACTTTAGGTCGGGTGAATTAACTCTTCACCAGAGTTAAGTTCAAGTTCACCCGAACTAAAGTTAAGTGAGTTATAAATTATTAGTGGGAAAATGCACTGGATGACCATCGTACTACCACAAAATATCCGTATAGGTCATTGTACAAATTTTACGTCTATCTACATCATTATACCGCATTTTACCGTTTAAATTATAACCTTAACTTTAAGAAACCGTTTAAATAGATAATTTTGGTGACCTGCTACCTGTTGGTAACCGCCACGTCATCGTCTTCTTCAACCTCCCTATAGTTAAGTTTTAAAATTCCTTGACTTGTTCCCATTATAGTAAGTTTTAAAATTAAACCCATTTGACGCTTTCGAGATAAAAGAACCCAAATCAGTGGCCAGATCTAAAAGATATAATAAGTTGAAGTAGGGAAAAACATCTTCGGATCCAAATGTAGATGGAAGCATCTTATTCTATTCATTCTCTTGCATTTCCAAAACCATCTTCAAATCCGCTTCTAACTGTAAGGCCGTATTACTTGAATCCTCATTACTACTGTGGATTCCATTTTCAGGAGACAACACATCAATTGCAATAACTAGATCAGAAGTGCCAGCAGCATGACGGTTCTTGTTTCTTCTCCAATTAAACATTGCGATATATGAATTGCATTTAGTTTTAAATTCTCATCATCATCTTCTTCAACCTCATTTCCACTCCTTATCCACCCCACCCTACCCACCCACCCACCCACCGTACCCCATGTCTTCCTCAGCCCCAAGACCAGACCACCTTCAATCACCATGGTCAACCAAAAAATTCAAACCCCAAAGAAAACCCCAAGCTCATCTTCATCTTTTCAAAACTCAATCTCAAAACCCTTTAATTTACTCTTCTTCATTCCCCCATAACCTAAAGTTACCATCTTTAAAACACCCATTTCAATCCCATCGTTGAAGACTTTGGGGTGTGTTAATGGTTACTTTACCAATTTAAAATTGAGAGAGAGAAATATAATAGGTGGATGGTGACGTCACCGGTTTTTAACCGGTAGATTGAAGAAAAATGATTTAAATAACAGGTTACTTGCGGTATAGTGATGTAGATAGAAGAAAATTTTGTACAATGACCTATACGGATATTTTTAGGTAGTACAATGGTCATCCAGTGCATTTTCCCATTATTAGTTCACCCGAAGTTTTTTTACATAAACATAAGGGTGTTTGTAATTTAATAGTTAGGTAGAATAGCCTATAAATAGTTGTGAAAGCAATGCAGAAAGTATGAGTTTGTTAGATCATTTACTCTCTAACAAACTTTCCCGCAAATTAAAGTCTTTGAAATAATATCTCTCAAGTCATTGAAACCTTGTTCTTAATCTGTTTAGATTTGATCAATAACATGTTATTCCGCGACTAGTTATTGAATCCTTACATAGATTATGTGAGCTTTGAGGATTTACAAGACCTAACAAGTGGTATCAGAGCTGGAAATCAAATCCAACTTGATTCAGCTTAAGCTATAGTCGAAGTGTTTGGAATATCTTTAAGGATTAGAGCATTAAGATCAACGATCAATCAGAATTTCAGAAGTTTGAAATTTTGCGGTAAGAGTTGTTTTTGAGGAATTTTAATTGAATAATCAATTTTAAGTGATTTTGTGTGTTAAGGAGTATAGTTAAGGAGTAACTGATAAGTTTTCTGAGAATTTGATTAGATCAGCATCAGTTTGGTATTGTTTTGTTCATCCGAATTAAAAAGCGATCATTCGAGTTAAAATCAATCATCATTTATGTAATCATAATGAATGCTCCAACAGTTAACTATGACAATGAGACTAGTTAAGGTGGTAGATCTCCGAATTTCTTACTTGGATCAAACTTTATGACGTGGAAGCTAAGGTGTAACGAATTTTTGTACTATATTGATCGACAGATTTGGAGTTCAATTGTCAATGGACCTCATAGGACAATTATTCAGGAGACTGGAGGAACTGGAATGATTGATGTTGATCCAGAGAGGTTGTTGGGCCAAGAATTGGAATGGATGTAGCTATGGAGTCTTAAGTGTGAAGGAATAAAGATGATTTCAGTTCTTGGAGGGTTCGAACTGAAATTATCAAGAATAATCCGAAGTGAAGTTTTCAGTTCGGAGAACAAGTTAGTTCAGACACTCTGAATTAAATGAAGTTCCTCCGAACTGAAAACAAACCAAGGTGTAACTTAAGTCAACATAAGTCAGCATTGAAGAAATCAATTCGGAAGATGAAGGCTTTAGTTCAGAACTGAAGTGAACTCCCCGAAGTGAAATTAAGATGTTGACAATGTTGTAATAATTTAATTCGTAGTGTGTCTGTTCTTAGATTTTGTCTATAAATAGTGTGATAGGTAGTTCGAGTTTGTTGTCTTTGAACCCGGAACTCTCTCAAAGAGGTTCCGTGAGCTTGAATGTCGTTGTAACAAGCTCGGTTCCAAACCTGTCACCACTATCAATGAAATCTATGAAATACAGTTACGCTCAAAATGTTGTTCTAATCAATTTCACAAATTCAAACGTTAACATTTCCTTCAATTATGATTCCAAAAAACAGGTCATGAGATTCCGCATCATGACCTGTTGTGTTTTAACTCGATTCGCCATTAGAGAGAATTCAAGGACCTGTCAATTGGTACCAGAGCCAGACAAATCAATTGATTGAATTCGATTGAGTCTGGTTCATCAATTTGACTTGATTCGAAGATTAGGTCAACCTATTAGTGAATTGAAGGAGTCCGAAGTAAAATAGAAGAAGTCTGAAGTGAATTTGAAGAGCTGAATTGAAGATCCCGTTTAGATTTCAAGGTGTTCATGGTGGAGCTGGTGTTACACGTTAATTATTCAAAGAGTCGGTGTATGTGGAGCGAAACCACGAGTGATCAATTTGAGAGAGGGGTGTATTTGAAGAAGAACAGAGCTCTACTTCACTTCATCAATTTGAGAGAAAGGTGTGACGTGAAGCTTCAGACTTAAAATCAGGATGACCTCATCAAGGTTCTCAACCGAATGTGAGGACAATGGAGACTGAATATGATCATTCAGATATGCTACTGATGAAGAAATGAAAACTACAAGTTGATTCAGGTGTAACTAAGAACAAAATGTTTGAATAACATGTTTCTTAAAACCTGGATGAACTTGTAGTTAAGATTTTAATTCGGAGACGTACTGATGATCTACTTGTACAAGTCAGTTGACAAATTGATTATCCTGGTTTAAATTTCTGATAGCAAGGTGGAGCTCGTTTGAAAATATGTTTAGTAAGGCAAGTCATTTCTTTTCACAAGATGGCTGTAGGTCCCAGTGGTCAGATCAACAAGATTAAACCAATTGATTACAATGCAGAATCTCGTAATCAATTGTATTGCACAAGTAATAGTCGTTAAAGCAATAGAAAACACAAACCAAATACCTAATTCTGAATACTTTAATTGAGAAACGCAGTTACAATTAACCAGTATTCTCTGAATTCTCTCTAAAACCAACAACCCTAAACTGACCTAAACACCTCTATTATAGAGTAACATGTTCGGCAAGTTTGGGCTTTACTGGGCCTCACGAACATGCAAGTTCGTAAGCAGCCCATTAAGGTTTAAATCAAAATAACAAAGTCTATATAAAAATAAATAACAAAGCAAATAGAACAATTAGTCATCTAGTATTTGCACCAACAAACTCCCCCTTGACTAATGCTTCTATTCTTTGTACAAAATATCGCTATCAGTATTCACTTTCAAATTCAAACAACCATCGACAATCCTTTGGTAATCTCTACCAATATCTCCCGAGCCTTCTTGTGTATATATGTGCTTGCGCTTTAAGATCTCCAAATCACTCTCTGTCAGGTTGGCAAGTTGAGTTGCATCAATGACTCTTAAAATTTCTGTCATGCCATCTTCAACCTCGTCATCCTGCCTAAACACCACAGCTTCACCTGTTGTAGTATCCACTGGCCACATATACATGTCTTTGAGAATGTCTTGACCGAAATTCTTCATTGGGATCCTGGACACGTTGGCTATCGGTGGGTATACTATTCTGGTTGCTGCCTTGCCGGTTTTTGGATTGATTTTTCTTTTATGAATCATAAACTTCCCTGTCGCTGGCTTCAATTCCTTAAACTACCTTGAACTCCATTCTTTCTTAATTATGCGTTCAACCCATTTCGCCCACTCGTCGTTTTCGCGATTGATTAGCGGAAGCTTTGATAGACATATAAGTTCAGACTTCGGAAATGAGTTGAAATTCTCTCGTTTTCGGCTCAAGTATTGAACACCGTCAAATCTCTTAATAACAAACACTTGTAATTCCGAGTCAAACATCCAGCTAATGATACCGAGATTTGGTTGGCGTTCAGAATCTTTGGTGAAGAACTTCTGAATCAGTGGGTCTTCCTTTTTCAGATTAAGTACCCGAAACCATCCTTTGCGCTCATCTAGGCTTGGTTTGGTACTGCTCTTAGCTTTTTCTTCATTTGCACTCACCGGCTCTTCAAATACATGTTCATCCCCTTCAGCCTGATCTTCACTAACTCTTTCCTTGATCAACCAAATATCATCATTGTTGTCTCCAAGCTCTTGCTGCTGCTTTTGTTGTTGCTGCTCCCCCTGTGCAGTAGGCTGATAAACTACCATAGCTCGAGAATTGGAGCTAAGCTGCTCTCTTGACCTTTCAGCGCTGGGATCATCCTGATCATCTCTTCTCGGAAGTCTGAAAGTGTTTGTGACAACCCACAAAAATCCAGGTTCACACCAACACGACCTCTTAAACAACTATTATATGTTTTCAATTATGTACGACCGGTAAGTCACACATGCATAAAGAATGCTTAATAACTATGTCTAAACATATACGGATACCAGAATTAGGTATACGAGATTCGCTTTACGTAAACGTATATATTTTTACAACTATATTTCTAGTCCAACATGAAAGACATAAAACTCTAACTTTGCATTCACCACCTTTGCATGAATTGTTGCATGCATGTATTATGACTTTTTCAACTTGCATAAACCACCCACTAGACATCAAAAACAAGCATGTAAACCCTAGACTATGGAAAATTCTCATTTTCTCCCCCTCCCCATTCCCTCCTAGGATTCTCCTTATATTCTAACCAACTTGGTTACTTGGTTACTTGTTTGACTAAGATTGGAAACTTACATACACCAACACCTCCCATACCAATCACTTACACACTTACACCACCATACCAATCAATGACCTCAAACTAGGGTTGAAAAAATCACTAACTAAGGTTGAAACCTAACCCAACTCACCCCCTATAAATAGGATACCATTACACTTATTTGTTCCTTGCTCAAAACTCAAAAATCACCTCCCCACTCTCTCTCTCAAATTGGCAAAAGGAAAGAAGAAGAAAGAAATCACCAACACACATCAAAACCCTACTTCTAAGCTTTAATCATAAAGAAGAAGCATCAAGTCTTGCATTAATATACATTTAGGTATGTTCTATAAAGCCTTCTTATGCATCATATTTACATATTTCATATCATAAAATCTAAGTCTTTTATACAAACACATGGGTTAAATAAAGAGAAGTTAAGTTATTTTGTTAACCGGAAACTTACACCGACTTGTAGACACTTTTTAACCATCTTAACAAAATGTTTTGGATAAACCATTTTAAACAAAAGATACTTCTATGTTTTCTGAAGATTTAGACATAAAAATCATAATTTTTGGATATGTTTAAGTATATTAAAAGTATTTTACGCAACAACATACGTTTCAGCTACATAAAATGTCCACACGGACTGTTTTTGGGAAATCTGGGAAAACGACCATTAAAACATAATAGGAGACCTTATCTATGTTAAAGTTAACTAAAAAAAGAACGTTTCGATATAAGATTCGTTAAAACGGATAAATATCGAGCAAGATATACCATTTTGAAGTTTGACCAAATTCCTTGACCCCCAAACTGCATACCAGCGGACCTTTTATTAAATCTGGGAAAAATGGTTTTGAACTGGTCCATGAGACCTGTGTCATTTGAAATATAAATCAAATGCCTACATTTCCATAAAAATAACACTAAAAACGGATAAACGACCAAGGAGTTATGATATTTTCAAGTTAACATGTACTTTGAGAAAACCCTAAAACCTACTGTTAGTATTTCTGTTATAAATATCCGTAGACTTTCAATATGGTTTCAAAGCCTAAACCATTTGAAAGGTATTTCAAACGCGGTCGTTTCTATATAAGATTCATTAAAATCGGATAAGAAACGGGCGAGATATGCTACTTTAAAGTTGGGTAAAACTTAAAGATAGTTGCTGAGTTTTTTTATAAACTTTTATAAAAACCAACTTTTAAAACCAACTCGATAATAATAGCGATAACACAATACTAGGGAGCTTTGTATGCAATGATTCCATCTCGATATTTCGTAGTGCCGAGCTTGCTGGATTTACGATTTAAAGTGTCCTAGCTCCGCATGCGATTATAGAATGGTCTTGTATATAATGGCCCGAACGGTGTTAGTTTATTATTATCAAACCCGAAGCCTAACCCTACCTTATTCATACATATACATACATTTTCATGTACATTGGACTAGAATATAAAAACCTTAATTCCAAAACTTAATAGGTCAAGGTTAGACCTACCTGATTCTCGGATTTGAGACTCCTACGTGTTGGCTTACACACACTACCTCATTTCTTTTAGCTGGCTTGCTAAGGTGAGTTCATAGCCCCGATTTTTACTTGTTTTTATAACATACTTGGGGTGAGATTACATGCTCTTTTACTTATGGACACAAGTACTTAAAACCTTTACTAGTTGCCTAAGTTACCACTAAGCCAAAGGAAATTCCCGTATCATGAATCGTTAGTTAAGGACTTAAGCGCGATTGTATTGGATAGATCTATTAGGGTTTGACAACCCTCACCCAACGACTAGACGATGTAACCCACGTCTACCACAACTAACTCGTGGACTCGAGTAGGGTGCTTTACTTTTGAAACTATATATGTTATTTGGCTATAACATAGGAACACTTATGGGGTAAGGAACTTTGTTACGCTTCGATGTCATGAGCTTAGGTGCAACTGTAAGACTTTAGTTAAACGGAAATATTGTGGTCCTCTTTATTACTAAACTAAACCTATGAATTCACCAACTTTATGTTGACTTTAGCATGTATGTCTCAGGTGCTTAGTCGAAAGGGCTTTCGACGGAGGGATTTTGGGATATGACAGAGTCGCATATTTCAAACTCACGCTTTTGGGAGATTTCCCTTGCATTACTTATTTTCTTTTAAGTTATGTAATGTAAATCTTTGTTTTGTGAACTCTGGTACCACTTTTCCTTGATCATGTAAAACTCTGATTTTCAAGATCAACGAATGTATGTTTTATTAAAAACGACTCATATAGAGGTCGTTCGCCTATATATCATTGCTAACTGGGACCCATGAAGTCAACACCTCGAGTCTCGGGAACACGAGATTTGGGGGTGTGACAGATTGGTATCAGAGCACTGGTTATAGCGAACCAGGTTGCATTAGTAAATATCCTGGTCTATAACTGAGCTTTAGAACTTACTGCTTCCGCACTACTATTATTGTCTATGCTTATATACTTTTTTTTCATTTACAATTATTTGGGCCTTGTCACAGTATGACTACTCCTTACATTATTATCATGTCCGACTCTGAGGACGAGTACCTCCCTATACCTACTGCCGACATCTACGACTCCGACTCCGATATAGATATGGACATTTCCTCATCCATGTTAGGATCACATGTCACTCCACATTTCTCACCTACATATGACAAAGAGATCGTCACCCATCCCGCATCGACCATCAATGAGCCGATAAGAGCTTTGTATCTACAAAATTTAAAACTTTGATCAATAATGCCCCAACTACCTTAGAAACTAAGTACACAATAGAATTAGCGAACAGAAAGTAGGTAACAACAAATAGTATCATTAGAGGTTGTACCTTAAACCTAGTTGACCACCCATTCAATATCGACCTAATACCTATTCAGCTCGGAAGTTTCGACGTAGTAATAGGAATGGATTGGCTATCTCTAAATTACGCCGAAATCATATGTAACGAGAAGATTGTACGTATTCTCCGCACCGAAGGGAAAACTCTCTTGATCAAGGGAGATGGGAGGCGATCAAATTTAAGCATCATATCCAACTTAAAAACGTGGAAGTACTTACAGAAATGATGTGACGCCTATTTGGATTACATGACGGAGACGGAGACGAAGGAGAAACAACTAAACGACGTACCGATTGTTCGAGAATTTCCCGAAGTCTTCCCAGAAGACTTACCCGTACTTCCACCTCCAAGACAAGTCCAATTTCACATCGATTTAGTGCCAGGAGCCACACCAGTGGCTCGAGCACCATATCGACTCGCTCCATCGGAAATGGAAGAGTTATCCAACCAACTCCAAGAGTTACTAGATCGAGGATTCATTCGTCCAAGTTCCTCACCTTGGGGAGCACCAGTTCTTTTTGTCAAAAAGAAGGATGGATCCTTCAGGATGTGTATCGACTATAGAGAACTGAACAAGCTAACTGTGAAGAATCGCTATCCACTTCCAAGGATTGACTATCTTTTCGATCAGCTTCAAGGATCAATTATCTACTCTAAAATTGACCTACGGTCAGGTTATCATCAACTTAGAGTACGAGAAGAAGATGTTCAGAAAACCGCATTTAGAACTCGCTATGGTCACTACGAATTCCAGGTTATGCCTTTCGGTTTGACCAACGCACCGGCGGTATTCATGGATCTTATGAATCGGGTGTGTAAACCGTACCTGGATAAGTTTGTGATCGTATTCATTGACGACATCTTGATATATTCGAAAAGTAAGAAAGAACATGAAGAGCATTTGAGATTAATCCTCGAATTACTGAAAAAGGAGGAATTGTACGCAAAATTCTCTAAGTGTGAATTTTGGATCGAGAAGGTTCAATTCCTTGGCCATGTTATCGACAGTCAAGGCATCCACGTAGACCCAGCAAAAATTGAATCTATTAAGGATTGGGATGTCCCTAGAACCGCAACGGAAATACGCCAATTCTTAGGTCTTGTCGGTTATTACCGACGCTTCATCCGAAATTTCTCCAAAATAGCTAAAGCCTTGACGAGGTTGACGCAGAAAACTGAGACGTTCGTTTGGGGTGAAGAACAAGAGTCAGCATTCCAATTATTGAAGCAGAAGCTTTGTTGTGCACCGATTCTATCATTGCCCGAGGGAACAGAGGATTTCGTGGTATATTGCGACGCATCACACAAAGGATTATGTTGTA
Source organism: Senecio squalidus (assembly GCA_910822075.1). Taxonomy (NCBI): domain Eukaryota; kingdom Viridiplantae; phylum Streptophyta; class Magnoliopsida; order Asterales; family Asteraceae; genus Senecio; species Senecio squalidus. The sequence continues at coordinate 25,105,882 of CAJVGC010000065.1, read as the reverse complement.
TGTTAATGCAAAGGGAAAAGGTTATCGCCTACGCCTTACGACAGCTCAAAACTCACGAAGAAAACTACACAACACATGACTTAGAGTTAGGAGCTTTAGTGTTCGCACTCAAGATCTGGAGACACTATTTATACGGCACTAAGTGTACAGTGGTCACATATCACAAGAGTCTCCAACACATTCTTGATCAAAAAGAATTGAACATGAGGCAGCGTCGTTGGATCGAACTACTTAGTGATTACGATTGTGACATCCGCTACCATCCTGGAAAAGCCAACGTAGTGGCAGACGCTCTAAGCCGAAAGGAGCGAGCTAAACCATTACGAGTTCGAGCTTTGGTTAGGACGATTCAATCGAATCTACCCACACAAATCTGCGATGCTCAAATCGAAGCCCTTAAAGACGAAAACATAAAGAACGAAAACCTGCGAGGTATGGAAAAATCATTCAAAACCAAAAGCAATGGAACCAAATGTTTTGAGGACATAAGTTGGTTACCCCGCTTTGGAGGATTAAGAGAGTTAATCATGAAAGAATCACACAACTCCAAGTACTCCATACATCCCGGATCGGACAAAATGTACCAAGACCTCAAGATGTTGTACTGGTGGCCAAATATGAAATCGGAGATCGCTACTTTTGTGAGCAAATGTTTAACATGCTCAAAAGTAAAGGTTGAATACCAAAAACCTTCTGGATTATTGATACAACCCGAGATACCTCAATGGAAATGGGAAGGAATAGCAATGGACTTCATCACAAAGCTACCCAAAACCCCGCACGGTTACGACACTATCTGGGTAATAGTTGATCGTCTAACAAAGTCCGCGCATTTTCTACCCATCAAAGAGACAGACAAAATGGAAAAATTAACACGGTTATACCTTAAAGAAGTCGTCTCTAGGCATGGGGTTCCTGTTTCAATCATATCTGATAGAGATAGTCGTTTCACATCTAGATTCTGGCAATCATTGCAAAAGGCTCTAGGAACGCGTCTGGATATGAGCACTGCATATCACCCACAAACCGACGGCCAAAGTGAAAGAACGATCCAAACGTTGGAGGATATGTTAAGAGCATGTGTCATCGATTTTGGAAAGCGATGGGATTTACACTTGCCCTTAGCAGAATTCTCCTACAACAACAGTTATCACACCAGCATCAAGGCTGCACCATTTGAGGCACTTTACGGACGAAAGTGCCGATCACCCGTATTTTGGATCGAAGTTGGGGATAGCCAACTTATTGGTCCAGATATTCTTCACGAGACCACAGAAAAGATCGTGAAAATTCAGGAGAGACTCCGAACGGCGCGCAGCCGACAGAAGAGTTACGCAGACCGAAGGCGTAAGCCACTAGAATTCCAAGTTGGAGACAAGGTGATGCTCAAAGTCTCACCATGGAAAGGCACCATTCGCTTCGGAAAGCGAGGAAAACTAAACCCCCGATACATCGGACCCTTCAAAATTCTGGAAAGAATTGGACCGGTGGCTTACCGACTCGACTTACCACAAGAACTAGACGGAGTACATAACACGTTCCACGTAAGTAATCTGAAGAAGTGCTTGTCGGATGAAACTCTAATAATCCCACAAGAGGAACTTCAGATTGACACCAAACTAAACTTCATCGAACAACCCGTCGAAATCATGGATCGTGAGATCAAACAACGTCGACAGAGTCGAATACCTATCGTACAGGTTCGATGGAATTCCCGCCGAGGACCTGAATTCACTTGGGAACGAGAGGACCAGATGAAACTCAAGTACCCTCATCTCTTCTCAGACACCCAACCTCCAGAACAAACCAACTAAATTTCGGGACGAAATTTCCATAACAAGGGGAGACTGTGACAACCCACAAAAATCCAGGTTCACACCGACTAAATTCTTTTAACACTATTACTCAACTTGTATATGTTTTCAATTATGTACGACCGGTAAGTCACACTATGCATAAAGAATGCTTAATAACTATGTCTAAACATATACGGATACCGGAATTAGGTATACGGGATTCGCTTTACGTAAACGTATATATTTTTACAACTATATTTCTAGTCCAACATGAAAGGCATAAAACTCTAACTTTGCATTCACCACCTTTGCATGAATTGTTGCATGCATGTATTATGACTTTTTCAACTTGCATAAACCACCCACTAGACATCAAAAACAAGCATGTAAACCCTAGACTATAGAAAATTCTCATTTTCTCCCCCTCCCCATTCCCTCCTAGGATTCTCCTTGAATTCTAACCAACTTGGTTACTTGGTTACTTGTTTGACTAAGATTGGAAACTTACATACACCAACACCTCCCATACCAATCACTTACACACTTACACCACCATACCAATCAATGACCTCAAACTAGGGTTGAAACAATCACTAACTAAGGTTGAAACCTAACCCAACTCACCCTCTATAAATAGAATGCCTTAGCATTCATTTATCCTTGCTCAAAACTCACAAATCACCTCCCCACTCTCTCTCTAAAATTGGCAAAAGGAAAGAAGAAGAAAGAAATCACCAACACACATCAAAACCCTAGTTCTAAGCTTTGATCATAAAGAAGAAGCATCAAGTCTTGCATTCATATACATTTAGGTATGTTCTATAAAGCCTTCTCATGCATCATATTTACATACTTACATTTCATAAAATCTAAGTCTTTTATACAAAAACATGGGTTAAATAAAGAGAAGTTAAGTTATTTTGTTAACCGGAAACTTACACCGACTTGTAGACACTTTTTAACCATCTTAACCAAATGTTTTGGATAAACCATTTTAAACAAAAGATACTTCTATGTTTTCTGAAGATTTAGACATAAAAATCATAATTTTTGGATATGTTTAAGTATTTTAAAAGTATTTTACGCAACAACATACGTTTCAGCTACATAAACTGTCTACACGGACTGTTTTTGGGAAATCTGGGAAAACGACCATTAAAACATAATAGGAGACCTTATCTATGTTAAAGTTAACTCAAAAACGAACGTTTCGATATAAGATTCGTTAAAAACGGATAAATATCGAGCAAGATATACCATTTTGAAGTTTGACCAAATTCCTTGACCCCCAAACTGCATACCAGCGGACCTTTTATTAAATCTGGGAAAAATGGTTTTGAATTGGTCCATGAGACCTGTGGCATTTGAAAGATAAATCAAATGCCTACATTTCCATAAAAAGAACACTAAAAACGGATAAACGACCAAGGAGTTATGATATTTTCAAGTTAACATGTACTTTGAGAAAACCCTAAAACCTACTGTTAGTATTTCTGTTATAAATATCAGTAGACTTTCAATCTGGTTTCAAGGCCTAAACCATTTGAAAGGTATTTCAAACGCGGTCGTTTCTATATAAGATTCATTAAAATCGGATAAGAAACGGGTGAGATATGTTACTTTAAAGTTGGGTAAAACTTAAAGACACTTGCTGAGTTTTTATAAACTTTTATAAAAACTAACTTTTAAAACCAACTCGATAATAATAGCGATAACACAATACTAGGGAGCTTTGTATGCAATGATTCCATCTCGATATTTCGTAGTGCCGAGCTTGCTGGATTTACGATTTAAAGTGTCCTAGCTCCGCATGCGATTATAGAATGGTCTTGTATATAATGGCCCGAACGGTGTTAGTTTATTATTATCAAACCCGAACCCTAACCCTACCTTATTCATACATATACATACATTTTCATGTGCATTGGACTAGAATATAAAAACCTTAATTCCAAAACTTAATAGGTCAAGGTTAGACCTACCTGATTCTCGGATTTGAGACTCCTACGTGTTGGCTTACACACACTACCTCATTACTTTTAGCTGGCTTGCTAAGGTGAGTTCATAGCCCCGCTTTTTACTTGTTTTATAACATACTTGGGGTGAGATACATGCTCTTTTACTTATGGACACAAGTACTTAAAACCTTTACTAGTTGCCTAAGTTACCACTAAGCCAAAGGAAATTCCCCTATCATGAATCGTTAGTTAAGGACTTAAGCGCGATTGTATTGGATAGATCTATTAGGGTTTGACAACCCTCACCCAACGGCTAGACGATGTAACCCACGTCTACCACAACTAACTCGTGGACTCGAGTAGGGTGCTTTACTTTTGAAACTATATATGTTATTTGGCTATAACATAGGAACACTTATGGGGTAAGGAACTTTGTTACGCTTCGATGTCATGAGCTTAGGTGCAACTGTAAGACTTTACTTAAACGGAAATCTTGTGGTCCACTTTATTACTAAACTAAACCTATGAATTCACCAACTTTATGTTGACTTTAGCATGTATGTCTCAGGTGCTTAGTCGAAAGGGCTTTCGACGGAGGGATTTTGGGATATGACAGAGTCGCATATTTCAAACTCACGCTTTTGGGAGATTTCCCTTGCATTACTTATTTTCTTTTAAGTTATGTAATGTAAATCTTTGTTTTGTGAACTCTGGTAACACTTTTCCTTAATCATGTAAAACTCTGATTTTCAATATCAATGAATGTATGTTTTTTTTTAAAACGACTCATATAGAGGTCGTTCGCCTATATATCATTGCTATCTGGGACCCATGAAGTCAACACCTCGAGTCTCGGGAACACGAGATTTGGGGGTGTGACAGATTGGTATCAGAGCTCTGGTTATAGCGAACTAGGTTGCATTAATATTCCTAGGCTATAACTGTTACAACTAATTGCTTCCGCACTACTATACTTTTATACGTTGATTATTTACGACCATTTGGGCCTTGTCACAGCATGTCTATCCCTCACTACATCATACTGTATGACTCTGAGGATGAATACCTCCCTATACCTACTGTCAACCTATTTGGCTTCGACTCCGATATAGATATGGACATTTCCTATCCATGTTAGGATCACATGTCACTCCACATTTCTCACCTACATCTGACGACGAGATCGTCACCCATCCCGCATTGACCGTCAATGAGCCGATAGGAGCTTTGTATCTACAAAATTTAAAACTTTGATCAATAATGCCCCAACTACCTTAGAAGCTAAGTATACAATAGAATTAGCAAACGGGAAATTGGTGACTACAAATAGTATCATTCGAGGTTGTACCTTAACCTTAGCTGACCACCCATTCAATATCGACCTAATACCTATTCAACTCGGAAGTTTCGACATAGTAATAGGAATGGATTGGCTATCTCTAAATCACCGCCGAAATCATATGTAACGAGAAGATTGTACGTATTCTCCGCACCGAAGGGAAAACTCTCTTGATCAAGGGAGATGGGAGGCGATCAAATTTAAGCATCATATCCAACTTAAAAACGTGGAAGTACTTACAGAAATGATGTGACGCCTATTTGGATTACATGACGGAGACGGAGACGAAGGAGAAACAACTAAACGACGTACCGATTGTTCGAGAATTTCCCGAAGTCTTCCCAGAAGACTTACCCGGACTTCCACCTCCAAGACAAGTCCAATTTCACATCGATTTAGTGGCAGGATCCACACTAGTGGCTCGAGTACCATATCGACTCGCTCCATCGGGAATGGAAGAGTTGTCCAACCAACTCCAAGAGTTACTAGATCTAGGATTCATTCGTCCAAGTTCCTCACCTTGGGGAGCACCAGTTCTTTTTGTCAAAAAGAAGGATGGATCCTTCAGGATGTGTATTGACTACAGAGAACTGAACAAGCTAACTGTGACTATCCACTTCCAAGGATTGACTATCTTCTCGATCAGCTTCAAGGATCAATTATCTACTCTAAAATTGACCTACGGTCAGGTTATCATCAACTTAGAGTACGAGAAGAAGATGTTCAGAAAACCGCATTTAGAACTCGCTATGGTCACTACGAATTCCAGGTTATGCCTTTCGGTTTGACCAACGCACCGGCGGTATTCATGGATCTTATGAATCGGGTGTGTAAACCGTACCTGGATAAGTTTGTGATCGTATTCATTGACGACATCTTGATATATTCGAAAAGTAAGAAAGAACATGAAGAGCATTTGAGATTAATCCTCGAATTACTGAAAAAGGAGGAATTGTACGCAAAATTCTCTAAGTGTGAATTTTGGATCGAGAAGGTTCAATTCCTTGGCCATGTTATCGACAGTCAAGGCATCCACGTAGACCCAGCAAAAATTGAATCTATTAAGGATTGGGATGTCCCTAGAACCGCAACGGAAATACGCCAATTCTTAGGTCTTGCCGGTTATTACCGACGCTTCATCCGAAATTTCTCCAAAATAGCTAAAGCCTTGACGAGGTTGACGCAGAAAACTGAGACGTTCGTTTGGGGTGAAGAACAAGAGTCAGCATTCCAATTATTGAAGCAGAAGCTTTGTTGTGCACCGATTCTATCATTGCCCGAGGGAACAGAGGATTTCGTGGTATATTGCGACGCATCACACAAAGGATTATGTTGTATGTTAATGCAAAGGGAAAAGGTTATCGCCTACGCCTTACGACAGCTCAAAACTCACGAAGAAAACTACACAACACATGACTTAGAGTTAGGAGCTTTAGTGTTCGCACTCAAGATCTGGAGACACTATTTATACGGTACTAAGTGTACAGTGGTCATAGATCACAAGAGTCTCCAACACATTCTTGATCAAAAAGAATTGAACATGAGGCAGCGTCGTTGGATCGAACTACTTAGTGATTACGATTGTGACATCCGCTACCATCCTGGAAAAGCCAACGTAGTGGCAGACGCTCTAAGCCGAAAGGAGCGAGCTAAACCATTACGAGTTCGAGCTTTGGTTAGGACGATTCAATCGAATCTACCACACAAATCTGCGATGCTCAAATCGAAACCCTTAAAGACGAAAACATAAAGAACGAAAACCTGCGAGGTATGGAAAAATCATTCAAAACCAAAAGCAATGGAACCAAATGTTTTGAGGACAGAAGTTGGTTACCCCGCTTTGGAGGATTAAGAGAGTTAATCATGAAAGAATCACACAACTCCAAGTACTCCATACATCCCGGATCGGACAAAATGTACCAAGACGTCAAGATGTTGTACTGCTGGCCAAATATGAAATCGGAGATCGCTACTTTTGTGAGCAAATGTTTAACATGCTCAAAAGTAAAGGTTGAATACCAAAACCCTTCTGGATTATTGATACAACCCGAGATACCTCAATGGAAATGGGAAGGAATAGCAATGGACTTCATCACAAAGCTACCCAAAACCCCGCACGGTTACGACACTATCTGGGTAATAGTTGATCGTCTAACAAAGTCCGCGCATTTTCTACCCATCAAAGAGACAGACAAAATGGAAAAATTAACACGGTTATACCTTAAAGAAGTCGTCTCTAGGCATGGGGTTCCTGTTTTAATCATATCTGATAGAGATAGTCGTTTCACATCTAGATTCTGGCAATCATTGCAAAAGGCTCTAGGAACGCGTCTGGATATGAGCAGTGCATATCACCCACAAACCGACGGCCAAAGTGAAAGAACGATCCAAACGTTGGAGGATATGTTAAGAGCATGTGTGATCGATTTTGGAAAGCGATGGGATTTTCACTTGCCCTTAGCAGAATTCTCCTACAACAACAGTTATCACACCAGCATCAAGGCTGCACCATTTGAGGCACTTTACGGACGAAAGTGCCGATCACCCGTATTTTGGATCGAAGTTGGGGATAGCCAACTTATTGGTCCAGATATTCTTCACGAGACCACAGAAAAGATCGTCAGGAGAGACTCCGAACGGCGCGCAGCCGACAGAAGAGTTACGCAGACCGAAGGCGTAAGCCACTAGAATTCCAAGTTGGAGACAAGGTGATGCTCAAAGTCTCACCATGGAAAGGCACCATTCGCTTCGGAAAGCGAGGAAAACTAAACCCCCGATACATCGGACCCTTCAAAATTCTGGAAAGAATTGGACCGGTGGCTTACCGACTCGACTTACCACAAGAACTAGACGGAGTACATAACACGTTCCACGTAAGTAATCTGAATAAGTGCTTGTCGGATGAACAACCCGTCGAAATCATGGATCGTGAGATCAAACAACGTCGATAGAGTCGAATACCTATCGTACAGGTTCGATGGAATTCCCGCCGAGGACCTGAATTCACTTGGGAACGAGAGGACCAGATGAAACTCAAGTACCCTCATCTCTTCTCAGACACCCAACCTCCAGAATAAACCAACAAAATTTCGGGACGAAATTTCCATAACAAGGGGAGACTGTGACAACCCACAAAAATCCAGGTTCACACCAACACGACCTCTTAAACAACTAGTATATGTTTTCAATTATGTACGACCGGTAAGTCACACTATACATAAAGAATGCTTAATAACTATGTCTAAACATATACGGATAACGGAATTAGGTATACCGGGATTCGCTTTACGTAAACGTATATATTTTTACAACTATATTTCTAGTCCAACATGAAAGACATAAAACTCTAACTTTGAATTCACCACCTTTGCATGAATTGTTGCATGCATGTATTATGACTTTTTCAACTTGCATAAACCACCCACTAGACATCAAAAACAAGCATGTAAACCCTAGACTATGGAAAATTCTCATTTTCTCCCCCTCCCCATTCCCTCCTAGGATTCTCCTTGAATTCTAAACAACTTGGTTACTTGGTTACTTGTTTGACTAAGATTGGAAACTTACATACAACAACACCTCCCATACCAATCACTTACACACTTACACCACCATACCAATCAATGACCTCAAACTAGGGTTGAAACAATCACTAACTAAGGTTGAAACCTAACCCAACTCACCCCCTATAAATAGAATACCATTACACTCATTTTTTCCTTGCTCAAAACTCACAAATCACCTCCCCACTCTCTCTTTAAAATTGGCAAAAGGAAAGAAGAAGAAAGAAATCACCAACACACATCAAAACCCTAGTTCTAAGCTTTAATCATAAAGAAGAAGCATCAAGTCTTGCATTAATATACATTTAGGTATGTTCTATAAAGCCTTCTTATGCATCATATTTACATACTTCATATCATAAAATCTAAGTCTTTTATACAAACACATGGGTTAAATAAAGAGAAGTTAAGTTATTTTGTTAACCGGAAACTTACACCGACTTGTAGACACTTTTTAACCATCTTAAAAAAATGTTTTGGATAAACCATTTTAAACAAAAGATACTTCTATGTTTTCTGAAGATTTACACATAAAAATCATAATTTTTGGATATGTTTAAGTATTTTAAAAGTATTTTACGCAACAACATACGTTTCAGCTACATAAACTGTCTACACGGACTGTTTTTGGGAAATCTGGGAAAACGACCATTAAAACATAATAGGAGACCTTATCTATGTTAAATTTAACTCAAAAAAGAAAGTTTCGATATAAGATTCGGAAAAAACGGATAAATATCGAGCAAGATATACCATTTTAAAGTTTGACCAAATTCCTTGACCCCCAAACTGCATACCAGCGGACCTTTTATTAAATCTGGGAAAAAAATTTTTGAATTGGTCCATGAGACCTGTGGCATTTGAAAGATAAATCAAATGCCTACATTTCCATAAAAATAACACTAAAAACGGATAAACGACCAAGGAGTTATGATATTTTCAAGTTAACATGTACTTTGAGAAAACCCTAAAACCTACTGTTAGTATTTCTGTTATAAATATCCGTAGACTTTCAATCTGGTTTCAAAGCCTAAACCATTTGAAAGGTATTTCAAACGTGGTCATTTCTATATAAGATTCATTAAAGTCGGATAAGAAACGGGCGAGATATGCTACTTTAAAGTTGGGTAAAACTTAAAGATACTTGCTGAGTTTTTTATAAACTTTTATAAAAACCAACTTTTAAAACCAACTCGATAATAATAGCGATAACACAATACTAGGGAGCTTTGTATGCAATGCTTCCATCTCGATATTTCGTAGTGCCGAGCTTGCTGGATTTACGATTTAAAGTGTCCTAGCTCCGCATGCGATTATAGAATGGTCTTGTATATAATGGCCCGAACGGTGTTAGTTTATTATTATCAAACCCTAACCCTACCTTATTCATACATATACATACATTTTCATGTACATTGGACTAGAATATAAAAACCTTAATTCCAAAACTTAATAGGTCAAGGTTAGACCTACCTGATTCTCGGATTAGAGACTCCTACGTGTTGGCTTACACACACTACCTCATTTCTTTTAGCTGGCTTGCTAAGGTGAGTTCATAGCCCCGATTTTTACTTGTTTTTATAACATACTTGGGGTGAGATTACATGCTCTTTTACTTATGGACACAAGTACTTAAAACCTTTACTAGTTGCCTACGTTACCACTAAGCCAAAGGAAATTCCCCTATCATGAATCGTTAGTTAAGGACTTAAGCGCGATTGTATTGGATAGATCTATTAGGGTTTGACAACCCTCACCCAACGACTAGACGATGTAACCCACGTCTACCACAACTAACTCGTGGACTCGAGTAGGGTGCTTTACTTTTGAAACTATATATGTTATTTGGCTATAACATAGGAACACTTATGGGGTAAGGAACTTTGTTACGCTTCGATGTCATGAGCTTAGGTGCAACTGTAAGACTTTACTTAAACGGAAATCTTGTGGTCCTCTTTATTACTAAACTAAACCTATGAATTCACCAACTTTATGTTGACTTTAGCATGTATGTCTCAGGTGCTTAGTCGAAAGGGCTTTCGACGGAGGGATTTTGGGATATGACAGAGTCGCATATTTCAAACTCACGCTTTTGGGAGATTTCCCTTGCATTACTTATTTTCTTTTAAGTTAAGTAATGTAAATCTTTGTTTTGTGAACTCTGGTAACACTTTTCCTTGATCATGTAAAACTCTGATTTTCAGTATCAACGAATGTATGTTTTTTTTAAAACGACTCATATAGAGGTCGTTCGCCTATATATCATTGCTAACTGGGACCCATGAAGTCAACACCTCGAGTCTCGGGAACACGAGATTTGGGGGTGTGACAGTGTTATCTCTGCAGGTATCCTCCCCCTGAGCGGATGGGCGCTTCGAGAGTTCCCTAACCTGAGCCTCGAGGGTGGAAATGCGAGTAGACTTCTCAGCATCGGACTGTTGGAGAGCAGCAACTTGAGATGATAACTGCAAAACAAGTAAATGTAAATCATGAAGATTAGGAGTGTCAGCAGTATGAACAGGCTCCGTAGCCTGTTTCGTGCGAGGGCGCTTAAGCAAAGTAGCAGTGGATGACTCCGATTCATTTTCCGTGGGGAAAGTCCGTTTCCTGCGGCTAGGCTCATGAACATCCACTGGTTGGAATTGAGAAGTGACAGCTTCAGTGTCAATGTTGAGCTCTTCAGTGGTTGCATCGTTGACTTCAGTCTGATTAGCATCATCTTCAGGATCAGGAACGGTGGAGGTGGCTACGACCTCTGTGACAATAGTCCGAGGACTCCCAGATGGAGTAATAAGATGATGCTCATGAATGACAGATAAATTCGGACTCTGAGGTGGGGTACCTTGATAATTGTCTATTTCCCTGTATGTTTCGTCACTCGAGGTAGAATCCACTGCAATCGGGACAGATTCCTGACGACGTGGGCGAAAGGATTCTCCTCGATGAATGGGGTGAGAAGGAGCTGACGGACCAGCAGTTGGAGGAGCGGCTTCCTCATCTTGAGTAGTATCAATGTAATGTGGATTAATAATGACCCCATATAAAGGAGCCTCAAAAGTCGGGGCTTCACCTGCAGCCCTAGGATGATACTTGAGACAATACTGAAAAATCTTTCCCCCAACCCTGCTTACACCAGCGCTTGGACCCTCGAGTGGAAGATCTGGCACATAGTGTCGAATAAAGAGCATGATCTCGGATATAGAAAGAAAGCCTTTGGATGGAGGTGGTCAGTCTGCAGCTGGTGATATAAGAAGAGGCCTATAGGGTATGATCGATGAAGAACCAAAGAAGCCAAGATGGACATCAGCATGGGATCCATTGTGTCGTGCGCAGTTTTTGAAGGCTTGAATACCGATACTAGGACATGAAAGAGGTAGCGCCATTAACCATAGAACTTGGCTTTGTGATACATCGTGGTTGGTAAAGGACCAACATAACCCATGCGGGGCATAATGCGAGTGAGAAACCGTTGTGAGAGCTAAGAACCGACACGGTCTTGTTTGGGACGACCAAGGCAAAGAATATTTGTAATACGAGAACTGGAGAGAATAATCTTGTGGCCACCAACCACAGCACGTAAACCGTCCTTACGCTTGTTTGTGACCGGATGATAGAGATCTATGTGCATAAGTGTGTCGTATAACTACTGGATCAGTGGTAGGACAGTAGGTAGATCCTCCTGAATACAGTAAGAAATCCGGGAACCACGCAAAAATTTAATCATAGTGCGAAACTGATTAGCATGTGGATCGTCCAGTGCCAAGGTGACAGCCTGATTGTGTCGTTTGCCGAAAATGCCTTGAGCCATCTGAAAGAGCTGAAGAAACAAACATGTTAGATATATATTGGGACGAACATGCAAGAGTCGCCGAACACGAAGGTTCGTCGAGTGAGCATGTTCGTCCCGAATGTGCATGTTCGTTACGAATGTGCATGTTCGTTACAAATGTGCATGTTCGTCATAGACTAAAATAACTACCCCACGAACATGGACCACGAACATAAATGTTTGTGAGAACCACGAACATGTGTGTAAGAGAACCACGAACATGCATGTTCGTGAGAACAATACACGTTTGTGAGAACAACAGATGTTCATGTTCGTGAGGAAAATTCAAAGAGCAACGAACATCTAGCATATCCAGAAACACGAATCATAACATGAATCACAATCATAATCTTAGCTAAGTATGGCAAATTTAGACGAACATAGGCCAAGAACACGAACATAATCATTAGCAGTTAGCACTATAGGGAAAATATGGATGATTATGGAACGAACATATAAGTAAGTCTGGGCATAAACTCAAGTTTCCTAACGAACATTCAAAGTCTTAACACGAATCTTGGATGATTATCAAGCAAAAACTGAAGAAATCTAGAAGAATGTTAACGAAAAAGGAAGAACATAAAGAACTTACCTAAGAGGTTTATCGAATGAGTATCTTCGGGAGAAAGAAAAGGACATCTTAGATTTGTGAAAAGTAAAAAGTGAGATTATGTGAGGTAACTTGTGATATATATAGGCCATGCGTGGGCCTGCGATGATGGGCCAATGAGAATGGGCACAATGGACTTAGGAAAGATAATAAACCAACATTTTCAAAGAAATTAAAAGTGATTAAACGAATTAAAGGTTACTGGACTAAGTCTAAAAGGGAAAAGGAAATCGTAGTGTACAATGAAATAGTAGTATACAGTATGAAGTGTAAAGTGTTCGATCAGATTGCTTATCGGGGTGCCAAGATAATTAAATTTAAACCCATGTTTGTGTGATTGTCCAATATTAACCGTTCAGTCTTAGAGCCATAAGGTAGTGTTTTAATTGCAAGTAAGTTGTTTTAATTTTAAGCTAGAAAGCGCCCACTTAGATCAGACATTCGACAAAACTTGGAATGCACTCAAGGTATATGTGAAGTATTTTAAGGAAGTGGTATGAATTGGTTACCAACCTAGACGAGGGCAGCATATGAAACTGGCGAAGGGATAGCTCGTATTAAATATGAAAGCATTTGTTTTTGAATAACGAATTGGTTTTATTTAGTGCAAGTCAATGACTAACTTCGATGAAGTTTTATAAGATTAAAGAATTATGCTGACTTTCTATGAAATCCTATAGCAAGCTTTCTACCAACCGATCCCAAACCATTTAGGCCTTAGGTGGCTAGGTGAACAAGGGCGCCCCAAAGGTATACTGACTCAGATTTCAAAGGCCGCTTATATGAATTCATAAACTTATTAACACACCAATTAACTATAATTCGATAAGAGCGTTTCCCATCTGTGAGCGCAACATATGATTTGTAACAAAAATCTAATCTCAACCTTTATTGTGGCAAACAAAGTTAAGTCGTTTAATGTAGGAACTAAGGGGTATTAAAATGGGCGAACCACACTACCGAGAACAACTAAAATACGAAGGGCCACAAGACACTGGAATTTAAGCTAAAATACTTTGGTGAATTATTAGCATTGAAATGCAAAAAACCCGATCTAAGACTGATAGTCATAAGAAAAAGGTATCTTCATCTCGAATTCGGGACTTCATCACTTTTTTTATTTTTTTTATTTTTTTTAAAGAAAAATGTTGGTTAATCTAAGTTGCGTAGTCCAATTTGATGAATGAGGGATTCAAAACGAGATTTGTCAAAGGCTTTAGTAAACAGATCGGCCAAGTTATATTTGGAAGAGACTCTAATGATATCAATGAATTTATTTTCAGCATAGTCTGTAATAAAGTGGTGCTTAAAGTCTATGTGTCGGGTCTTGCTATGCTTAACAGGATTCTTAATAACAGAAACATCAGCCTCATTATCAATATTAATAGGAGTAGAGGTAAGAGATAAACCGTAATCTAACATCTTTTGTTGAATCCAGAGAACCTGGGACACACAACTACCTGCAGCATTGTATTCTGCTTCGCATGATGAGACGGAAACAGTTGTCCGTTTCTTGCATTGCCAAGACACGAGGCGTCCTCCCATAAATTGACAACCACCGGAGGTTGACTTTCAATCGATATTGCACCCACCCAAGTCCGAGTCGGTGAATGCTTCGAGAAAGAGGTCGCTTCCTTTAGGATACCAGAGACCCAGCCGCGGTCGGCCTTTTAGGTAGCGAAGAATCCTCTTTACAGCAGAATGATGAGACATCTTAGGACAAGCTTGAAACCTGGCACATAAACATACATCAAACATTATGTTAAGACGAGATGCAGTCAGATACATAAGAGAGCCTATCATGTCGCGATAAACTGTTGGATCCACTTTAGGATCATTCTGTGCACTCGGTTCCAGATTGTGTTGCTGAGAAATGGGAGTAGCAATAGACTTGGCATCTGTCATGTTGAACTTGTTGAGCATTTCAGTAACATAATTTGAATGATGAATAAACATGTCGTCGGGCAATTTCTCCACTTGTAATCCCAAAAAGAGCTTTAGTTCTCCCATTGCGCTCATTTCAAATTTGTCTTCCGTTAGTTTTTCAAAGTCTTTGCACATTTGATGATCAGTTGAGCCGAAAATGATATCGTCCACGTAGACTTGAACTAAGAGTTTAGCCTTGGGAGAATCTTTGATGAACAGTGTGCTATCATTACGACCTCTCTTGAAACCGGCTTCTAAAAGAAAATTTGACAGAGTTCCATACCACAACCGAAGGGCTTGATGAAGACCATATAGAGCTTTGTTAAGCTTGTAGACCTTGTCGGGGTGTTGAGGATCTTCGAACCCAGGAGGATGTTGAACATAAACTGCGTCATCGATTTTACCGTATGAGAATGCACTTTTGACGTCAAGCTGATAAACTGTAAGTCCCTTATGAGAGGCATATGCCAGGAAGAGACGAAAATCAAATCCTTCCTCCTGATAGAAACCTTGTACAACCAGTCGAGCTTTGTTCCGAGTAATAATGCCGCGATTATCTCGTTTGCATCGTTAAACCCATTTAGTGCCGATAGCGTATGCGTCATCAGGAAGTATTACCAGTATCCAGACACCGAGCTTCTCAAACTGTGCTAATTCCTCTTGCATACCATGAACCCAATTTGCGTCCTTGAGGGCCATATGAATATTGGCAGGAACCTCTTGAGAGACAAACCAGAAAAAGCGGCAGTTGTTGTAATCCTCTGAAGTGGTAGCGCTTGCATACATCCCTTGAAGATCCTCGAGCTGCAGTCTAGTTTGAACGCTCGCGTTTGGATCACCAAGAATGTTGCTGAACGGATGAATTTGTTGAATTCTAGAGGCTGTAGGAGCACTAGTAAATTCTTCATTATCAGAGTGATCCTGAGCTAGGTGAAATTCCTGATCTTCAGCTTGTGGTTCTGCCACATCATCTTGATCAACGGTTGGAGCTTCGGGTTGATCATCGGGTGAACCTTCGGGTTCAGCAACGGTTTCATCAACGATTTCTTGTATAACAGGGGCACGAGGAAAGATGGAATCCTCATCGTCAGAAGAATATGTCTGGTGCTCCGCTATACCTGAATGAGTCACACTAGAGGAAAGATTAAACGACTCAAATAACGAATCATAATCAAAACAGATTGCAGGACCGTGTTGTTTTTCAAAATTATAGCTAGTTATTTCCAAGTTGAAAACAACTTCCACTGTGCGTGCAAGTTTTAGGTAAACGCGTTTGTTTGCACAACCCTCAACATATCCAAGAAAGTATCCTTGGACTGCCTTGGGTTCAAATTTAGTGGTGTGATTTGTTTTTAACACGGTACATGGAGCCCCGAAGGGTTCCAATCCAGCAAGATTAGGTTTACGATTATTGAGTAATTCATGGCTAGTTTTGGCAAATCTCTTAACAGATAACACATGATTTAAGACATAGCAGGCTGTGTTAACAGCCTCCCCCCAAAACATGACTGGGAGGTGCGAGTCAGCGAACATTGTACGTGCAACCTCAATTAGTGTTCTGTTCTTCTTCTCGGCAACTCCGTTTTGTTGAGGCTCATAAGGAGCACTGTACTGTTGAACGATCCCATTCTCTAGAGAGTAGAAATTCATGGTGGCATTCTTGAATTCGGGGCCGTTATCGCTTCGTAGACGTTGAACTTTGGCTTTGTAAATATTCTTGACCATGTCGAAGAAGGTAATTAGCGTACCAGCCGTTTCACTTTTGGCAGCCAAAAAGTAAACCCAAGAATAATGAGAGTAGTCATCGGTAACTACTAAACAGTAATACTTTCCACCAAAACTCCTTTTCTTAATGGGGCCAAATAGATCAGTGTGCATCAGCTCAAAAGGTGTTTCAATCGTGTTAATAGCCTTGCGCTTGTGAGGTTGCTTGTGTTGTTTTCCTAATTTACATGGAACACATTTATCCTCATACTCGAATCATTTCAGTGGAACCCCGTTGACCAGCCCTTTCTTTGTGATCTCGTTCATTTTTCGAAAGTGTAAGTGAGCCATTTTCTTGTGCCAAATCATTGCTTCCTCACTTTTAGATTTTGACAGTAAGCATGTTGAATCCGTGGTGATATCAGTATTGTTCATATCCAATATGTAAGTGTTCTTCGTTCGTGGTGCGCGCATTAGTAACAGGTCCTCAGGAATTTCAATTCCTGATTTGAGGATCCATACTTCCTTCTTGGTAAAATGGACAGGAGTGTGTGGAACTCAGGCCATAACAGACCTGGATTGACCTTTCTCAGTCACATAGGTGACCCTTTTGTACACTCCTTTAGGATTGTGTGGGACTGGAGATGTGTGTCGAGTAGAATAATGACTGTTAGAGTTATATGGAACCCTATGACTCATTTGTGGGGACATGACAGTCCGATTTGGAGAACTATAACCGTGTTGATGGTAGTTTTGATAATGAGGTTCATGATAAGAACGTGGGGGACTGTGATAATGATTGTCATGATGATATCGTAGAGGACTGTGATAGCGGTTTTCATAATGGTGTTGGCGGTAAGATGGAATGAAAGGTTGTTGTGGCCGCTGGTGAGGACGTTGATTAAAGTTTCCCATACTTGGTTTATTGTACCCGTAATTTCGAGAGTTCGATTATGTACGCTCATTTGTTGGGTTTCGTAGAATCTGGACGGGTTTTGTGGGAATTGATTTAGCTTTCGGTGGAGAATCTGTCCTAACATGGGATTCTTTTGATTCTTTTCGTTTATTTGTGCAAATTGAGGCCACGTGTCCACGCTCAGGACATTTGAAACAGTTGAGATTCTCCATTTTGTTTGATTGATCTGGTTCAGCATCTGAGGTCATGCTCTTGTTTGACTCGATATCTTTGCTTGAAATGAATGATTTAAGCAGAGGTTCGAACGTTGAATCTTGAGTCTAAACTTTTGCGGGTTGCTTCTCTTGAGATTTCGCAGATTCCTGGTCCTTGGAGTTCGAGGATTCACACGTGTCATGTTGTAGAGGCTCGGATTTAAAGAAACTAAAGTTGTTATTATAGGGAGGTGGTGTTTCGTTATATCCTAAACCTTCAGATTTCCCACTAGTGCGTTGACGACTTAAGATGGAGTTCAAAGTACTGGAAGAAGTACGGAATTGTTCGATCTTCCTTTCCTGCTCAGTTAACCTTATTTCACAGTTATTTAACTCGTGGACTTTCTCAGCAACGCTCTTCTTTTCTTTTTCAAGACATTCATATAACGTGTCAATTTTATGTGTTAAAGTGCCAACATTTGATAAAAGTTCCATTCTATCTTTTTCGTTTTGATTAAGTTTCTTTGCAAAATCATCTTTTAGAAAAGTTTGGGTTGACACGTTAAGCTCAAGTTGAGTTTGCTGAGATTCCAAGTGGGATACTAACTTAGTCAATTTATCGTTTTGAAGAGTTAAAATGGTAAAAGATTTACATAACTCCTTCACGGATTGAATATCAAGAAGTACCTTTGACTTTTCAGTTTTGAGGTCAGCCATTTTTGCAATGAAGTGTTCATTTGATAGATCCACTTAGTTAATGTTCACGAAGGTGATGTTCACGAAGTTAATGTTCACGAAGGTGATGTTCACGAAGTTAAGATTCACGAAGGTGATGAACTTGTAATGATGTTCGTGAGACTGATTAAGGATCAACGAACTTGAAAGTCCACGAATATATTCTACGAAGGTGGTCTACGAAGATGATCCACGAAGATAATCCACGAAGATGCTCCTAGAAGATACTCCACGGAGATGCTCCTCAAAGATACTCCACGAAGATGCTCCACGAAGATGCTCCACGAAGATAATCCACGAAAGTTGATCCACAAGTTAAGTCCACGAACGTTGATCCACGAATGATCCACGAACAATCAAAAACCCTAATTTTAACAAACCGCCGCCGAAGATGTAAGAACCCTAAATTGCAGATCGATTAAAACTGCGATTTCATCCTGAACCAAATCTCGATAGAGAGCAAACAATGCGTTTGCTCTTATACCAATTGTAGGTCCTAGTGGTCAGATCAACAGGAATAAACCAATTGATTACAATGCGGAATCTCGTAATCAGTTGTATTGCACAAGTAATAATCGATAAAGCAATAGAAAACACAAACCAAATACCTAATTCTGAATACTTTAATTGATAAACGCAGTTACAATTAACCAGTATTCTCTGAATTCTCTCTAAAACCAACAACCCTAAACTGACCTAAACACCTCTATTTATAGAGTAACATGTTCGGCCAGTTTGGGCTTTACTGGGCCTCACGAACATGCAAGTTCGTGAGTAGCCCATTAAGATTTAAATATATGCAAAATAACAAAGTCAATACAGTAATAAATAACAAAGCAAATAGAACAATTATTCATCTAGTATTTGCACCAACAATGGCCAATAAGGATCAAAGATCAGCTTGAACTAGCAAGTATTCCAAAGGTTACTCCGAAGAGTAAGTGTAGAGAGATTATGGAATTACTTGCTTTTGTCATCTGAATCAGCTAAAATTGAGGAATCTGAGGTTGGCCACTGATGGGAAGAAAGTGATTTTAGCTGATGATCAAGTGCTTACCATAGAGGAGTTGATTTGGAAGAATCAATAAGAAAAAATGGTGATTCTGCAGCTATTTCTCCTTAATTTGTTCAAATGACCGAAAAGATGGAAAGGAGGAAGCCAAACATGGAAGGAAGAGGAAGACTCATAGCATCATCCAAGGGGGCGATTTTTGGGCCAAGAATTGGAATGGATGAAGCTATGTAGTCTTCAGTGTGAAAGAATAAAGATGATTTCAATTCGGGGAGGATCCGAACTGAAATCATCAAGAATAATCCGAATTGAAGTTTTCAGTTCGGAGAAACAGTTATTTCAGACACTCTAAACTAAATGAAGTTCCTCCGAACTGAAAACAAACCAAGGTAACTTAAGTCAACAGAAGTCAGCATTGAAGAAATCAATTCGGAAAATGAAGACTTTAGTTCAGAACTGAAATGAACTCCCCGAAGTGAAATTAAGATGTTGACAATGTTGTAATAATTTAATTCTTAGTGTGTTTGTTCTTAGATTTTGTCTATAAATAGTGTGATAGGTAGTTCGAGTTTGTTTTCTTTGAACCCGAAACTCTCTCAAAGAGGTTTCGTGAGCTTAAATGTTGTTGTAACAAGCTCAGTTCCAAACCTGTCACCACTATCAATGAAATCTATGAAAACAGTTACGCTCAAGTTGTTGTTCTAATCAATTTCACAAATTCAAACTTCAACATATCCTTCAATTATGATTCCAAAACACAGGTCATGAGATTCCGCATCATGACCTGTTGTGTTTCAATTCGATTCGCCATTAGAGAGAATTCAAGGACTTGTTAGAGGTACACAAAAGCTGACAACAAGCCGATTGACAGGGATTTCAGCGCACTAGGAGCTGTCATACTTACTTTGCCTACTGAGATCTATAATAATTTCAAGGATTGTGTCTCTGCAAAGGAGTTTATGGATGGTATGGAGCTGAGGTATGAAGGAAGCCTGGAATTGAAAGAGAGTAAAAGGTTCTCTATAAGGCATTTGTGGCAATCTATGAAGTCTTTGTTGTTGGAAGCTTGAACTAAGCTGAGCTGGCAAGAGAAGACCTGGAACAACTCTATCCAGATGATTTGGAAGAAATTGACCTCAAGTGGCAGATGGCAATGGTAAGTGTGAGGGCTAACAGGTTTTTCAAAAGGACTGGGAGAAACAATTTTAGGAAGGAGACTGGTGATAAGATGGGGTTTGAAAATTCCAAGGTGAAATGCTTCAATTGTGAAGATTATGGGCATTTTGCAAGGGAGTGTAGTACCCCAAGTAGGATGAATAACAACAACAATTACCAGAGAAACAACTATCAATATAAAGAGGAACAGAAAAAGCTGACTGGTGTTGATGTGAATAATGGAAAAGAAGAGGATAGCTCAAGTGGGAAGGCACTAATCACTTTTGGGGAGTGGGATGAAGTTCATGAAGATGACTTCAAAAACAAATTAGTCTCTACTTTAATGAGTAAGATTACTTCTGTCACCACTGATGAGTTACCTTTCTAACACTTGTTCAGTTGCTTGTTTAAACATTGTGAAATACACAAGACAACACAATCTGAGCTTAATAAAAGAAATTGATTTAATTAAGTTTCATCAAAGAGAATTTATAAAAGCTGAAAAGGTTTATAAAGAAAAAATAGATTCTTTGATTAAAGATGTTGATGTTTATAAGGGAAAACTGGAAAGGTAAAAAACTCAACATGAAAACCTGTTTGAAAGATTTCAAAACGTGACAAATGAATTTAAAGATTCAAAAATTCATGTTGAGAAGTTCAATTTGTCTTCAAAGACTTTGAATGGAATTATTAAACATCAGTTGGTGCATAAAGCAAAGGTAGGTATTGGATTTAATGCAGTACCTCATCCATTCAATAATAATTACTCAGTTAAGCCTGAATTTACATCTTTTAAGAGTGGTTAATTAGTTGAAAATTGTTTTGATGATGCTTCTGCTTTGAATGGTAAAATAGAAATGAATGAAACTTTCTCTTCTGTGAATAATTTGGTAAATTTGCCTACTGTACATACTCTAAATAAAGTTTTTAATTTTGTAGCAGGTCAAACATTAGAGAGTACAAGTATTCTGGAAGATGTTTGTGAAGAAGAATGTGTTGAATTCTGTAATAAAGTAGAAATTATTGAGATAGAAGAAGAATTTGCTGCACATGTGCATAATTGTCAACATGAAAATAGTTTTATGTTACATGATTTGTATTTGTCAAATTTATCTTTTAATGAATTGATCTTAAATAAATTTGTTTTGGATGACTCTGTGCTTGTTTGTGTGAATGAGTCTGTATTTGCTTGTGTGAATGGTTCTGTGATTGAATGTACGGGTGAGCATGGGTCGGTTTGGGTCGAGTGGAACCGAACCAATGTAGAAACCGAACCAAACGGTTTGGAACTTTCAGGAACCGAAATTTCGGTTTGGTTTTTTATTTTGGTTTTTGAACATGGGAAAATTCATAGATCTGTCAAGGAAAACTTGTGAAATAAATCTCAAATGGAAGCCTATGTTACGCAATAATTGGCGGAGCAGTTTACAACTTATAACATGAAAGTGTGCATATTACTAGAGCATAATGATATAAATCGAAAAAATTTAAACACAAAATTAAGAAAAAAAATATACTATATGTGGCTTGGTAAACTATAGCCTAGATGGCAAAAAAAAATCAAAATTGAAGAAATAAACCTATATGTTGCTGAGTATTGTGGCCTATATGTAGGGGTGACCAAAAAAACCGAGAACCGGCTAGAACCGAAAAAACGGCCCGACTTTGGACCAGAACCGAACTGGACCGACTATGGTGGTCCGGTTCTCGGTTCTCAAAATACTCAAAAAATAAATCCAGTCCGGTCCATGGTTAAACCGGCGGTCCACCGGTTCGAACCGAAAAGTTAACTTTTTTTTTTAATACATATCCTAATATTTAATCTTATATTCATAGTTTAGGGGGTCTAGTTTTAATATAAGATACAAATTATATCTATGAGTTTGAACCGAAAAAAATAACTTTTGTTTCACTCTCTCAAGTCTCAACAAAGTAAAATTTTCTTTAAAATTATGCTAATATATGTACAGAAGGGAGATAAGATATATATATATATATATATATATATATATATATATATATATATATATATATATATATATATATATATACGTAGATTGATGAAAGTATTATTTTTATCAAATATAAACGTAGGTAATTGGCATTATTGACAGACTGTCTAAGTTTTATTTCGGTCATGAGCTTAGTTCACCCGAACTAATTCCTAAGACACAAAACTATACTAATGAAGATTTGGAAGCTTTAAACATCACTCTAATTATGCTCCAAAAATCTCCCCATTGGATGATGTTTCCAAAATCTTCACTTTGCTATGATCAGATCCTATCCCATCTTCATTCAGACACAAACAACTATCTTCCTTTCCTTGTTCCCCTTCTGATTTTATCAACTTCCCATGCTACAACCTCCGGTGAAATTTTCCTTTCATTATCATTAGGTTGTAGTTTCTCAATAGGTAAGTTGAAAATGGTACGTAAGTCTTCATTTGTAAGCTCTCTTAGGTCTGCATTCTCATATAATCTCTCATCTTCTCCATCTGCTCTGTCTAGCATAATCTCATCATGCTCGTAATCCATCCACCATCTGAGAATCTTTGGTTTTTGATGCACAACTTTGGTTCTCTTCATTGGAGTTGTGTACATTGTCATTCGTTTCCGTTTAGCCTTACATTTCTTCCCAAAGTTGACAAAGTCTGTTTTGGTACACTCATGTATAAATTTTTCATAATCATCCCCATGGGAATATGAACCATGATTCACCATCTTCCGTTGACATAACTGTCTAGCATCCTCCACAATAATTTTCATCAACTTCTCTGTTGTATAAAAGGATTGGGTCATTGTTCCAGTACGAATTTTTCTCTTAATCACTATAGCACCTCTATAGTGATCAAACCTCCAACCCACAATTGGTGGAAGAATGTCTTTTGTGATATATAAAAGTTCTTCTCTTTCTGCTTCTAATTCTTTTTGAGTCACTTCCTTTATTCTTGACCCAGATGCACCTTCATTTCCTTGTTCAGTTGTGTCTTCTAAATCAATGGGAAACCCATACTGATCAAGTTTACCTCCATCTGATGCAGTATTTTCTACCCATTCAGACAATTCATCAATAAGAGCAGTACCTACAGGGTCATTGTAAACCATGGCTTGAGCCAGTGGTTGACTTTTTGTTGCATCCTTTGTAAACCATGGCTCATTCTCCATGTATTCTGCAAATGGGTCATCTTCTGGCTTCAACTTCATCTTCAACTGAACTTCTTGACTTTCTTTTTCAACTAAAGACTTCAAAGATACAGTTTGACTAGAATCAACAGATTGTGCAGATGTTGGTGCAAATTGTGTGACAATTGTTCTAGATTAATTAAGTCTGTATTTATAGTTTAATTGAGTCTGTGATGGCCTACAAACATTGCATTGTTAGTGGGTTGTATCGTCCATTATGGGTGTTAATGGACATTGCATTGTTCATAAGCCCATTAATGGCCCAAGCCCATGAACATGTTTGCCTATTTAAAGGACAACATGTTTAGGTTTATGATTAATGCTTCAGACGTTTTTAGAGAGAATTCTGAGAGAATACTTATTGTATAATTGAGGTTTTCAATCAATATGTATTCTAAATTTGGTTATTTGTGTTTATTAGTTCTTGCTATCTATTAGTATATTGTTCATACAATTTATTACGAGTTTTCGTATTGTAATCAATTGGATTAATCTTATAGATCTGACCACTGGGACCTACAATTGGTATCAGAGCAAACGCTTTATTTGCTCTCTATCGAGAATCGGTTCAGGTGTAATTCAAGGTTTAATCGATTTTGCTAATTAGGGTTCTTCAGTTTCTGGCGGCTATTTGATAAAATTAGGGTTTCTTGATTTTCTTGACGGTTGTGTTATTTAAGAATTAGGGTTGGCGGCTGTTAATTCAATATTAGGGTTTGTGACGGCTACAGTTTGAGAATTAGGGTTTGTGGCGGCCAAGTTCGTTGACCATAGTCCAAGTTCGTTGACCAAAGTTAGCTGACCTAAGTTCGTTGACCAAAGTCCAAGTTTGTTGACCAAAGTCCAAGTTCGTTGACCAAAGTTAGATTACCAAAGTTCGTTGACCATAAGTCAAGTTCGTTGACCAAAGTCCAGGTTCGTTGACCAAGTTCATTGACCAAGTCCGTGGGTCAATTTCGTGGATCAAGTTCGTGGATCAAGTTCGTGGCTCAAGTTCGTGGATCAAGTTCGTGGGTCAAGTTCTTTATACAAGTTCGTGGACTTAAAAATAACAAGTTCGTGGACTTGAAAAATAACAAGTTCGTAGACTTGAAAAATAATAAGTTCGTGGACTACATAACAAGTTCGTGAACTACATATTAAGTTTGTGGGCTTGGATTTCAAAACGGTTGATTGGGCCTTGGCTTAGGTTTTCTTTTTCTTGGTCTAAAAGAAAACAAAACCATTGATTAAAAAGAGAGAAAACATGAAACGGCGAACATAAAAACACATAGACAAATTAAATTGGGGATCGATTAAAATTAACACACAGATTGAAATTGGGTGGCAGCTGAAAACAACCGGACATATTGAAAACGACAAAAGAAAAGATAACGGCGAAGAAAAATCAAAATTGGGGCGGCGAAGAAAAATCAAAATTGGGGCGGCGAACATACAACAAATAAAAATCATCTTCGTAGCAGATTAAGTGGGTGTTCGTGGAACTCAATTCGGCACACGGTTAAAGAGAAAAAGGGGCGGCGAAATCAAATCTGAAATAAGTCAAGTTCGCGGCGAACTTTTTATTTATTTAATCAGTTTGATGTTCGTGTTTCAGTTTATGTTCGTGGGAAGGTTTGATGTTCGGCGGCAGTTTAAAATTTAATTGGTATTGATCGTAATCAGGTTGATCTTGATTTTAATTGACACTGTTTAATGTTCGTTGGATTGAAATTGAAATTGACACTGTTTAATGTTTGTTGGAAAATTTAAGTTCGTGGAGATAGAAATTGAACTGGCGAACATCATAAACAATTTCGTGAAGATAGAAATTGAACTGGCGAACATCATACACAAGTTCGTGGAGATTGTTAGTAAACAAGTTCTTTACAAGTTCATAGTAATTGATTGAAGGTGATGTTCGTTGTGGAATTGAGAAACTGTTATGTTCGTGAAAGACAAGGCAGATTGTGAAATAGTGGACTTTTAATTGGACCTAATAATGGGCTTAAATTGATCGGTTGACACAGATTTTGTTTGGGCCTGAATTGATTTAAAATTGGACCTTAAACTTATTTGGACTCTTATCTTGGACTTTTTTTAATTGGACTTTCAATTTTCCAACTGAACTTAATTTTCTAATTGGACTTAAATAATTCAGGCTTAATTAATTTGGGTTTAATTAATTTTTTTTCCGGTGTTTCGTATCATCATTCAAGAAATGGAATCTTCAAAGTTAGATAGTCCACCCAAACTTATTAACACATCTCTTTATTACGAATGGATAGAAAAATTTAAATCTTACTGTAGATTCAATGACGTTCAGATGTGGTTATGTATTCAAATTGAATAGGTCCATCCAACGGTGACTATAAATGGTATAGTGCAACTGTCTCCTATCAACAGTATGTCAGTTGAATGCAGAAAAGTGTTTGATGATGAAAACAAAGTTTGGGCAAGTTTAAAGATGTCTCCTCCTAACAAACTACATCTCACTAGGGCACACAAGTTAGCAAATGCCTTATGGAGAGCAATTGAGAAAAGGTGCGCAAGTTCATCTAAACAACGAAAAGCCAAAGGAAACGTGTTGAAAAGACAGATTTCTATCTTCAAAGCAACTGCGAATGAATCTTTAGAAGATACGATAAACAGATACTATCACTTATTAGCTGAACCTGATAACTTCGGAATTGACATTGAAGACGAGAAGAGAGAAAAATTGTTGGATGCTATACCAAAGAGATGGGAGGTATACGCAAATCTCATGAGAGATGAGAAAGAATAGGAGACTGATGATACTAAAGATCCTCTAACACTGGAGAAAATCGTTGAGAAACTAAGAGGATATGAAGCAACAAGCACGAGCGTTAATGTATCACAAGAGTATGATCAAAATCCCGCACTTTATGGATTTACTGTCCTGCAATCTGATAAAGATAAATCTACAAAAAGAAGCTCATGTTCTTCATCTGGAAAAACTTCTAAGGCAACTCATGCTCCTCAATATATCCAATGAGTGTGAAATCGGCAGAGGAATCATTAGACATTTTGTCTTGCTTCATGACGTCTTATGAATATCATATCCAAGGAAAGATAACTGACCCAGGACTTTGGGATGTAGATTATGATCAAGTGGATAGTGATGACATGGAGGAGATGGATACTCAATGGAAAATGGCAATGCTCACTTACAGAGTCAAGAAGTTTATAGCTCGAACCGAAAGAAGTCCTCGTACTGGTAAAACAGGTTTTGACAAATCTAAAGTACGATGTTGTGATTGTCAGAAATTGGGACACTTTGCGAGAGAGTGTCAACAGTCGAAGATCCCAAAAGTTGAGCAAAATGAGAACCAAGACAGTTTAATCTCCAAGGCTATGCTTGTTCAAGAGGATGATCAAACTTATGAGTGGACAACACGTTCTACAAGTTCAGAAACCTCCAATCAAGCATTCAAGGCTTCAGTTAGTGATAAAGATACTGAGAGTACATGTTCTGACAAAGAAGATTTCAGTAAGGAGGAACAGTCTATTTTAACTTTAACCAAGGAAAATAAACCCTTAAACGAATCCTTGGACACCTTGATGGCTCAACATAAAGATTTGAAATTTGAACTGGCCGAGCAAGTTAATCTGAAGAACGATTTTTCCAACAAGCCTCATCAAGATTCCAAAGATAGAAGTGAATTTTTACGTACTATCAGTGAACAATCACAAAAGATCGACATGTTGTATGAATGTGTTGAAAAACATAAAAGGCGTTATGCTGAGAAAATCCAAGAGGTAAATAACTGTGAAATTAAGTTATCTGAACAGGAAAGGAAGCTTGAACAATTTCGAACTTCATCCACCACCCATACTTCCATTTTGAGTCATCAAAGGCCAAGTGGAAATCTTATTGGTTTGGGATATCATGAAACACCTCCACCTTTTAATCACAATTACAGTTTCATTAAAGCTAAATGTGACGTGAAGGAAAACAGGGTTGACTTTTCCTGTGAATCTTCCTCTTCAAAGAAAGATCAGACTGAGTCAAGTGTTTCAGAGACAAGAATGAGTACTTTAGCTTAAAACTCAAAACCCAAACAGGATATGGATGATTTAGATTGTTTTAAATGCCATGAACATGGTCACGTGGCCTCAGTGTCCAAAGAAAAAGCAAGCTAGCAGCTCGTCCCCGGAGACTAAACCTATGGCTCGATCTCTTTCACCTGTTCGGAAACAAGTGAAGCAAAACTGGATTAAAAAACAGGAACGCACGAGTGTTTCAAATGATCTTCCATTTCGACCGTCGTTTCGTACTTAAAATCCATATTGCCCTAGTCCAAGACGTAATCAAGATTGTTTCGTCCCTCGAGGAACCACCTGAATTCTACCGTTCACGCTACTGTTACCAACAAGGATGGTTTCTTCAAAGAGTTTGTCTATGTGAACAAGAAAGGAAAATCATGTGACAACCGTCTAAATTTCAGGTGAAATTCGTACTCTATATCTTGAAATGTCTGCCATTGTCTTTAACCGTATTTTTACCGAAACGCGTCAGTGTCGGAAAAAAAATTCGGAATTTATAATAATTCCTAATACCAAGAAAACTTATAAAGAACTTCCCTAAGTTCATTTCACATAACAATCGGAAACTTTCAAGTAACGAAAAGACTTAACGGAACAAAAACGTAAAAACGAAAAATCCTGAAAAATAAGCCAGGACGACGCCCTGCCGACGCAAATTCAAATTTTTGGAGCTTTAAAGCTCCATCTCGATTGATACAAAGTCCCTCAACTACCTAGCTCGGGATTGGTCATTCCTTGGTAGTGTTTACAGCCCCAAGACTTACTTACATCCCCCTCTATTGATTTCTTTTCATTTTACCAAAACCAAAACACACACAAACTTTATTTCTCTCTACCTTCTCTCTAGCTTCTCTCTAAAAACTCCTACCACTCCAGTAAAATACAGCCACCAAATCACCATATAATACCTCTAAAAATCGTCCAAATAACAAAGGAAGCAAGGATGATCAATCCATTTCGGTTAAAAAGACGTTGTCTAGACTTTTAGAGCTTAAATCTCTTCTAAATCGTCATTCAAGCTTTTCATCCGGTGGAAACCTTTCTTTTTACTTATATTAATGTAATAAACCTTTGTATGGATGATCTAACACCTAAAAATGAGTTTTTATAAAGTTTAAAATAACAATTTTTATACAAAAACGGGTTTTAATCCAATGGTACTTAGATCTACGTTTTTGTGGATAAAAGTTACTTATAAACTGAGAAAGTGATAAATAATGAAGTTTATAAGAGTTGCATGTCGAGATCTATCGCTTAAATAACCATTTTTGCAAGAAAAACGAGTTTCGGGAAAACTGCTGCGACCAGGGCGCCGTCCCCTTGAACCCAGGACGACGCAGCGTGGTCCAGCCGCGTTCAGGGCGCCGTCATAAAGGACCCAGAACGGCGCACTGAAGCTGCTGGCAGTTTTCCGGAAATCTTCGTTTACCGTCAAAAACTTATCTATATAATCTGATTTTTCGAAACTAAATTTTCGGAACTGCGTTTATTAAAATACTTGCGTTGGGACATTTATTGGACTTAATACACCTAGATTGAACTTGTTGAGTTGAATTATGTAAATGTTTGTGAATTGTAAGCGGGGAAGTGTGGACTTTTTGGACATAAAAATTATGGCGCGGAAGCGCTGCCCAAATTTCGTTAGAAAATATAATAACGCTTCAGCGACTAAAATACAACTTATAATAATAATATTGACGATGGACACATTTTGGACAAAACATAAAGATAAACGGTTCGGACAATTTTTGGACAAAATAACTTTTGATACTTAAAAGTTAACTAAAGATTACAACATATAATATATTATATAATATGTTAACTTAATGTAATCGTCGTACTTAATTAATCTTGGTATTCTCTTAGGACTTCCGTGATTCCCGACACGCTTTCGACCGTTTCTCGCATTTGTTTAATCTTCGCAATCCGTGAGTTACATCCCCTTATTTATTGTATTTTTTTATATTCTTTTTGGGGAAACATGAGATCAAAATGCTTTATTTGACATTTTATGAACTAATTGACGTTTATTGAACTTATATGCGTAAAACTATTTTAATTGCCCCTTTTCGGCACTCTTTGACACTCTGACTTTATGGATTGCCCCCGATCGGCACTTGACTAAAAACTATGATTGATTGTATTATACGACCTCGCCATTGACTAGGCACCTCCGTGAACCCTTGATGAAATATAACATGTATGAAAGTGCCTGCTATCAGTTTTTAAATTAAATCAAAGTGCCCCGTTTCAGAGGATTACACACTATTAGCTATAAGCCGTTAGTAATTATGAGTATCGATACTTAGGAGAGGGTCGCTCCTTACTTTAGATGGCAATCTAAGTACATATTACTAAGTTCAGACGTACTTCATAGATAGTGCGGGGTTGGGGTTGTTCACGATCAGGATTAATCGGTTTAGTGTGAACACTTACAGTTATATTATGCCAAGTGGTTGATACAATGTTTTAATTATAAGTTACCTTTATTTACGCATATATACATATTTACTCTACGACTGGATCCACAACTAATCTTTTTACAAGTTTTACTCTACTTGTCTATAATCTTCTTTAAAGAATATATATTTTAAGCGCATGTTCCGCTCATTTTCTTTTAAGAAACTTTCGAAATATATATACTTGTCGGAATCCTATGCCAAGAACTTATAAACTTTAACTCACTCACTACTTTATGTAGTCTTTTGAACTTGTGAACTTTTAAACTTTATTTTAAAGACTTGAAACCGTTGAAATTTGTTATGACTTGTGAAATGATTCTCTTGCTCTTCGCAACTCGTGTTTCCGCTTTAGCGGGGTGTGACAGACTTGGTATCAGAGCACAGGTTATAGTGAAACGGGTTTTAAAAATTTTCAAAAGTTTTCGAAACCAAACTATAACCAAGGCTTTTCAGAAAAATCATTTTTCAAGTTCAAACTTTAGTAGATTAATTCCGCAATTGCATGATTGTTTTCAACTACGCATAACTTGATCAACTATTCCTAGTTCAAAATGAATTATGCAAGAACGGAAAGTAATTGCTATTGTTAACGATTTTTGAGTCAAAAAATTCCCGGTCTCATCGATTCCCGATTCTCACGTGACTGACCCGTGCATGCATTTCATTTACACATTTCCTATTAGTTTCCCCTGTACTCACGTAACTCATTATTCGCAGATCCGTCATTTCTCAGTCATCGCGCTCACAATCACCGTCTCGATCAGATTCCCGCTCGCTCTCACGAGTCGCCTCTTCACGGGAAGTTACTGAAGACCGCGCCGCTTCCGAGAGCCAGCGCCACCAAACCATGGACCCAACCGAGGAGACCTCTATGGCCTTCTTTAGCAGCATCGGTTCCAGCCCGAGGACCGTTCTTCCACCTCCTTCCCCGGTGCCGGTTCCTGCACCCCTCAGCACGGACCTCGCACGAGATTGACCGCTCGTAATCAGGTCATTCTCCCTGGCCGTCTGCCGGACAGGATAGTCGGACAGCAGCCCAACCCATCCAGACCCGCTCCCCTTCAGTCTTTCGTGGACCCGTGCGACCCAACAATGCGTACACCGGTTATGGAACGCTATGCTAGGGAACGACAGTTCCTAGAGGAGAGGCGACGTGCCGAGAACGTCGGACCATCTAGGCCGATGATGCCGCCTGCTTTACAGACTCCCCCACTATCAGCGTTCCTGCACCTCCACCGCGAGCTTCGGGGACTTCCGGAAGAGGCCCAACAGCAGGGTCTCCTTCTCTGTGAAGTCTCCGACGCCGCACATAAGCTGTCGGAACAGTCGATGCGAGTCATCGCGTCGGCTCAAGCCACAGCAAGGACAGTGCAGCGTCTCGTTGGCGCGTGTTTGGTCATGGGGACCTTGATTGCGGTCATTATGGAAAAGATGTTCCTTGAGAGGCGTCGTTAGTCTTTTAATTATTTACTGTATCGTAAGATTTTGTTGTAATTTTCCATGTACACAACTCAAAGCTAGCTCTTATTTCTTTCTATTGTATTGTACTTGTATTGCATCTTTCCTTATTTATGAACTATGTACCTAACTCTATTATTATTAATGGAATATCTACTTTTATTATCCGTACTTGTTGTTGTGTGAATCGTTATATGTATTGTCGAATCATTATATTATTATCTCTTGAATCATTATCGTGCGTGTGCTGTTATTTTTCCTTGTTTACTTTTTTATCTTTATCGTTGTTCACATTCATTAATTTAAACTCTCAATCACTCGCGCCTATTCGTGCGTTCTAAAATTTTCTCCTTTCTGTTACAGAATCATGGCACCCAGACGATCCCACACCGAAATCATCGCTGAGCAACTTAACGCGGCCATGCCGAATATGATCGCCCAGATCACAGCCGGAATCAACAACAACATCAACAACCACCAACAGCAACAGGGACAACAGCAACAGCAGCAGCAACAACAATAGGAGCAACAGCAGCAGAACCAGAATCAGAACCAGAACCGTAACCCTCTTGCTTGCAACTACAAGAGCTTCATGGCCTGTAAGCCAAAGGAGTTTCACGGCACAACTGGTGCCGTAGGACTACTGCAATGGTTCGAAAGCATCGAATCAGTCATGCACATAAGCAGATGTGCTGAAGCTGACAAGGTGGAGTACGCCTCATGCGTGTTCCACGGCAGAGCCTTATCATGGTGGAACTGTGTGGTCCGCACCCGAGGGCGTGAAACTGCCTATGCTCTTACCTAGAACGCCTTCAAGAACCTCCTGATCGAGGAATACTGCCCCAAGGGGGAAATCAAGAAGCTCGAGGCGGAGCTTTGGGATCACACGATGGTCGGCAACGACATCGAAAGGTACATTACCCGGTTCCATGAGCTCTCCCGACTAGTCCCAAGGTTAGTGACTCCCGAGGAGAACCGGATCGACCTTTACATCTCCGGCCTTGTTCCGGAAATCTGAGGCATGGTTATCTCTGCTGAGCCCCAGACACTTCAGAGAGCAATCATCTTAGCTCACCGACTCACCAGCAACCTCCTCCCCACTCCTGCATCTTCCAAGAAAGAGTCGGGTGAGAAAAGGAAATCCGAGCAGACCCTGAGACGAAGCGACAGGAACAAGAGAGCCAACACCACCCGTAATTATGCTGTGACTGCTACACCCGCACCTGCACCACCAACAGGACCTCGAACTTACACTGGGCCACACCCCAAGTGTGACAAGTGCCGTTACCACCACATCGGTAATTGTCCGGTGTGTTTCAAGTGCCAAAAGGTGGGGCACTTCACCAAGTACTGTCCAGAGAAAACCATCATTCAGGGTCAGAAGCCATTGTGATTCGAATGTGGTAGTGACAAGCACCTCAGGAATACCTGCCTTAAGCTGCAACGTGCCCAACAGAATCAAGGTGGGCAAGGTCGAGGTCGTGCCTTTGCACTCACAGCCGAGGAGGCACGTCGGGACCCAAATGCAGTCACGGGTACGTTCTCGATAAACAACCATTTAGCTTCCGTACTATTTGATTCAGGAGCTGAAAGAAGCTTTGTGTCCTTAAAATTTAGACCCCTCATTAAATTAGGCTCTAAGGTTCTTAAGGATAGCTTCGTAGTAGAATACGCCAATGGTCAAGAATTCGAAGCCAAGGATATTATTCTAGGATGTTCAATAAGCCTATCTGACAAAACTTTCCCCATCGATTTAATTCCTATTGAGCTGAAAGCTTTGACGTCATCGTCGGGATGGACTGGTTATCCCGTTTCCGAGCCGAGATCGTCTGTTTCGACAAACTAATACGTATTCCCCTTTCGGACAGTGAGACCCTCGTTGTTCAGGGAGACAAACCTGGACAAAAACTTCGTATCGTCTCTATTGTCAAAATGCGCTAATACCTC
Organism: Senecio squalidus; assembly: GCA_910822075.1. NCBI lineage: Eukaryota > Viridiplantae > Streptophyta > Magnoliopsida > Asterales > Asteraceae > Senecio > Senecio squalidus. Next base: position 25,072,046 of record CAJVGC010000065.1, on the reverse strand, counting down.
AAAAAGGACTGCGACGCATTCCTTGCGCATGTCGTCGAACGCAAACCCAAAGAGAATCGAGTGCAAGACATTCCTATAGTCAAGGATCATCCAGAGGTCTTTCCAGAGGATTTACCTGGGCTACCGCCGCATCGACAAGTGGAATTCCGAATAGACCTCGTTCCTGGCGCAGCACCGGTTTCCAAGACACCATATCGTCTAGCACCACCTGAAATGCAAGAACTGTCAAAGCAGCTACAGGAACTTTTAGATCATTTTCTTATTCGTCCAAGCTCGTCCCCCTGGGGAGCCCCAATCCTATCCGTAAAGAAGAAAGACGGATCCTTTCGTATGTGTATCGACTATCGCGAACTGAACAAGTTGACCGTCAAGAACCGATACCCACTCCCGAGGATCGATGATCTGTTCGACCAGTTGCAGGGTGAAACTTATTTCTCTAAGATCGACCTCCGTTCGGGTTATCATCAGGTTCGTGTCAGTGAGACCGACATTCCTAAAACCGCATTCCGAACTCGATACGGACATTACGAATTGCTCGTCATGCCATTTGGTATGACCAACGCACCAGCAGTGTTCATGGACCTAATGAACAGGGTGTGCGGACCGTATCTAGACAAATTCGTGATCGTATTCATAGACGACATTCTTCTCTACTCAAGGAATAAGGAAAATCATGCGAAACATCTAAAGCTCATCTTAGAACTCCTCAGAGATCAGAAACTGTACGCCAAATTCTCGAAGTGCGAATTTTGGCTCCGGGAGGTACATTTCCTTGGTCATGTGGTCAACCAAGAGGGAATTCATCTAGACCCGACAAAGATCGAAGCGATTGAGAAATGGCAAGCCCCAACGACTCCTACGGAAATTCGACAATTCCTAGGGTTGGTTGGCTATTATCGAAGGTTCATCGAAAATTTCTCGAAGATCGCTAAGCCCCTCACCTAACTCACTCAGAAAGACAAGGAATTCATTTTGGGAAAAGAACAGGACGAATCCTTCCAGAAACTCAAACACCAACTTTGTCACGCGTCAATTTTGTCCCTACAGGAGGGCACGGATAATTTCGTAGTATTTTGCGATGCATCTCATCAAGGACTAGGGTGTGTCCTTATGCAGAAGGACAAAGTCATCGCATATGCTTCGAGGAAACTGAAGGTGCACGAGCAGAACTACACGACACACGACTTAGAGCTGGGAGCCGTTGTGTTCGCATTGAAAATCTGGAGACACTACTTGTACGGCACCAAGTGCACGGTTTTCAGGGATCCTAAAAGCCTCCAACACATTATTCATCAGAAAATGCTCAACATGAGGCAACGAAGATGGATTGAACTGTTGAGCGACTACGATTGCGAGATCAAATACCACTCGGGTAAAGCAAACGTAGTAGCAGATGCCCTGAGTCGGAAGGAAAGGGTAAAACCATCTCGAGTTAGAGAATTGGGAATCAGATTCAGACAAGCCTTCAAACGCAAATCGCCAGAGCTCAGCAAGAAGCGTTGAAACCCGAGAACATAAAGGACGAAACGTTGCACAATCACGAGAAGGAATTCGAACTCAAATCAGACGGGATCCACTACTTCAAGGGCCGAGCATGGATTCCGAAATCCGAAAACCTTCGTAAACTCATTTGGACGAGAGCCACCGATCCAGATACTCTATTCACCCTGGATCCGACAAGTTGTACAAGGATCTCCGGGAATATTCTGGTGGTCGGGCATAAAGAAGGATATCGTCTTGTACGTAGCTAAGTGCCTTACTTGCTCGAAGGTCAAGGCGTAATATCAGAAACCTTCGGGTCTACTACAACAGCCAGAGATTCCCATGTGGAAGTGGGAATAGATCTCCATGGACTTCATCACAAAGCTACCTCGTACGGAAGGGGTAACGACATGATCTGGGTCATCGTGGACCGATTGACGAAATCCGCTCATTTCCTACCGGTACGAGAAAACTACTCGATGGAAAAGTTCGCTCAAGTATACATCAACGATATCGTATCTCGTCACGGAACACCTTTCTCCATTATCTCCGACAGGGATAGTCGATTCACGTCCCGATTTTGGAACGCATTTCAGAAATCGCTCGGGACGCGACTAGACCTTAGCACCGCTTACCACCCTCAGACCGATGGTCAGAGTGAACAGACGATCCAAACGCTTGAGGATATGCTGAGGGCGGGTGTAGTTGACTTCAGAGGAAGTTGGGATGCTCACCTTCCTTTGCTTGAGTTTTCCTATAACAACAGCTACCACGCTAGCATCAAGTGCGCACCATTCGAGGCCTTATATGGACGCAGGTGTCGGTCACCGCTTTGTTGGCTAGAAGGCGGCGATCGACAACTTACGAGGCTCGATATCGTCCAGGAAACCATCAACAAGATCACTACCATCCAAGAGAGACTGAAGACATCCCGTACCCGACAGAAGAGCTACGCCAACAACCGGAGGAAACCCCTTGAGTTCCAAGTTGGCGACATAGTGCTTCTCAAAATATCGCCATGGAAGGGGGTAATTCGCTTCGGGAAGCGCGGCAAGGTAAGCCCGAGGTACACCGGTACATTCGAGGTGATAGAGCGAATCGGCCCGGTTGCGTATCGACTCCAACTTCCGCAGGCTCTTTCGAACGTTCATAACGTTTTCCATCTCTCGCACTTGAAAAAGTGCCTATCTTACGAGACCATCGTCATTCCGCTCGACGAAGTCCAGATAGACAACAAGCTTAATTTCATTGAAGAACTGCTTGAGGTTGTGGACCGCGAGGTCAAACAACTCAGGCATAGTCCTGTTCCTATTGTCAAAGTTCGGTGGAATTCCCGACGTGGTCATGAATTCACGTGGGAGCATGAGGACCAAATCCGTCAGACGTATCCACATCTATTCAAAGACTCTTCTTCCTGATGGGACTAACTAAATTTCGGGACGAAATTCCTTTCAACCCGGGGATCATGTGACAACCGTCTAAATTTCAGGTGAAATTCGTACTGTATATCTTGAAATGTCTACCATTGTCTTTAACCGTATTTTTACCGGAAACGCGTCAGTGTCGGAATCAAAATTCGGAATCTATAAATAAGTCCTAATACCAAGAAAACTTATAAAGAACTTTTCTAAGTTCATTTCACATAACAATCGGAAACTTTCAACCAACGAAAAGACATAACGGAACAAAATCGTAAAAAAAAAAAATCCTGGAAAAATAAGCCAGGACGCCGCCCTAGGGGAAACCAGGACGACGCCCTGGCGACGCAGATTCAAATTTTTGGAGCTTTAAATCTTCATCTCGATTGATACAAAGTCTCTCAACTACCTAGCTCGGGATTGGTCATTCATTGGCAGTGTTTACAGCCCTAAGACTGACATACATCCCCCTCTATTGATTTCTTTTCATTTTACCAAAACCAAAACACACATAAACTTTATTTCTCTCTACCTTCTCCCTAGCTTCTCTCTAAAAACTCCTACCACTCCAGTAAAATACAGCCACCAAATCACCATAGAATACCTCTAAAAATCGTCCAAATAACAAAGGAAGCAAGGAGGATCAATCCATTTCAGTTAAAAAGACGTTTTCTAGACTTTTGGAGCTTAAATCTCTTCTAAATCGTCATCCAAGCTTTTCATCCGGTAGAAACCTTTCTTTTTACTTATATTACTGTAATAAACCTTTGCATGGATGATCCAACACCTAAAAATGAGTTTTAATCAAATGGTACTTAGATCTACGTTTTTGTGGATAAAAGTTACTTATAAACTGAGAAAATGATAGATAATGAAGTTTATAACAGTTGCATGTCGAGATCTATCGCTTAAATAACCATTTTTGCAAGAAAAACGAGTTTCGGGAAAAATGTTGTGACCAGGGCGCCGTCCCCTTGAACCCAGGACGACGCAGCGTGGTCCATCAGCGTTCAGGGCGCCGTCCTAAAAGACCCAGAACGGCGCACTGAAGCTGCAGGCAGTTTTCCGAAAATCTTCGTTTGTCGTCAAAAACTTATCTATACAATCTGATTTTTTGAAACTAAATTTTCGGAACTGAGTTTATTAAAATACTTGTGTTGGGATATTTATTGGACTTAATACACCTAGATTGAACTTGTTGAGTTAAATTATGTAAATGTTTGTGACTTATAAGCGGGAAAGAGCGGACTTTTTGGACATAAAAATTATGGCGCGGAAGCGCTGCCCAAATTTTGTTAGAAAATATAATAACGCTTCAGCGACTAAAATACAACTTATAATAATAATATTGACGATGGACACATTTTGGACAAAACATAACGATAAACGGTTCGGACAACATTTGGACAAATTAACTTTTGACACTTAAAAGTTAACTAAAGATTACAACATATAATATATTATATAATATGTTAACTTAATGTAATCGTCGTACTTAATTAATCTTGGTATTCTCTTAGGACTTCCGTGATTCCCGATACGCTTTCGATCGTTTCTCACATTTGTTTAATATTCGCAATCTGTGAGTTACATCCCCTTATTTATTGTATTTTAAATATTCTTTTGGGTGAAACATGAGATCAAAATGCTTTATTTGACATTTTATGAACTATTTGACGTTATTGAACTTGTATGCGTAAAACTATTTTAATTGCCCATTTTCGGCACTATTTGACACTCTGACTTTATGGTTTGCCCCCGATCGGCACTTGACTAAAAACTATGATTGATTATATTATACGTCCTCCACATTGACTAGGCACCTACGTGAACCCTTGATGAAATATAACATGTATGTAAGTGCCTAATGTGCGAAATCTAGTTTTCCCAAAATAAGTTTGGTCTAGACTACGACACCGGGCAGTGTACCCTTGGTGATCGTAGTAAAGTATGGGCAAATTCCGGGTTCGATCAAGGGAACTATTTATAATTAAGATAATAGTAATAAAGTAACAAATAACACGTAACAAGTAGGTTTTAGTCTTAGGAAGACTTAAAGTAAAAACGACTAAAAGTGATTTGTAATTCAAATATCTAAAAGTACGCTTGCTTGGACCGTTCAAGAGTATATAATCTTTCCTAAGTATGAATTGATGAATAAACTTCTAATATAAAATCCTAAGTTCCTTTCGAATACCGGATTTCTCCGATTATTTATCCATGTAACTATTCCTTTCGAATATAGTTAACACCTAAAATAACCGTGCATAAAGTTTCAAGTCGATGTGTGAGAATTAACCTATAAGCTTCCTTTCGAATAGCCTACTAATCAATAAACTTATTTCTATTAATTTATAAATTAGCGTTTGTGTTTAATCTTATTTATTTCAATTACTATTAACGATTCCTTTCGAATACCGTTAATTATCTATAAACTAAAGACCGGTCGATATATTCATTCTTATTATGTCAAAATCGAATTCCTTTCGAATACCCAATTTCTAAATAAGAACAAGTAATTTTATAATTTCTAAAATCTTTAACCCAAACGGATCCCCAATTAACCTCTACACATCATAATCATACAATTCATACTCAAGATTAATCATACACACGATCACATATCCAAGCAGACGTATAACTAAATTAGCTACTCATAACGTTTATCAAACAAGAATAATAATAATAAGACATGATTATATTGAAAATAAAAGAGTAAAAGTTTGATACCAAAGTGAAATAGTGCTAGCAAATTGCTTCCAAACTCACAAAACGATGTAAAAGAAAGGAAATACGACTAATGTTTCTTCTAAATTCAACCGAAAATGACTTTGATTTCTTCTCTCCAATGATTATGTGTGATGATTTGATGATGTTTAGGGTTGATTATAGAACCCTAAAGTGATGTAAAATATCGTGTGTGCTAGTCTAAAATCGTCCTTAAGAAGTGGTCCCAAAAGACCTTTCACCTCCACCTTGATTAGCATTGAAAACGAGCTTGTAACTGCTGGAGGGTTGAATGCTTCGCATTCAGAGAATGCTTTAGAGAATGCTTCAGAGAATGCTTCGCATTGGGAGAATGCTTCAGAGAATGCCTAGCATTCTCAGCTCTGTAGTCTGAATGCTTTAGCCTCCTTTCTTAATGCGGCTCATTGCTCAGAACTTCCAAAATTTGCTTCCTTTTGCTCCAAAAACGTCCAAAAACCTAGAATACATACTTTACACAAAATGTAAGTAATACGGGGAATATCCATCACGTTTTTACACAATAACATAATAAATATCGCGATAAAATATGCATATAATTTAGCGATATCAAACCCCCCATACTTAAGCATTTGCTTGTCCCTAAGCAAATTCGACTCAAAACTATTCTAAAATTGCAACTTAAGAAAAATTAAGGAATCACGGGCTCAAACATTTAACTATATTACGGTGTTTAAAATAAAGATATGCGTGAAATTGCTAGATCGTAAAACCGACTAAGAACATCAATAGCTACTAAATTACTTAAGCAAATAGAAACCGCAATTTCCTAATGTCAAATCCTAATTTATCCCCTAGGTTTGATATGTCTAGATAATCACCCCTTTTCCCTCACTCTCCAACCGAAGTTCGAGCAATCAGCCTTTCGGGCCGACCCCTATACCGCCTTGCTTTCGTGGGAAACCTTAAAATATCACTAAATCATTTCTTCGTTTTTTTGTTTCTTCTTTTCTTTTGAGAATTCTTGGTTAGTATACATCTTTTAGCTTTCCTCTCACTTTCGTTCACTTCAAATATTATATATTTATATTTTATATTTTCTTTGAAGTGAACTAGTATAACGGGATTTGAGTCTTCGTTATAGTGAGGATAAGATCAATTTTGTTGACGGGAAAGACCTATGGCCTTTTTCTTCGCCTCTAACTCTCATATGGGATTAAGTGATACTAGGATTCCCCAACTACACCCGAAAGGGTGCAAGGACTACAAGGGCTCGGTACTAAGGATATCTAGTGGTTATCCGGATTTTAGATTTTTTGGGGAAACTAAAGGAACTAAAACTAAGAAACCTAAATTCTTACTTACAAATATTTTATTAACTAAAGATGTTCCTAAACATTTTCACGTTTAATTGAGATAGATGCGGCTGTAGGTTTAAAGAAGGAGGTTACAATGGCGATTCCTATTGAGGATGGGGAAGGTTATCTGAAGGAAACTATTCGAGTTGAATATGAATGGAAACCCCTTCATTGTGTTGATTGCAAATGTTTTGGACATGATACTAAGGTCTGTCCTAACCGAGCTCCAGAGGATATCGTTCATACTTCAGCTAGAGATGTTAGGGCTACTGACAAGCAAGAAACTGGTGATGGCTTTACGGAGGTTAAGAGCCGTAAAAAGAAGAAGGGAGCTGCTCCAAGGGCTTTTGTGGGCCTTAGGATGAATAACCCCAAGTCTACAATGATTTGGGAACAAAAGAAAGGTGGGAATAAGAAACCCTCCAACGGTGTTAACCCTGATGTGCCTATGGATAATCCGTTTGAGGGTTTAACAGTGGATCATGTCTCTACGGAGATTGGTTCTGGTATTATTAAAGAGCAGAACAAAGGAAATGGGCCGTCGAGTAGTTCGGGTTCAGTGATTGCTGCTGGGAGTAAGGACAAGAAGGTTAGTACGCCTCCAACTGTTAAAAAGAACTGGGATCACTGTCTCAATGCGTCTGACTCTTCTGATGAGGAGGGTGGCTATTTGGGAGGGGGTCAATCTCTTGAAGATGAAGATTACGGTTATGATGGCTATGATGGTTATGAAGACCTAGTGGTTGATCTTCAGGGTGCTAAGCAGGAGTTTCGGGACTTTAGGCTTAGCATGAAGAGTAGGAAGCGATAGATTTCGTTGTAATCTTTAAGGGAGGCATGTCTCTCTTACGGTAGTTTTTTTAGTTTGTTTTGCTTTTGGTTGTTGCCCTTGTTAGGGTTTGAGATATAGGGCTTCTCCTATATCCTTTGTACTTCATCGCTCTTTTTTGGTTATATAATTTACCGGGGTTTAATCCCTTTTACCAAAAAAAAATTACCGGAATAAAGTTAAATACAAAAGCCCCTATCATTTTCCCTAACTACGTTTAAGCATTTTTTAATTTTTTTAATTTAATTTAATTTTTTTTTATAAGACTCAAATGGGACAAAACGACACAACACGTAATGGATATATAGGAGGGAATATAAAATAAGTCAAATTCCCGACGTCCCCCCATACTTATCTAACGCATTGTCCCGAATGCGTTTCCAAACTAGAAATTAAAAACTAAAAACTAAAAACCAAATAAAACAAAAATAAAAGAAAAGGAAAGAAAATAAAAAACCTGGGTTGCCTCCCGTAAAGCGCTTTATTTTTGTCTTGAGTCTATAGCTTGACTCGTTCCTCCGCTCACACAAACCGACTATTTAGAAATCGAGGTTTCCCCCAATTTCCTTCGAAAACCCACTTCTCAACATACTTCCAATATACCTACAAACAAAAACATCAAACAAAATGTAAGCGTTAGAAACATCGAACTCGTTACGGGTTTTCACCCATTCGTCATTCCATCTCCTCGATTTCCGCATTTTCGAGCAATCTTTTCGCCCCCTCAATTGTCCATCAACTCCCCCACACTTGTTTTGTTCACTCCCTTGTTCACTCGGCTTTCCATCCATTAAATCCCCCACGTCAAAATACTCTTCGTTTTTGCAAACTTACAACTCTGGCTCCATACCGATTTTCCGCTTCATGCTTACTTCACCCGTTTTCATGATTTCTTTCTCAAGCGTCAATTCCCCCTTGACTTCACCCTTTTTCTCTACTTTGGTGACACCCGGTTTCATTCCCAATTCAAATAGCTCCTCAAAATCCTCCAAAGTCACTTCTACACTAATCGGGTTGTCAACCGCCACCAATTCCGACCCAATAAGCTCCACCACTTCCAAATCTAGGCTAATAAGTGAAATTATGACCCATTTTGATGTCCCGTATTCATTTTTGATCAATGGTTCATTCCCCACTTGATTTCCAACCTCTAGGTCGTCTTTTCGGTCATTTTCGGGGTCCGGAACCTCAATGCCCCGCATTAAACTAGAATGAGCCGCATTAGATAAGTAGGAAAACGCATTTGACCCTACTGAGGCTAGAATGCACCGCATAGCACCTAGAATGCGGCGCATTCTAGGGTCATTGGCTCCCATTTTGTAGATTTTTTCGTTGCGGTCGTTTTGGCGCCGACCGGAGGTCTTTTCTAATCCGTATGCTCCCGATACATCCGTTTTACTATTTTTTGCTTCATTTTGCTGCTCGTCGTTCTGTTTCTTGGTGGTTTTCGGGTCCTTTTCGATGTTGGACACTCTCTCAAACTCCTCTAATGTTATGTCTCCATCTAAAACACTTTCTCCAATCCTCAAATCATTTCCACAAAGTTCCTTCAACTCCTCGTTTAAACTCTTTTCCTCGTGAACTTCATCATTCAACTCCTCTTCGGGAAATTCCTGCAAATCTTGGTTAGACATATCATTATTAATAACATCCATTCTAAAACATGTTTCATGGGTCGAGTATGAATGTTTTTTGGATTTTTCATAAGTACAAATTTCTCTATCGTCATCCACACCCAATGAAATTTCCCTTCTTTTCACGCGAATGATAGCATCCGCGGTGTTCAAAAACGGTCTACCCAAGATTAGAGGCACTTTGTTATCCTCCTTCATTTCCAACACAACAAATTCAACGGGAAATTGGAATCTACCTACTTGTACTAAAACGTTCTCTAAAATGCCTAGCGGATATTTGAAAGTTTGGTCGGCTAGTTTAATGCTCGTTTTTGTTGGCTTTAAAACCCCCAAAGCCAATTTTTTATATAAATAATTTGGCATTAAATTTATACTAGCACCTAAGTCAGCTAAGGCATTGCAATGAAAAGTTTTATCAAAAGTGCAAGTAATTAAGAAACTCCCTGGATCGTTTAACTTAGGTGGAAGCTTGTCGTTCTTTACGATTGACGAGCATTCCGCGTTTAGATAAGTTGCTTGATCCTCCATTGCCTTTCCCTTCTCCTTCACGAGATCCTTTATGAACTTCTTGTAATTCGGCATACCTACAATCAAATCTACCAAGGGAACGTTAACATGAACAGAATTAATTAATTCAAGAAATTTGGCATACTGTTCTTTCATCTTTTCTTTCTTCAAGCGTTGAGGGTAGGGGATGTTTGGCTTGTAAGCTCCTTTGACTTCCGTTTTTGCCCCTTTCTCTTCACTTGGAACTATAGGTTCTTTCCCGGGTCGTTTCTCCATTCCGATCTCCTCTTCCTCATCCGAATCACTATCTACGGGTTCACTAATATGTATCGGCTCAGTTTCACCCGTTTCATTCCCGTTCGCCTCACTTTCTTCCTCTCCCCCGTACTTAAAACCCAATCATGTAGAAATTGCATTAACATTCTCCACCCGATTGTTTGGTATTTGGTACTTCGGCCTTGGCTCGATTGACCTCCTTGATTGTTTGAATTGAATGGCCTCGGGTTGGGTTGGGTAGAACTTGGGATTTGACCCGTTGGCCGCTTTGAAAACTGATCATTCATTCTCTCAAATCTCCTTTCCAAATCTTGAACGCTCGCTTGGGCGTTTCTTTGTACTTGATCGATCTTCTCATGGAGTCCTTTCAACGAGTTAGCCACTAAGTCATTTTTTGCTACATGCATGTGGATGAAATCCTTCAAAAGTTCCTTTATGGTTGGGTCTTCCTCTTCGTTTCTCCTAGACTGATTTTGCCCCTCATTTCTGTTATCCCGGTTTTGATCACCATATCCGAAATTTCCTCTTCCTTGTTGTTGACGATTCTGATAATCTCCACGATTTTGATAACCGTAATTAGCATAATTAACGTCTTCAACCTTTGGCTCACAATCCTCAGTATAGTGCGGTCCTCCACACTTCTTACACCCATTCCTAACTAAATGAACATCCTTTTCCAAACGACCCAATCTACTCTTCATTTCATCCGCTAGTGATTTGATCTCGTTCACAATCTCTTTATTTCCGCCATTACTCCCTTCAACTTGGTTTACCGAGCCTCTAACTTTCCTATTTTTGTTGACTCGATCCCTAGCAACATCGGCTTGTACTTGGTCTTCCATCATCCTATGAGCCTCGTTGGGTGATTTATACAAAAAACTGCCACCACCCGCTAAATCCAAGTCATGTTGCGAGCGGTTATCCAACCCATGGTAAAAGATATCCACTATTTGTTCTATATCGAGTCCGTGCCCATGACATTTCCTTAAGAGATCCTTAAGTCTAACCCATGCCTCCATTATCGTCTCATTATCATATTGATAAAAACTCCGAATCTGATTGAGCAATTTCCTACCCAAGATGGGCGGAAAGAAGCGGGTCACAAACAATTCTCTCATTTCCTCCCATGTTTCTATCGACCCCGGCTCCAACTCGTAAAACCACGTCCTAGCCTCCCCCCTCAATGATGATGGAAACAAACTTAGCATTACCCCTTCCTCCGAAGCCTCTCCATACCTAAACATGTTGCAAATTTCGGTAAATGTGGCGATATGCTTATGCGGGTCAGCCTTGGAATTTCCGTCAAAGGAGTTTTCTTGAATCATTTTGTGATGGTGACCTTTGACGGAAAAGTTGTTTCCTACGTTTGGTGGGATAATTGGTGATCCTAGGGTGATAAGCACGGGTCAGTTTCGGTTTCGGTTAATCATAGGTTCATCAAATGGGTTGGGTGGGTTATTGTTAATTACAGCTCCATTTGGGTTTCCATTGTCTCCTTCGTTATCCGCCATTTCAAAATTCTCCTCCTCAAAAACTAACTCTTCCTCCTCTTCAGAAGATTCCTTATCACTAAAAACAACTGCTCCTAATCCTCGTTTTCTCAAAAGTTGTTTCGGGTCGGAAAGAGGGTTGTTTACTTGCCTCCCTTGGGATCTCGTGAACATCCACAAACAATAACCTGAAAATCACAAAACTAACAAACAAACACCGTGAAATCTATTCAACACAAGTAAAATAAACAATACTAAAATCTCAACTAAATCAAGTCCCCGGCAGCGGCGCCAAAAACTTGATTTGCGAAATCTATTTTTCCCAAAATAAGCTTGGTCTAGACTACGACACCGGGCAGTGTACCCTTGTCGATCGTAGTAAAGTATGGGCAAATTCCGGGTTCGATCACGGGGACTATTTATAATTGAGATAATAGTAATAAAGTAACAAATAACACGTAACAAGTGGGTTTTAGTCTTAGGAAGACTTAAAGTAAAAACGACTAAAAGTGATTTGTAATTCAAATATCTAAAAGTACGCTTGCTTTGACCGTTCACGAGTATATAATCTTTCCTAAGTATGAATTGATGAATAAACTTCTACTATAAAATCCTAAGTTCCTTTCGAATACCGGATTTCTCCGATTATTTATCCATGTAACTATTCCTTTCGAATATAGTTAACACCTAAAATAACCGTGCATAAAGTTTCAAGTCGATGTGTGAGAATTAACCTATAAGCTTCCTTTCGAATAGCTTACTAATCAATAACCGATTTCTCTTAATTTATAAATTAGCGTTTGTGTTTAATCTTATTTATTTCAATTACTATTAACGATTCCTTTCGAATACCGTTAATTTTCTATCAACTAAAGACCGGTCGATATATTCATTCTTATTATGTCAAAAGCGAATTCCTTTCGAATACCCGATTTCTAAATAAGAACATAAGTAATTTTATAATTTCTAAAATCTTTAACCCAAACGGATCCCCAATTAACCTCTACACATCATAATCATACAATTCATACTCGAGATTTATCATACACACGATCACATATCCAAGCAGACGTATAACTAAATTAGCTACTCATAACGTTTATCAAACACGAATAATAATAGTAAGACATGATTATATTGAAAATAAAAGAGTAAAAGTTTGATACCAAAGTGAAATAGTGCTAGCAAATTGCTTCCAAACTCACAAAACGATGTAAAAGAAAGGAAATACGACTAATGTTTCTTCGAAATTAAACCGAAAATGACTTTGATTTATTCTCTCCAATGATTATGTGTGATGATTTGATGATGTTTAGGGCTGATTATAGAACCCTAAAGTGATGAAAAAAATCGTGTGTGTTAGTCTAAAATCGTCCTTAAGAAGTGGTCCCAAAAGACATTTCACCTCCACCTTGATTAGCATTGAAAACGAGCTTGTAACTGCTGGAGGGTTGAATGCTTCGCATTCAGAGAATGCTTTAGAGAATGCTTCAGAGAATGCTGCAGAGAATGCCTAGCATTCTCAGCTCCGTAGTCTGAATGCTTTATCCTCCTTTCTTAATGCGGCTCATTGCTCAGAACTTCCTAAATTTGCTTCCTTTTGCTCCAAAAACGTCCAAAAACCTAGAATACATACTTTACACAAAATGTAAGTAATACGGGGCATAACCATCACGTTTTGACACAATAACATAATAAATATAGCGATAAAATATGCATATAGTTTAGCGATATCAGTGCCTACTATCAGTTTTTAAATTAAATCAAAGTGCCCCGTTTCAGACGATTACACACTATTAGCTATAAGCCGTTAGTAATTATGAGTATCGATACTTAGGAGAGGGTCGCTCCTTAATTTAGATGGCAATCTAAGTACATATTACTAAGAGAAGACGTACCTCGTAGATAGTGCGGGGTTGGGGCTGTTCACGATCAGGATTAATCGGTTTAGTGTGAACACTTACAGTTATATTATGCCAAGTGGTTGATACAATGTTTTAATCATAAGTTACCTTTACTTACGCATATATACATATTTACTCTGCGACTGAATTCGTAACTAATCTTTTTACAAGTTTTACTCTACTTGTCTATAATCTTCTTTAAAGAATATATATTTTAAGCGCCTGTTCCGCTCATTTTCTTTTAAGAAACTTTCTAATTATATATACTTGTCGGAATGCTATGCCAAGAACTTATAAACTTTAACTCACTCACTACTTTATGTAGCTTGACACTTTATCTCATGTTTCAGGAAATCAAGTGTAAGTCATGAAGTGCATAGCTTGGGCGGGTCAGGAAAGTTACGTGAAGTTTGAATCGGGAGAAGATTTTTCTTATTTTGGGAATTTTTATGAAACAATTTAATTATGTATTGTTGTCGTGAACTTTAAATACTCTTTGTTATGTCTTTTGAACTTGTGAACTTTTAAACTTTATTTTAAAGACTTGAAACCGTTGAAATTTGTTATGACTTGTGAAATGATTCTCTTGCTCTTCGCACCACGTTTTTCCGCTTTAGCGGGGTGTGACAAATCAAGACGCGTTATGGCTTGGGTTCCACATCATAACTGATCATTGCTCGTTTAGCTGAAATTTTTGTAACATTATATATCTTTATTAAAAATAGAATCGACATGACAAGATCAAAATTTCATGTCAATATCTCCAAAAAAAAATAAAAAAAAATTAAAATTTTTTTTACTAACGTTTGTTTGTAGGTTTTGGAGCGTGTACGAGACTCTACTCTTATAGTTGTTGTTTGAGACATTGTTCATCGTCAAATAGCTCAGGGGAAGTTTTTTTGAAGTTTGATAGAGGCTCGGAGGTTACATGCAAAAGAGATGAACTTAGTTGAGTAGATTCGTGATGGAGACTCTGATAAACAACAAAGTTCACAACAATAAAGGGAGTTGCCTGACTCTTCAAAAGCGTAAATGGAGAAGACTGAATTATTGCAACAATTCAAGGGGAGTTATTCAAGTCAACGATGAGTTTGAAGAACCTGCAAGGAGTACAAGACTATAAAGACTTTGAGAGTATTACTGAATCTAGAAGCAACAGTCAAGGGGGAGTTTGTTGGTGCAAATTGTGTGACAGTTGTTCTAGATTAATTATGTCTGTATTTATAGTTTATTTGAGTCTGTGATGGTCTACAAACATTGTATTGTTAGTGGGATGTATAGTCCATTATGGGAGTTAATAAACATTGCATTGTTCATAAGCCCATTAGTGGCCCAAACCCATGAACATGCTTGAACATGTTTGCCTATATAAAGGACAACATGTTTAGGTTTAGGATTAATGCTTCAGACGTTTTTAGAGAGAATTCTAAGAGAATACTTATTGTGTAATTGAGTTTGTCAATCAATAAAGTATTCTGAATTTGGTTATTTGTGTTTATTAGTTCTTGCTATCGATTAGTATCTTGTTCATACAATTGATTACGAGTTTCCGCATTGTAATCAATTGGATTAATCATGTAGATCTGACCACTGGGACCTACAGATGATCCTTCAACATTCTTACTACTTTCAACCTCTACTGCAGTTGCACCAACATTCTCTATTTTTTTCTTTCTTTTACCCTCCTATTCAATTCCTCTTCCATTTTCTTCTCCTTTTTAGCTTCATATCTCTAATCATTACTTTGGTTTGAATATCTAACCAATTTCTCTCTAAATTCTCTATCTTTATCCGTCCAACTTACCCTTGTAGATAAACCACCAACCACTATCAAATAATTCTTCAAATGTAGCTTGTAATTTGCTTCAGCAAACTGTTTCTTGTAACCAATCTTTTTTCTTTTTCAATTCAACAATCTTGGTGGGTATAAAACTTGTAGATTTCATAGCCTTTGATTTCAATCTTCCTCGAGCAGTGGTTGTTTTACTGTTTCCTTCTCATGTAACCACTTCAGTTCTATCAACTTGCATCTCTTCTTCTTTAACACACAGTCCAATCTCCTTCTCAACTTCAGTTTCTCCCTCTTGATCATCATCACTTTCAATGTTGATCACCTTTTCTTCCCCTCCTAGTTCCTTATCCCATATATCCATAAGTAACATTTGGAACTAGATTTCTTTCCTTGATAAAAACTGTGAATGTTTGAGTTACATTTTCATCAAAAATACCTTCATAGAGACCTTCAAAATACTTTTCAAATGTCTCCTTATCAATCACTTCTCCAAACTGATCCACAGCCTTGAAATTTCTTACATTCTCCCGAGTCATCATGCTCTCACTATCTTCTTCATCACCAAAATTATATTCCTCATCATCCGAATTAACATTTTCATCACCCGGCTTAATCTTTTCATCACCCGACTTAACCACTTCACTACCCGAATTAAAACTTTCTTCCCCCGATTTAATTATCACATCACCAGAGTTACACATTCTAACATCAGGAGAAAATTCTACCATCTTTTCTTTACCTTTTGTGCTACCAGCTTCCTCCAAATCTTTTACAATTTTACCAACAATTTTATTCCGTGATTTCATAAATTAGTTCATATGAGCAAGTTTTCTAAAGAAATGAAATGTTTTGTAATGCAAAAACTTGTATTTTTTATTAGAATTCAAGTTGAGTCAAAAATTCATAAATTGCAAATAATTTAAAAAGGACATGATAGAATGTCAAACTTATTCAATTGTTGTCAAGTAGAAATGAATAAAATACAATATATTTTACTTAAATATGGCATGTACAACTTATTGTCATGAAAACACAATAGTTTTGTGTCATGATTTAACAAAAGACTTTATGTGAACACATGTACAATCTTCAACCTTTATTGAGAGTCCCCGGAATATGATTTTGCAACATATTAAACTGCGTCTTCCCTCAAGATATTTTTGATTTTAAGCATGTTTTCATGTTCAAAACATGACTTAGTACTATTGTTCAGCTCATTCCCCTGTCTCAGCCGTTTATCAAGTAAGCATCAAGGATCCAAGAGGACAATAGACTAGTTTATCAAAGAATTTGGACTTATTCACCTGTATTTTCCGTTTATCAAGTCGGCATCAAGAATCTCAAAGTCAATAAATTATAAAGCAACTAACCCCAAGTGGTATGGAATATACACCTTAAACTTTAAGAGTTTTTATGATAAATAGATTTAAATGCCATAATTTACTGAAAATATACTTTTTCTTTGTTTTTCTACTTGCAAAACTGATCTCCCATTTGACAATTATCCATTTTAAGAACTTCAAGCAATTTATAAACCACATATTGTTAGACGTTTCAAAATACAAGAAATATACGCATTTATGAAAACATTTGGTTTCAAGAAATTCCTTAAATACTGAACTATGTTAAATATACGGGAATTTATGTTTAAGACTCATTTCTTAGAAATTTTGTTTTTGTGAAACATTTTCAATATTTATACTGTTTTTGATTGGATTTTCATATTTTGTATTTGATATTCTGAAAATATGTATATTAGAAACAACAAATAATAGACTCAAAAACTTAAAAATAGAATAGTTAGAAATCTCTTTGAATTTTATCTATACAAACTGAAACTCACATATTTTTTGATTTTATCTGTACAAAAACTTAGCACAAGACTTAAAACTTCCCTAACCCGACTTAAAACAAAAACAACATCAGACATAAAACTTCTCTAACCCGACTTAAAACAAAAACAACACTAGACTTAAAACTTATCAACCCGACTTAAAAGAAAAATAACACCATACTTAAAATATTTTTGATTTTTCCTATTTTCTCCCCCTCTTTTTGTATTTTGAAAATAGAAAATAAACAAAATGCAAAAAAGATATGTACAAAAATACTTTTGAAGAAACACTCTCAAGATTTATAAGACTAATAGCTTGAACAAGATAATTGAACCTTGTGACATCAAAAGCCTTTGTGAATAGGTCAACCAGTTGTAGGTCAGTATGAATCTTAACTAAGTGAATCAAGTGTTTTTCAAAACACTCTCTAATAAAATGATGTATAATCTCAATATGTTTGGTTTTGGAATGTTGACCTGGATTCTTAGTTATGAACATTGTGGAAGTGTTGTCTATGTGAATGGGAGTGTTCATGAAGTTAAGGCCATAGTCTAACATCTGATTCTGAATCCATAAAACCTGGGAAGTACAAGAACCAGCAGCAATGTATTCTGCTTCAGCAAATGATTGTGAAACAAAGGTCTGTTTCTTGCACTGCCAAGAGACTAGCCTATTTCCTAAGAATTGGCATCCTCCTGTGGTAGAT
The DNA here is from genome assembly GCA_910822075.1 of Senecio squalidus. Taxonomy (NCBI): domain Eukaryota; kingdom Viridiplantae; phylum Streptophyta; class Magnoliopsida; order Asterales; family Asteraceae; genus Senecio; species Senecio squalidus. The sequence goes on along the minus strand of CAJVGC010000065.1, from coordinate 25,054,109 downwards.
TTCCTATTAAGATTACATCCTACATAATCACTGTCAGTGTAAGCATAGAAGTCAAAACTAGAATTCTTAGGATACCAAAGCCCTAAAGAAGGTTGTCCCTTAACGTATCTAAAGATTCTCTTAACAGCAATAAGATGGGAAACCTTAGGATTTGCTTGAAACCAAGCACACAAACAAACTCCAAACATTATATCAGTTCTGCTTGCAGTAAGGTACATTAAAGACCCTATCATAGACCTATTTTAATGTTGATCAACACTATCACCATCTAAATCAGGATGTAATGTGGCCCTAGTGTCAATAGGAGTGGAAGCAGATTTACAATCAGTGAATCCAAATTTAACCAACATGTCTTTGACATACTTAGATTGATTTATAAAAATGTCATTGTCCAATTGCTTAACCTGAAGTAATATAAAAAGGGCATTTCTCCCTTTGAGCTCATTTGGAATTTTGAATGCATGACAGATTCAAATTCTTTGCATAAGACATCATTAGTTTAGCCAAAAATATTATCATCAACATATATTTGAACAAAAACATAATCTTGGCCAACTGTCTTAATAAATAATGTCTTATCTATAGTGCCCCTAAAATACCCATGTGCAATCAAATATTTGGACAATGTATCATACCAGGCTCTAGAAGCTTGATGTAAACCATATAAAGCTTTGTCCAACTTAACCACATGATCAGGGGATTGAGGATAAATGAAAGCAGAAGGCTGACTAACATACACAGTCTCTTCAAGAACTTCATACAAAAAGTCCGATTTAACATCCATTTGATATACCTTAAAGTTCTTAAAAGAAGCATATGCTAAAAACAATCTTATGGCCTCTATCCTAGCAACTGGAGCAAAGACATCATCATAATCTATGCCTTCCTCCTTTGTATATCCCTTAACCACAAGCCTAGCTTTATTACTCACAATGATACATGTCACACCCCGCCAGTGGCGGAAACGCAAGATGTGGTTGATTGGCGATCGTCATAACACAGTAGTAAATAAAGATAGTCTATATGATATAAATTAAAATAGTATGTCATGACGTCGCCATGTCCAAGGTAAAACCCCTTGGTACACAATTACGTCAATCACTACATAAATAAATCTCCAACTTAATCCAAAATTCAAATAATGTACTTAGGCGTACAGGCCCGAACTAAACCAGAATGTAATGTGTAAATACAAGCCACCATGCAAATATAAATCCAAGTCTCTAAACAGTCCATTCCCAGCTAGATCCTATGTTTGATCATTACCTAAAAGTAAAACTTAAAAGTCAACACAAAGGTTGAGCTAGTTCATCGAGAATGTAATAAAACAGTTTAAGTAATCATTTGAAGATAAGTTTCTAAATTTAGCAGGTTTCCGAAAATAGAATATTTCTAAAAATAGGAAGTTCTATTTTTAGTAAGTTTTCCCAAAATAGTAAGTACGTGAGAAAATCCTTCATGTTTCATTTTCAATATAGTAATGTAAGTATAAACATACGTAACAAATGCAACTAAGTACAGAAATTATTCATCAAGCATAATCACAAGTAGTAGCCACGCTACAGTAAGAAAACACCATTAGTACTAATGTGCACGTTATAGAAGACTCCGTTAGTAGATTATCTCTACTAGCGAGCACGTTTAGAAGACTCCATTAGTAGAACCAATCTACTAATGAGCACGTTAGAAGACTCCATTGGTAGAACCAATCTACTAATGAGCATGTTTTAGAAGTAATCCCATAAACAGTATCTCGTAATGTTTTGAAAGCATGCATAAGATTTGTAAACGTTTTATGAAATCCAAATGTAGTAAGTTTCATAATGTAGTAAATATCCAAACGTTAAAAGTTTCCATAAATAGAAATATCTATATATGGTAAGTTTTCGAAAGTAGAAAGTTTCCATTTTTACTAAGTATCAAAAGTGAATCTGTTTTCTCAAAAAATAGTACGGTTGAGTTTTACTCTCCCACGATTAGTTTAAAACAAGTAAAGCAGTAGAAATAGGGGCAGTGAACTCACCTTATCAAGCAAGGGGTAGAATATGGACTGTGTGTATATGAAGTTGTATGTAGGTCACAAATAGAGTCCTCACTAGACGTAGAGCATAACTAAATAAAGGTAGTAATATGCACAAGTATTAGATTAACGGTTTTTGACTTTAGATATGTAGGCACAAATTTCAGCGAACACATGCGTTTGTTCAAACTGAGGTATGAAAAGTTTTATGAAGAATTAGACGTCAAAGGAGATATATATTTAAAAACTAGACACCGAGGACTACATTTTAGACTAAGATATTTATACAAAATAGTTCGTTATGAAAAGATATGATTAAAACGAAACTGCCTAAACAATCTGTCCAAAAATGGGATTTTTGTATAAGTTGAGTTTAACACGTTTTAAAGTCGTATAATTTAGCTGTGGACAAGATAATTATTTTTAATACCTTTTAGACCTGTAATAAAATTTTAATAAACCATTTTAATCGTGTTTAAGGTTATCTAAATGGTTACACAAGATAGATTATCAAACCTAGTAACTTTACTCAAATTATTCAGATTAGACCCCCTGTTGGTATTTTACGTTTTAAGATGTTCTGTAAAGAGATAGAAAATAAATATTACGTTTTTGAAAACTAGACTCCAAGACCTAAAATATTCATTAAGCTCAGAGATTCTAGTTCTAAACCAATATTGAGTAAAACACAAAAGAAGACAGATTACAACAGAATTTCAGAAACTGTCTATACGTTATATAATTGTCCAATGATTTAAGATTTCTACCGATTAACGTTACAAACGAAATAGCACGAAATAGATAAAGACCACACGATAAAGCACGAGTTATAACATGTCCAATTCAGTTTATGAGAGTATGATAGCAAGTTTCACAACAAGTAATAAAACGAGTAGTAAAAGTAGAGATGTATACTACTAGTCGTAACGGTTAGGTCACCGAAAGACGATTACCATTACAACTCAAAAACTCAACCAAAAAAGACACGAGAGCTGTTCCGAGCCATGAATATCCACAACAGAAAATACAAATCAGATTAAGAAACGTAAAGCTTTGCAAACGGAAACTAGTAAGCAATGTTGCAAAAATCGAATTAGGCGGCCGATTAATCGGCGATTAATCGTAAGTCGGGAATTTTGGGATTAATTTTACCCAAATCGCCAAATTAATCGGCCAGAGGATTAGTCGTGAAAATCGCCCGATTTAAAAAATCGGTCAACGAAAGTCAACAAAAAAAACCAATTAAAACCGACGACTAACCTTTAAAACATCACAGACACCAGCGATTTGTGCCAATTTGTAGGTAATTGTAGTCAATAACACACAAGAAGCAGCAAATCGCAATTTTTTTTTTGTTAATTTGTTGTTTGCTAGTTTGAGTACTGGGATTTGATTGAATTAATACGGAAGCACTGTTGGGTGGGTGGAGTGGGAGAGAGACAACAGTCATTGGGTTTATAAATGAAGTTTAGTTTATATATTAAAACTCATGGGATTTGATTAATTTTTTTATTTTTTTATTAGTTTATATATTAAAAGGTTGGTTATTATATTAAAAGTTTAATAGTTTATATATTAAAAATTAGTTGATTTTGGTATTTTTAATTGTCAACTAAATCTAAAGTCTAAACTATTTATGTTATTTGTCTATTTGAAGTATTTTATTCATGTCATATATTTATATTTGAAAATTTACACATAAAAAATGGGAAAACGATTAATTCGATTAATCCCGATTAATCTCTAGTCCCTATTTTACCGACTAGGTTCGCCTAGCGTTATTTACAACACTGCTAGTAAGGAATTGAAGTGAATTCGATTAGAAGTGTTTACTTACGTATACGATCTTTGTGATTAAAATGAGTCGAAAACCAACTCGGGAGGCAAGTCAAAAACTGAAATGAAAATAAGAAATTCATAATCAGATCTCGCATTAGAATTCTATATGCTAAAACTGTTTTAACAATCTGATTAAGAATAACAAACGGTTAACGTAAACTTGAATATAGAATCGACTAGAATGAGAATTTGTGAACTATTTAAGAAAGGAACAATCAAACCTTTTAGAGACGTTATAGGTCAGCCTATAACGAGGTCAAAACTGAGATTCCAATGGCGTGATCGAGCTGCAAAAACAGTCCACAACTTCTCAACATTCAAACAATCGAATTAGGGTTTTCTACCTAGATTATATGATACATACAATCTGCATGAAAACGATTACGAATATGATGAATCTAACAAACTGAAAGGGACAATCACACCTGATGAGGATGATGATACGACCAGGTTGTTGGTGCAACGAAAATCACAACCTTGATGTAGAGCTCGTGACTGCAACAATAACGATAACACACCCAATTGAAAATTCTTGATCGAAATCGGCCAAGACAGTTTACAATATGAAAAATGTGAATCACCTTTACGAAATAGCTTGCTGGAAAGACGAGTATGATGAGGAATAAATGGGTGCTCGGTTGTGTGGAATTCGCTGGACAAACACAAACATTCAAGATGTTACAATCGGATTTGCAAACACCCAGATTAGGGTTTCGTATATAGGATTTAAAGGACCACGGAAATAATCAAACAAACCTTGAGTGATGATGATGATGAACACAATTAAGATGAAGAACAATTCAGCAAATAACGTGGATGATGGTGATGAGGAATGGCAGCAGTAAGATGGATGAGAGGGGGGTGACGTCTTAGGGGTATATGAATTAGGGTTTGTGTGGGTTTTGTGATATGAAATGAAACTAGGTTAGTTTAGTGATAGGTTAGTTTAGATTATGAGATGGTTAAGGCTAACATGAACATGGCTAGGACTAGGATTCAAGTCTAGGCTCGATTGTACAGTAAGTATTGGACCAACGGCTCAAACTACGACTCACACATTACACAAAAACGAGCAGATGCAAAACTGGCTCACCCTGTGTCGCACCTACACCCTAGTGCGGTGCAGTTGATGCAGAATCCCACTTTCTTTCGTTTAACTTGCGTTCGAACAACGGACGACAACCAAAACTGCGATACACGGAATAAACGATACTCGAAACAAATGTGTAAGTACGTTATGTACAAGCTTCGACACGGACACTCAAATAGTTTTAATCTCGATCACGTAACAAAGTGATAAGGTAATATACAACACGTAATTAATCGATAAGTCATCTAGGAGCTCGTCTAGTGGAACTAACTAGTGCACCTAACTAATACGATAACATCACATAAAGAGGTATACACATATCATAGTAATAATCACACATGAAAACATATTTTAATCCTACAACAACAAATAAGCAAGTTTTAAAATATTCAGTAAATTACGGTAATGAAGTACAGGCATACTAGACTATCTAAGGACGGAGAGAGTGAGGTTGTCACAGTATCCCCACTTAAGAGAATTTCGTCTCGAAATTCAAGTGGAAAGTATCGTCACGAAACAATTCATCGAATGGTAAGGGCACATAATCAAAAGGTATAATATCGGCATACGACTCAAGTAATATCATAATTGTATAAGAAAAGTACCAGCGTCGGCATTCGGATTATGCTGCTCATTTGCAGCTCCTAGTATGTAGGCTCTAGTACGAGCCCGAGTGTTTGGTCCACCCTGATTTCCTTGATTTCCCTGAGGGTTCTGCGGTGTATTAGATTGACCAACAATCCCCTGTTTGTGAGGACAATCTCGAATGAAATGGTAGGTACCTCCGCAACCAAAACAAGAATTAGGCCTCACTGCATTCACCGACACGGCAACAACAGGCCTGGAACGGCAATCCTTGGCCAAATGGCCTCTCCGCTGACATTTCGAACATGTGCATAGTGTCACACCCCGCTCAGGCGGAAACCCGAGGTGTACAGTAAATACAGTATTAGAGATTCATAGGTTACAAACAACATAAGATAACAATACATTCATCCATTAGATAAATAAAATAGGAATAAATCAGTTTACAATACTCGAATAAAATATCAAAATACATTTAGACGAAAACCCGAGGTGTTTGTTTGGGATTATGTAACAGGCTTATGAGCTTATGTAAATTTTGATAAGCTCATAAGCCCAATTTTTCCGACTTATGAGCTTATCAACTTGAGCCTATGACTTATTTAAGTTTATAAGCTCAAGTTGATAATTGGATTTCGCTCCAGCTGACCTTTCCATTTAATCATAAGCCGGATAATTAGACTTATGAACTTATCAAAATTTACATAATCTTATAAGCCCGTTACATAAGCCGAAACAAACTATACAAACATAGCATAGATAGGTTACTTTGGGTTATGTTTCACTAACAAGAATGGGCAAAACTTGAAAAAGCTTAATATAAAACGGATCGTGTCAAGTAAGTGTAGTTGAAGAGAAAAACATCCCTAAACTTTTGAATTCCAAAATCCGTCCAGTTACAAGATTCATTTAACCCTAACAGCATATGATGATCTAAATAAGTTAGTGGCATCAATGTCGGACCTGAGATCCGGCGGGCGTTCGCTTTCATTCGAGGTTTTAACCACCACGGAGTCCTTTTTCGACGATGACGACGATGATGATGAGCCTTTCTTACTCAGATCCAGTTCCGATACTAATCGTAAAAAAAGAAAAAACAAAAAGAAGAAAAAAAAGAAAAACAATATTACTGACGATCATGAACTGGAATTATCAAATGATACTAATTCTAATGGTTTTGTTATTAATAGTAATTCAACGACTGCTGTGGTTTGTGAGGAGAAACGAGTGTATCCGCTTATTAGTAATGTTTCGGTTGAGTTGAGACAAAGGAGTCCTGTTGCTTTTGATAATCAAATGTATCGAATTGATGAGAATTTAAAGGAACTGGATGATGCTAGTAGCTGTAGTAGGAATGGTAGTGAATTTGAGATTAATCATCCTAGGCCTCTTGAAACTGATAAATCCTTAGATTGGAAACAATTTATGGCAGATAAAGATCCAAATTGTGAGAACTCCTTCTTTATTCGCTTTATTTTATATATTTTCTTTGATAATCTCTAGTCTTACTTTATGTTTAACGCCTAAAGATGCAAACTTGACATTACTGAACTGGAATTTGATTGGTCTTTTGTGGAATTAGTTATCAGTTTGAAACAAAATACGACACTTTGTAGGCATTATGAATCAGGATTTACAACAATATTGTCACTTTTTACATAATTAGAATGAAACAAATGGCTGTTTAATCATATTTAGTCCAGCGCCAAAGTGTGCCAAAATTATGAATACATGAAGGAAAAGTTGATCGGATGAACTGAGAGTTTAATTTTCATTTTCGGATCTTTTTATGTTCCATCTTCTCTATAATTTTAATTGTCGCACATCTATGTACACTTTATTAATGTAGTCTTGATACCGAGGATCAACAACTTTTATTACACTTCTGCTCACATAAATAAAAGGTTGAAATATCAGAACTGAACCAAGGTCCTTGAATGTATGAACAAATACGTTTGCTTGGTTTCTGATACTGAACTGGCTATGGTTACATTATTACCTTGATGTTTACATTGTAACGAAAACATGTGCAAATTGTCCATCTGAATCTGTTACATGTTGGTTCATTTTTCATATATTTCCTGCTTTCCAAAAAGCTTGTTATGCTATTCCATGAATTTGTTTTATGTTCGTAAGAGGTTAACAGCATTGAAAATTACTTGTATTTAAACTATGACTATTTTGAAGATATATATCATGTGTTCTGTGGCTCACCATTTTGTGCTGCGACATTTGTGTCAGACAATTTTTTGTTGGAGAGGTCTCCGGTTAAATACTTAATGGAAGAAATGAATGGTGGAAATTCGTTACGGACAACAACAACCATTGCCAATGAGAAAGACCGCGAAAGAGTATATGACACTATTTTTCGCATGCCATGGCGTTGTGAATTGGTAATATAGCTTTTTTCCTGTGATCCTATGTTATACCAATAAATCATAAAGACCCATTCTTCCTGCAATGACTGTATCTCCCTGCCATTTGGGGGCATTGGATTTGGAAACATAAATTATACTAGTCTGTCACAGTTTGGAGTTTGAAGATGGATTTTCGTAATTGAATCTTCTTTTGCAGCTCATAGATGTCGGATTCTTTGTCTGCTTGGATTCATTCCTGTCACTTCTAACGATCATGCCACTTAGGCTTCTCATTACATCTTGGAGGCTCTTGAAAACAAGGTATATTCTATTATATCCAAAAATTAATTACTTCATTGTTATATGTCATGAATTAATAATAATTGGCTGGGATAATGCAGTTGTGTTCTTATATGTGCAACAAAAATAGTAATTTTGTGGGTAAATTCAGTGTTTTACCTCTTTGGATGACTGATATGCTTGTATTGATTGCTATTCGTTATGTGATGTCAAAGAGAAATAATAAAAACTTGTGATACTAAAACAACTTCTTATGTGTTTGACAGGCAGTTCAAGATGCTTTCAGCAGCAGATCTTTCCGACTTTGGCTGTTTTCTTATGCTGGCTTCTGGAGTTATTCTATTACAACAAACAGGTTTAGTAAGGGAATCTAGTCCTTATTATTTTTTTCAGTTTTCACTTTTATTGGTTAATTCCTAATTTTGTGTTACACTGTTTTCCTGCTTATCTTTTGCTGCCTAGATATCAGCCTTATTTATCACATGATTCGAGGTCAAGGAACAATTAAACTCTATGTGGTCTATAATGTATTGGAGGTGAGAATATGATTTTATAATATCCATTTTTCCAATGTTAATTAGACAGAACGTGCTGAGCTTGATACTGTGTGGTAACTTTATTTTGTACATGATGAGAGTTATGCTAGCAAATTATTACGGAACTTTATGCACTCATTGATGTAATGCATACTACTGCATTGACTCTAATCGCACTTTAATTAGGTAGCATAATAGCTATTAATTAGACAGTTCCAACAGGAGTTTATAACGACTAAAGATTGAAACAAAACTCGTAAAAATCAAGTTAATCATACCATATGCATTGTGAACAACTCGAAAACCATAGTACCATATAATACTTAAACATTAGCATCCACACAACATATCTGTAAGGACAATAACAAGGCATTGTGAACTACTCAAAAACCATAACCATAATAACCTAATCATTAGTTATACTAAATTTGGATAATTTCATGAAACGTTAATGTAATGGTGGGAACATTGCCATAAACTTATTGGTAGCGTAGTCCTTGTCAACTTATGTAGTTTTTTTCCAGGTCAAGGATCAAAATATATATATATATATATATATATATATATATATATATAAATAAATATATATATATATATATATATATATATATATATATATATATATATATATATATAATATATATATATATATATATATATATATATATATAATATATATATATATATATATATATATATATAATATATATATATATATATAAATATATAATTATATATATATATATATATATATATATATAATATATATATATATATATAATAAATTATATTAAATATATATATATTATATATATATAATATATATATATATATATATATATAATAAATATATTATATATATATAATATATATATATATATTATATATATCTATATAATAATATATATATATATATATATATATATATATAAATATATATATATATATAATATATATATATATATATATAATATATATATATATATATATATATATATATATATAATATATAAATATATATATATATATATATATATCTATATATATATATATATATAATTTTGTTTGTCTCAGTACACTTTGCTTTACTTGACTAGCCTAAATGCTGTTATTACCTGCAGATATTTGATAAATTATGCCAAAATTTTGGCGGAGATGTCTTGCAAACGCTATTCAATACGGCTGATGGTTTAGCAAATTCTTCATCAGAACACACGATTACTATCTATGAGGTTCATCTCTGATGAGGCCTTAGCTGTGACTGCGTCAAATATCCTTTTTTCTGCCATCAGCTTTTGTTATTTATTTTTTGGTGCATTTTCCTCTATTTTGAATCTTTTCGTCTGCCTAATAGTTCGTTGTTGTTTCCTTAACACATTGTACTTGCTCATTCTTTCATCTTATTAGCCCAGGCCATCACTCTGTCGACCTGTATAAGTGGCCACAACAATGCATTGTTTGCTTTGCTGGTCTCAAACAATTTTTCAGAGATAAAAAGCAATGTTTTTAAACGTTTCAGCAAGGATAACATTCAGAGTCTGGTATATTATGGTCAGTCTCCGTACGTTTTCCTTCACTTAATTTGGTTTGATATTTGTAGTACTTCATGCTTGAAAATGTTGGTTTAAAGTTTCTTCCCTTTTCTTTTGGATAATCTTCTTTATGTTGGAAATAGTATTCGTAGAAGTGAGAGAAGTGTGCAAATAACTTATCGTTGTCAGTATATACATCAAACAAAGTCTTGATCTTTAGGGAAATGTCCTGTACAAATTATTGTTAAGTTGGACATTCAGGATAAAGTGGTGAATAAGACCTACTAGATGAGAGTACACCCTTCATGTGCAATCATGGCATTATTTCTCGGACGGCGGCGTGTTTCTAACAAACTATTTTAGGCCGAGATATTTTCTGCTTTATCCCTAGATACAAAAATGCAACCTTAGGTGTTGTATCATTCAGTAATAAAGTATTGGATAATGTAATGTTTAAAATTATTTATTTGGCTTTTGTATGTTATTTTCCAGCTCTTTTGCTGATTTGCTCCCACCGGTTCCGTACATTGTTCCCCATTTCCGGTCCCACTTTGTGGCAAGACATGTGATTCAATCCGTTTACCTTTAGTAATTATAGTCTCATTTTAAGGCTCGACAACAGAAAATGTGTTGTAAAATATAAAATATCGCAACCACCATTTAGCAAACACATAGGATAATAAAAGATTTTTAATTCCATGAACATTAAGTATCAAAAACACTTTTAGGAGTCATAGTTTTTTTTTTTCCTTTTGAAATATATTGTTTCTGTTTAATATAGTAAAATTTTGGGATTGAATTCAACAATTTGATGGTGATGGTACATAGGTACGGTTTACACTGTATTTTATAAATGCTAGTATGAAATAGTGTTACTCTGTTTACTGTTTAAAATTTCACATTGATGTTGATAATTTGTCTGCACTATTTGCAGATTCAGTGGAGAGGTTCCATATTGCATCTTTTCTAGTTTTTGTCCTGGCTCAGAATATTCTGGAAGCTGAAGGGCCGTGGTTTGAGAATTTTATTTATGTAAGTTCATTCTATGCTATAGCTGAATTTTTCTTATTAGTATAACTTCTTCCATTACCTGGGGAAGATTTACTTCATTTGTTAACCGTCCTCCGAGCTACAAAGAAAGTTTTTCATGAATAAAATATGCACACGATTGCATCATGTTTTCTTTACCAATCATAACATTCACTATAAGAACCAAACAAAAAGACATTTGATGGTTTACCCAATATTATGATTATAATTATTATCTCTTGTTGCATCATTGTATAACTTTTTAAATTTTGAATATTGCAGAATGCTATGGTGGTTTACATATGTGAATTGATGATAGATATAATCAAACATTCTTTCATTGCTAAATTCAATGAAATAAAGCCCATTGTATATTCTGAGTTTCTTGAAGACCTTTGCAAGCAGGTACCTATTGTTATATTTCTTTATGCTTTGAAAATCATATTTTCTCTTCGTGCTGAATTGATTTACATTTGGAGTGAACGTTTTCTTTCTTTTTATAACAGCCATTTGCAATGTTTAGCAGCATATTTCAATACATGCTCGATTTTTTTGTACCATATTTCATATGAACTTTGTTGCTTCCTTATATTCCATTTCTATTGCATACTAATTCATCGTTTGTATAACAGACTCTAAACATCCAACCAGAGAATCCCAAGAAAAATCTAACTTTCGTTCCTCTGGCACCAGCCTGTGTGGTAAGTATGATATAGTTATAAAGTTGAGTAATTTTTCAAAATATTTTTTTTTTGTGGGGCTAAATAAGAATCACTAGAAGATACAAGTACTTATATGCTCCCTCTTAGCTTTCTCCTCTCTTGTGAAGTAAACATAAACAATAGGCAACTGGTTCTGCTATATGTAATGCTGACCTCATGACACTTCTAAAACATGTTGAAACGAAGGCAATGAAAGCTTGTATAAGTTACACCATAAGATTCATCAAGTTGCAAATGGTAGAAATGAACGTAATAAGTGAAATCATAACCAAAGAAAGTTAGGAGGCAAAACATGACAAATAATTTGAGGGGGCAAGATCGGTGGCTTTGGTACGAGGTTGGGGCTGACTGTAAACAAATTTTTTACCCCATTTCTTTTATTGTAGTTACTGTTTGTGTATATGATTATAAAAACTATACTGTTTGTAATATGATTATAAAAAATAATACTATTTCACAATCTTATTATTTTTTAATAACACAACATTTGCGACGAATGCATTGAAAATACACTTTGGCGACTTGTGACCCATTTGACCCATTCTCTTTTTTACTTGCTTTATTCATTTGAGATAATCATAACCCAAATAGTCCATAAACTTTACCTACATATCCTTTGTAAAAAATATAATGTCCATAAACTTTACCTACATATCCTTTGTAAATCTTTGGGCAAGCTTGTTTTGTTTTGATGCAAATAATCTAATTTGTTTGTTTCAGGTGATTCGAGTGCTGAGTCCAGTCTATGCTGCACATCTTCCGTGTGGGCCTATTCTATGGAGACTTGTATGGATATTTATCTTGTCGGTCATGACTTTTGTCATGCTCACAACACTTAAAGTATTGATAGGTATGGGTCTTAATAAACATGCTACTTGGTATATTAAAAGGTGTCAAAAGCGGAAACTTCACACAGATTAACACCAGCAGCACCAAGTACATAGTTTCATATAGAGTCGCCT
>CAJVGC010000065.1:24938500-25041037 GCA_910822075.1 Senecio squalidus | reverse complement strand
TACACTTTATTAATGTAGTCTTGATACCGATGGATCAACAACTTTTATTACACTTCTGCTCACATAAATAAAAGGTTGAAATATCAGAACTGAACCAAGGTCCTTGAATGTATGAACAAATACGTTTGCTTGGTTTCTGATACGAACTGGCTATGGTTACATTATTACCTGATGTTTACATTGTAACGAAACATGTGCAAATTGTCCATCTGAATCTGTTACATGTTGGTTCATTTTTCATATATTTCCTGCTTTCCAAAAAGCTTGTTATGCTATTCCATGAATTTGTTTTATGTTCGCAAGAGGTTAACAGCATTGAAAATTACTTGTATTTAAACTATGACTATTTTGAAGATATATATCATGTGTTCTGTGGCTCACCATTTTGTGCTGCGACATTTGTGTCAGACAATTTTTTGTTGGAGAGGTCTCCGGTTAAATACTTAATGGAAGAAATGAATGGTGGAAATTCGTTACGGACAACAACAACATTGCCAATGAGAAAGACCGCGAAAGAGTATATGACACTATTTTTTCGCATGCCATGGCGTTGTGAATTGGTAATATAGCTTTTTTCCTGGATCCTATGTTATACCAATAATCATAAAGACCCATTCTTCCTGCAATGACTGTATCCTCCCCTGCCATTTGGGGGCATTGGATTTGGAAACATAAATTATACTAGTCTGTCACAGTTTGGAGTTTGAAGATGGATTTTCGTAATTGAATCTTCTTTTGCAGCTCATAGATGTCGGATTCTTTGTCTGCTTGGATTCATTCCTGTCACTTCTAACGATCATGCCACTTAGGCTTCTCATTACATCTTGGAGGCTCTTGAAAACAAGGTATATTCTATTATATCCAAAAATTAATTACTTCATTGTTATATGTCATGAATTAATAATAATTGGCTGGATAATGCAGTTGTGTTCTTATATGTGCAACAAAAATAGTAATTTTGTGGGAATTCAGTGTTTTACCTCTTTGGATGACTGATATGCTGTATTGATTGCTATTCGTTATGTGATGTCAAAGAGAAATAATAAAAACTTGTGATACTAAAACAACTTCTTATGTGTTTGACAGGCAGTTCAAGATGCTTTCAGCAGCAGATCTTTCCGACTTTGGCTGTTTTCTTATGCTGGCTTCTGGAGGTTATTCTATTACAACAAACAGGTTTAGTAAGGGAATCTAGTCCTATTATTTTTTTCAGTTTTCACTTTATTGGTTAATTCCTAATTTTTGTGTTACACTGTTTTCCTGCTTATCTTTTGCTGCCTAGATATCAGCCTTATTTATCACATGATTCGAGGTCAAGGAACAATTAAACTCTATGTGGTCTATAATTATTGGAGGTGAGAATATGATTTTATAATATCATTTTTCCAATGTTAATTAGACAGAACGTGCTGAGCTTGATACTGTGTGGTAACTTTATTTTGTACATGATGAGAGTTATGCTAGCAAATTATTACGGAACTTTATGCACTCATTGATGTAATGCATACTACTGCATTGACTCTAATCGCACTTTAATTAGGTAGCATAATAGCTATTAATTAGACAGTTCCAACAGGAGTTTATAACGACTAAAGATTGAAACAAAACTCGTAAAAATCAAGTTAATCATACCATATGCATTGTGAACAACTCAAAAACCACAGTACCATATAATACTTAAACATTAGCATCCACACAACATATCTGTAAGGACAATAACAAGGCATTGTGAACTACTCAAAAAACCATAGTACCATATAATACCTAATCATTAGCTATACTAAATCTTGGATAATTTCGTGAAACGTTAATGTAATGCTGGGAACATTGCCATAAACTGATTGGTAGCTTAGTCCTTGTCAACTTATGTAGTTTTTTTACCAGGTCAAGGATCAAAATATATATAATTTTGTTTGTGTCAGTACACTTTGCTTTACTTGACTAGCCTAAATGCTGTTATTACCTGCAGATATTTGATAAATTATGCCAAAATTTTGGCGGAGATGTCTTGCAAACGCTATTCAATACGGCTGATGGTTTAGCAAATTCTTCATCAGAACACACGAGTTACTATCTATGGAGGTTCATCTCTGATGAGGCCTTAGCTGTGACTGCGTCAAATATCCTTTTTTCTGCCATCAGATTTTGTTATTTATTTTTTGGTGCATTTTCCTCTATTTTGAATCTTTTCGTCTGCCTAATAGTTCGTTGTTGTTTCCTTAACACATTGTACTTGCTCATTCTTTCATCTTATTAGCCCAGGCCATCACTCTGTCGACCTGTATAGTGGCCCACAACAATGCATTGTTTGCTTTGCTGGTCTCAAACAATTTTTCAGAGATAAAAAGCAATGTTTTTAAACGTTTCAGCAAGGATAACATTCAGAGTCTGGTATATTATGGTTAGTCTCCATACATTTTCCTTCACTTAATTTGGTTTGATATGTGTAGTACTTCATGCTTGAAAATGTTGGTTTAAAGTTTCTTCCCTTTTCTTTTGGATAATCTTCTTTATGTTAGAAATAGTATTCGTAGAAGTGAGAGAAGTGTGCAAATAACTTATCGTTGTCAGTATATACATCAAACAAAGTCTTGATCTTTAGGGAAATGTCCTGTACAAATTATTGTTAAGTTGAGATATGACATTCAGGATAAAGTGGTGAATAAGACCTACTAGATGAGAGTACACCCTTCATGTGCAATCATGGCATTATTTCTCGGACGGCGGCGTGTTTCTAACAAACTATTTTAGGCCGAGATATTTTCTGCTTTATCCCTAGATACAAAAATGCAACCTTAGGTGTTGTATCATTCAGTAAATAAAGTATTGGATAATGTAATGTTAAAATTATTTATTTGGCTTTTGTATGTTATTTTCCAGCTCTTTTGCTGATTTGCTCCCACCGGTTCCGTACATTGTTCCCCATTTCCGGTCCCACTTTGTGGCAAGACATGTGATTCAATCCGTTTACCTTTAGTAATTATAGTCTCATTTTAAGGCTCGACAACAGAAAATGTGTTGTAAAATATTAAAATATCGCTGGAAACCACCATTTAGCAAACACATAGGATAATAAAAGATTTTTAATTCCATGAACATTAAGTATCAAAAACACTTTTAGGAGTCGTAGTTTTTTTTTTTCCTTTTGAAATGTAGTGTTTCTGTTTAATATAGTAAAATGTTGGGATTTAATTCAACAATTTGATGGTTATGGTACATAGGTACGGTTTACAGTGTATTTTATAAATGCTAGTATGAAATAGTGTTACTCTGTATTTTGTTTAAAATTTCACATTGATGTTGATAATTTGTCTGCACTATTTGCAGATTCAGTGGAGAGGTTCCATATTGCATCTTTTCTAGTTTTTGTCCTGGCTCAGAATATTCTGGAAGCTGAAGGGCCGTGGTTTGAGAATTTTATTTATGTAAGTTCATTTTCTGCTATAGCTGAATATTTCTTATTAGTATAACTTCTTCCGTTACCTGGGGAAGATTTACTTCATTTGTTAACCGTCCTTCGAGCTACAAAGAAACTTTTTCATGAATAAAATATGCACACGATTGCATCATGTTTTCTTTACCAATCATAACATTCACTATAATAACCAAACAAAAAGACATTTGATGGTTTACCCAATATTATGATTATAATTATTATCTCTTGTTGCATCGTTGTATAACTTTTTAAATTTTAAATATTGCAGAATGCTATGGTGGTTTACATATGTGAATTGATGATAGATATAATCAAACATTCTTTCATTGCTAAATTCAATGAAATAAAGCCCATTGTATATTCTGAGTTTCTTGAAGACCTTTGCAAGCAGGTACCTTTTGTTATATTTCTTTATGCTTTGAAAATCATATTTTTCTCTTCGTGCTGAATGGATTTACATTTGGAGTGAACGTTTTCTTTCTTTTTATAACAGCCATTTGCAATGTTTAGCAGCATATTTCAATACATGCTCGTTTTTTAATACCATATTTCATATGAACTTTGTTGCTTCCTTATATTCCATTTCTATTGCATACTAATTCATCGTTTGTATAACAGACTCTAAACATCCAACCAGAGAATCCCAAGAAAAATCTAACTTTCGTTCCTCTGGCACCAGCCTGTGTGGTAAGTATGATATAGTTATAAAGTTGAGTAATTTTTCAAAATATATTATTTTCGTGGGGCTAAATAATAATCACTAGAAGATACAAGTACTTATATGCTCCCTCTTAGCTTTCTCCTCTCTTGTGAAGTAAATATAAACAATAGGCAACTGGTTCTGCTATATGTAATGCTGACCTCATGACACTTCTAAAACATGTTGAAACGAAGGCAATGAAAGCTTGTATAACTTACACCATAAGATTCATCAAGTTGCAAATGGTAGAAATGAACGTAATAAGTGAAATCATAACCAAAGAAAGTTAGGAGGCAAAACATGACATATAATTTGAGGGGGCAAGATCGGTGGCTTTGGTACGAGGTTGGGCTGACTGTAAACAAATTTTTTACCCATTTTCTTTTATTGTAGTTACTGTTTGTGATATGATTATAAAAACTATACTGTTTGTAATATGATTATAAAAACTATACTATTTCACAATCTTATTATTTTTTAATAACACAACATTTGCGACGAATGCATTGAAAATACACTTTGGCGACTTGTGACCCATTTGACCCATTCTCTTTTTTACTTGCTTTATTCATTTGAGATAATCATAACCCAAATAGTCCATAAACTTTTATATTGCATTGCTAAGATGCACAAAAAATATAATGTCCATAAACTTTACCTACATATCCTTTGTAAATCTTTGGGCAAGCTTGTTTTGTTTTGATGCAAATAATCTAATTTGTTTGTTTCAGGTGATTCGAGTGCTGAGTCCAGTCTATGCTGCACATCTTCCGTGTGGGCCTATTCTATGGAGACTTGTATGGATATTTATCTTGTCGGTCATGACTTTTGTCATGCTCACAACACTTAAAGTATTGATAGGTATGGGTCTTAATAAACATGCTACTTGGTATATTAAAAGGTGTCAAAAGCGGAAACTACACACAGATTAACACCAGCAGCACCAAGTACATAGTTTTCATATAGAGTCGCCTCTACCTCAAGAGTCGAGATTACATTCATACTCATATATGACATACATCATCTCAACATGTCGATCAATGTCTTATTGATTCATTCCAAAGGAGCATCGTTTACAAGTGTTGGTTGTCAATAAGTTGGAGAGCGTTACCATTGAAAGTATACATGACACTTATACCCTTTATTTTCACCCAACTTTACTAAAACTTATGGTGATTAGTGATTATTGAAATCTCGATTTTGGTTCTAGAAAGAAAATAGCTATTAGATTTTGTAATGAATTTCATCCTTTGTCTCCTATATTTATGCATATCAGATATATCAGTTTACAACCAATATACTCATGGTTAGACTAGTTAGTAGAGATGTCAACATAGACTGATTTACTTATCAATGAGTCGATCGTTGATATCTAGCGTGTCAAATATTTTAATTGAAACATGAGTCGTATGGTGGATAAAAGGGTTGAGAGACATTGGAAGTATTCGAATTGATGTTTTGATCGCATTTAGAGATTTAGTCTTTTTGATTTGTTACCTCTAACATTATATCGCCCTATGCTTTTACCATTCATTTGTATTTTCAAGACCCGCATGTTTAAACTTGTACTAAAAGAAGGTTATGGTTAAGATTTTCGAAGTATTTTATTGGTTAAAAACTGAAAATGGTGGTTAATTTGACACGGCTCCTGAATTCCCCCCTTAAATATCCATCACCACTGGTGTCGAAATTGTTTGGAGCATAGATTCAACCACTCTAAATTGTAGACACGATATGACATGTTTTTTCTTTTGCACAAACGAAAACTTTGACATGTGCGCTTATGACACATGTAAGGGAAATCTTTATAACAAAACAACCGTGCTTTGATATGTGCGCTTATGACTATTCCGGAGGATAAATTAGCAGCTTAAACCCATTACTTTTTAGTTGATGTCCTTGCTGTTTCTGTTGGATTTGCTTTTGTTGCTGAATTAACCGAGCAGGCGCTATAGCAGCAGGGGTGTGATACAGCTCAAGTGTTTGCAATGCAGACACATCTCCTAAGCCATCAGGAATACCCACCAGGTTACTACATTGCTCGAGTACAACATGCTCTAGTCTAGGAAAATGATGACCCGAAGCCTTCCAATGGACCAGATCGCATTTCCCGATTTGCAAAACTTTAAGCAAACGAAACCCACCGTCCAACGGTCCCCATTGAGGTCCTTTGAATGCATACACTTTTAACTTTAAAACTTCAAGATATGGCAGCATGCCAATTGTAGACATATGTTTCCAATCCAGTAAGGTGTCTGATAAAGTCAACTTGTTCAAATGTGGCGGGAATTTGTACAACGGGGGAAGACTTCTCAATTTACCTTCAGATGGAAGGCGTGGGAACGTGTCGTTCAACAACTTTAATTTCTCTAGGTTATCAAGCTTAGCAAGATTGTCAAACAAACTGGAACCTTTTCTTTCTTCCAAGAGAATGACGAGTTTTCCACGAATTCCAAGTTTTTTAAGATTGGGAGTTCTAGCTAAGATATTCTCTGTGCAGCTATCGGGCGAAACAGTAGATATGGTTTGTATGTTTCTTTGTACAAATGGATCTTCGTTATCCATTCGGGTTTTCGCTTGTGGCCCGTGTAAGCGACTCGATCCGTTGGTGTGTAGATGCCTAAATTGGGACATTTTCCATATATCTACTTGAATGTCGAGGTCACGGGATGTTGTTTCGATGATTAAAGATTGAAGACTCCATAATTTGGATATTGAAGGAGGAAGAACCTTGAAGTTTCCGAAGAGGGATATGTACCTTAAATGAACCAACTGTGTGATTTCTACCGGAAAGCGGGAAATATTGATTGATCTCATATCTAACACCCGAACCAACTTAAAAGATTCATGGATAAACGATGTATGTTCTCGAGTTAATTCCTTTTCTTCCAGTGGAAAACACAAGAAAGACCGAACATGGGGACCACATGGTCTCGAGTGGATAAAATTCATGACATGTGAATGAACGCATAGACGTCTGTGATAATGATGATAACCTCCTGATGAGGTTAAAGAATTCGGATCTTGAATTTGAATTTTCCCTTTGATCACTTGCAAAAACTTTTCTTCTGCTGCTTCTCGTAAACATAAATCACGTAGCATATCATGAACACGACATGTCTTGATCCTTCCGTTTGATCTCTTTTTTGCAACTAATATCAGATTCCGTTCAACAAGATCTTCCAGGTATTCCTCCGCCAAATCTTCCAAACAGTCTTGGCCTTTTTGTTGAATGAACCCTTCTGCCACCCATAACATAAGTAATTTCCAAACGGGTATCGGAAAGTCTTCTGGGAAAGCACCAAAATAGATAAAACACACCTTTAAATGATCCGGTAAATGGTTATAACTTAATGCCAATACATCTAAACATTGCTTTGGATCTTTTGCAACATACGAACTAACACTTTCAGCAACTTTTTTCCACAAATCCCGTGTTTTATCCTTCTTTAATAGAAGTCCAGCAACTACAACTATTGCAAGAGGAAGCCCGTAACATTTTCGAGCAATTGTTTCTCCAAGTTCAACCAGCTCAGATGGACAACTTCCTTTTCTAAAAACTTTAGTGGAAAGTAGTTCCCAACTTTCATCATCATTCAGAAACCGCCAATGATGAGGGAGGCTATAAGGGTTTGCATGTGAAGCAACTTCTGTGTTACGAGTAGTTAATAGTATTCTACTTCCGCAATCTTGATTTGGAAATGCCATTTTAAGATCATCCCATGCATCTGATGTCCATACATCGTCTAATACAATGAGATATCTTCTACCATTTAAATGTTTGCATATTTCTTCAACTATCATTTCCTCGTTGAGTTGATAACTTTGATCAGAAGGCTGCATTAGAGAAGTCAAAATAGCAAAAAGTACTTCCTTTCGGTTGTATTCTTGTGAAACATAAACCCAAGAACGAACAAAGAAATGGAATTCAACGGCGGGATCACAATAAACCTTCTTAGCAAGGGTTGTCTTCCCAAGTCCGCCCATACCAACCACCGAGACAACTTCTAGTGACTCAGATATATTAGTGAGTCGAGTCACTATTTCTTTTGCTTCTTCATCAAAACCAATCACATTATCTTCTTCAACCACCGGTTTTCTTCTTTTTAAGGAAGATTTATTTGAAGATTCACCAGCATAAAGAGCTTCAATCCCGAACATCTTGTTATCATAAATCTCCTTCACTTTTGTCTTGATTTTTTCGATATCTTTAGCCACAGATCGGAGTTTTGCTGGATAATCAAATACATGGACTATTTTGCTTATAGTGCTTCTTTCTTTCTGCATGGCTGCATCAACTACAAATGTATCAATGATGTCCTCTGCTTCGTAAGCTACATCTCTAATTTGCCTGACTAATTCTCGTACATATTCATATTCACTACGTTTCTCTTTTGAATCTTTTAAAAAGGCTTTCATCAAACTAAGCTCTTTGTAAAGAGATTCCACTTGACCCTTTACTCCGTATATCAGATTAGAATTGTAGAGGAGCAATTGCTTGAGATTTTCCAAGAGAAATTCAACCACAGCATCCGCCATCTTCAAATTTCACGATAACAAGTATTGATCTGTTTCTTCTTGTTTCGTATATCACAATAGTTCTCAAGTTATGGACCTGCAAAGATTACGGATTTCTTAATCAGAGACGCTATTAAACATGATACAGTAATCAAACTCCCGAATATTTGAGATATCTCGTGCAGTTTTTTAAATGTAAGTAACATTCAAAGTAATACTAATAGATGAGATTTGATATAAATCACAAGCAGACTCATACTAGGTATTTGAGAACTGAAATTCCAAAGCTCTACATAGTTTCAACTCTTAATAATCAACAAGTAATTCGAGTGATGAAAATGAATAAAATACGCCCTTTTCTGTGCATTAATCTAAGCAGGATCGACCAGAAGCATGTGCAGGGTGTCCGATCTATACAACTTTACAATAAACAAAAATATTTACATTTAAGAGGCATTTTTTATGAATAGAAAATGATCAATGTGAAAAAAAATTGTTTATTAGGGGTCCATTTTTTAAAATCTAACTTGATCAGTAGGTAACCTTTTACCACAATTAAGCATAACTAAATTTAGGGGGTGTTTGTTTGGGCTTACATAAGGATAAGGGGCATATGGCTTATTCACATTTTCAATTATGTTTCATAAGCCCGGATTTTCCGGCTTATGTAAAATACACAGTAATAAGCCCGGTTATATTAGCTGGAAAATCCTGACTTATAAAACAGCCGAAATATTATAAGCCGCTTATATAAGCCCAAACAAACACCCTTAGATTAGATACGATACAAATGTTGATGATGAAACTTACATGGTTGGATTAATTTTGTGATCGATTAGCAAATAATCACTTCATCTGCTATTTGTGTGTCATACAAGATTTAAAGCCGCTGACTCTTACCGTGTGATCAGTGGAAACATGTATACAGGGAAATCAGATATATTTACAGCAAGTAGTTGTAGAGAAGCTGGAATTTGAGATATATGGAGTTGAAAACTTGACTCTTTTCATTTTGGGTAAACGAGGCACCATAGACACAACTTTTAAATTTTGTTCACACTACTTTTATTAACTAAGTCATAGATTTTATTTAATGGTCATACTTATGGTAATGGTAATTTTTTTAACCGGTTACAATGGATACGTGTTAAAATTATCCTTTTTTATTTCTACATCATTCTCTCTTCTCAAACCCAGTTGTTCATCCCATCTTTTTTCTTATACTCTCTCTATTAACCGCAACCAAATCTAAAGACAAGCGATCCTTAAATTGAACAAAGATTACGAGTGTTACAAGGTTGATATGATGTTTTATTGTTTTGCTTTACCCATTAATTTTGTTTTTTTTTGAAATAATTTTTGAAACCTAACCGGTTGTTTTGATTTGTAGATGCCTAAAATAACGATCACTTTTCACCACGATGGGCTTTTTGTGGTTCCACCATTATTCTATGTAGAGGGGACTGTAGACACAATCAAAGACATTGAATTCGAAGGTATGACCATTGAAAAACGTAAGGTAATTATCTAATAAATCGTTCTTGTGTTTCTATATTGGAGGATTATATTGTAACATACGCTCCAATCTTACAAAGCATAAAAAATGGTATCAAAAGGAACTTAAAAAGGCAAAAAGGGCGTTAAGCTTATTCGTAAATAAGAGTCACAGACAAAGTTTCGACATTAATTAAAAGGTACTAATAACCCAAAAAGATCCAAAGTACTAAAGCTTGAGAAACTCTAAGGAAAATGTGTTAAGTCTTTTAAAGTAATAATGTTTAAGTAAGTTGTATATTATCCTTACGTTACAAAAAGGGGTCATGTCTTTAATATAATATAAAAGAGGGGCCTTAAATGCCACATGGCGAAACAAGATCCGTTGGATGGATTAACCTCTTTGATGTGAGCCGTTAGATGAGATTGATGATGTCATCCAATATTATTTTCATTTTACACCATATTACAATACATAATTACATTCTTTCTTTTATTCAATCTCTACTCAAATAAAAAACATAATTATATTTATTTATAGAATCATTTAATTTAGACTATAATTTACCTTATTATTATTCTAAAATCTCCATACACAAAATATCAAACCATGTGTATAAAAATAAACGTGTATATGTTATTATAACTATAAACAATATGTGTATAAACGTAAAAGTATATATATATATATATATATATATATATATATATATATATATATATATATATATATATATATATATATATATGTATTCTACGTACAACACTATTTTCTCATAATAAATTAAAATCTACATAAAAATAAAATTTATGATTCAATTTTTATTTTTTTCCGCGTTATCGCGGGACAATAATCTAGTTAGGTTATATAACTTGTTTTCTCAAATGTGCTTGTTTTGGTAATAAATACATAAGTCATTGAAACCAAACCGAAAACATCAAAAATATCAAACTAAACCATAAATAAAATAGTATAAACCTATAAATCATCTTATTAAAATTTAAGAAATACACTTCCATTTACGTGTATGAGTCTTTCTTCTCGTACAATTAAACAAATCAATTTAGTCTTCTTATTTTAAAGAATAAATTAATTTAAAATTTTCTTTGTGAAATGGCTAGCTTGAGGAGACAAAAAGCAAGGATTAGGTAGGACGTTGAGGGGACGAAAACTATAAATTTTTCAGGAATTTATTAAGAGGAGAAATAATAAAAACTTTATAAGGGGGTTAATGGGTGACGGGTTGTGGTGCGAAGACCCGGCGCGGATTAAAGAAGAAATGAAAAGACATTTTTCGAGTTTATTCTCGGACTATAGGGGGTGAGGCCGAAATTGAGAAGTAGGAAGATTGCAAAGCTTGATGCGGGTGATGTTATAAACTTAGAAAGAGGAAGGTGAAGTGTGGAAGGCGGTTTGCGGATGTGGTTTAGATAAGGCATCGGGCCCGGCGGGTTTAACTTAAAATTTATTAAGCGTTTTTGAAGTACCATAAATATGGATATGATGCGGGCATTACGTTGGTTTTCGGAAAAAGTGGTGATTTATAACGAGTGTAATGCCTCATTTGTCACGTTAGTTTGGAAGGTGGTGGATCCTATTGGTCTGGATGAGTTTAGACCTATTAGTTTAATCGGGAGCTACTACAAAATTATAGCAAAAGTTTTAGCGGAGCAAATTAAGAATGTCATGGGAAAACAAGTTGGAGACGTGCAACATACTTCCATTGAAGGTAGATATATTATTGATGATATTTTAATAGCTAATGAGACATATGATTTCATAGTTAGAGCAAAAAATAAAGGTTTCATTTTCAAGGTTGATTTTGAGAAGGCATTTGATAGCTTGAGTTGGGGATTTTTGCTCGACTTGTTGCAAAATATGGGGTTTGGTAGTAAATGGGTGAGTTGGATTAATGTGTGTTTGAAGTCGTGTTCCGTGTCAATTTTGGTCAATGGTTCTCTCGCGGAAGAGATTTTGCTTGGGCGTCGCAGAGGGATCCGTTGTCCCTTTTCTTATTTATTCTTGCGGCGAAAGGGTTGAACGTGATGGTTAAGGAAACTTTGGAGAAAAAACTCTCTAAAGGGGTTTCAATAGGTTCGAGCGAGGTTGTCGTTTCGCATTTGAAATATGCGGACGATACGATCTTTTTTGGAGAATGGGAGGGGGTAACATGTGCAACCTTATGTGTATTCTAAAATGTTTTGAAGAAGTTTCCGTGTTGAAAGTGAACTTTCTTAAAAGTACACTTTATGGTGTTGGTGTTGGAAAGAGGAAAGTGAGAATTTTAGCAGAGAGGTTGAATTGTAGTATGGCAGAAACTCCAGACAAGAGGTTCCTTGATCGATGGTGTGAATTCCATCAGGACAAAGGACATTACACAAACGATTGCTTCCAACTAAAGAAGCAGATCGAGGAGGCCGTAAGAACTGGACAACTGAACCATCTGATGGAAGGAATCAAACAAGGTGGCCAAAAGAAGCAAGGCCCGCCGTATCCCGGAAAAGGGAAGGGGAAAGAGATACAGATGGTCTTCTGTGAAGGAGAAAGTAGCAAACTCCGTGAGAAGAGAACGGAGTCCTGGATGATGTAGGAGATGTCTTTTCCTCCAGTCGACACCTCTAGGGGAGTCACAGACCCAATGGTTGTGGTGGGAGACATCGGAAACCAGACGGTCCACAGAATATACTTTGATAATGGAAGTGCTTCGGAAATACTCTTCGAACGTTGTTTTCTGGAGTTAGATCCCGAAGTACAATGCAGGATGGAAAGGTGTTCCCAGTACTTGGTCGGATTCTCCGGAGAGGCAGTGAAGCCAATAGGTCAGATCCGACTACCCTTCACCATTGGAAATGAAAGTAAGTTTCGGACCGCGGAGATCGATTTCCTTGTAGTCCGAGCCCACTCCCCATATAACATCATTATCGGGAGACCCGGAATAGCCAAGCTCCGGGCCATCGTTTCGACATCCCACTCTCTTATGAAATTTCCTACACCCGGAGGAATTGTCGAAATACGTCCGGAAGCTCACAAAGTGTTGGAGTGCCAAAAAATTGAGAGAATATTGCAGAAGGAAGAAGGGGAAATCAAACTGGGAAAGATTACGATTCATCCGGATCACCCGGAACAAACCATTATGATTGGAGACACGTTCACCAAGGAAGGCAGGGAAAAACTCATCACACTCCTCCGACAAAGCAGGGACGTCTTTGCTTGGAAACCCTCGGACATGACGGGAGTACCCAGGGGGTTGGCTGAACATAAGCTAGCTATCCAAAAGGGAAAAAGCCCGATAGTACAGAAGAAACGAGGTCTAGCACCTGACCGAAGTAGAGCTACTTGTGAAGAAGTTAAGCAGTTGACTGAAGCTGGTATTCTCCGTGAAGTCCGGTACCGAACCTGGGTAGCAAATCCGGTCATGATTCGGAAAGGTGATAATACATGGAGAATGTGTGTCGATTTCAAGGATCTCAATGATGCTTGCCCGAAAGACGCATATCCCTTACCGGAGGTGGATTTGAAGGTAGAAGCATTGGTGGGTTTTAGATTCAAATGTTTCCTGGATGCATACAAGGGGTACCATCAGATACAAATGGCTAAGGAAGACGAGGACAAGACGGATTTCCATACCGATATGGGAATCTTCTGTTACAAGAAAATGCCCTTCGGTCTGAAGAACGCCGGGGCTACTTATTAGAGACTTATAGATGTAGCTTTCTCGGAGCAGATAGGAAGGAATTTGGAAGCCTATGTTGATGACCTAGTCATAAAATCCACATCCGAGGAAGTAATGATCCAAGACATCCGCGAGACATTCGCAAACCTCCGGAGAATAAATATGAAGCTTAACCCAAAGAAATGTTCTTTTGGGATGGAAAAGGGTAAATTCTTGGGTCATATTGTCACTCCAGAGGGTATTAAAGCAAATCCTGAGAAGGTTCGGGATATCGAAGGAATGTAGTCCCCAAGAACCATGAAAGAAGTCCAAAGTTTAAATGGTAAGGTCATAGCTCTGGGGCGGTACCTCTCGAAGTCAGCAGAAAGATCGTTGCCAATCTTTCGAACGTTAAAGAACTGTGTGAAAAAGGGTGATTTTCGGTGGACAGCAGAATCCGAAGAAGCCCTACAAGAGATAAAAAGATATGTGATGACGCTTCCCACTCTGACCGCACCAAAGGAAGGAGAAACCTTGACCTTATATCTATCAGCCACGACCGAAGTGATTAGTTCGGCGCTGTTGGCTGAAAGAAAAGGAGAGCAAATGCCTATCTACTTCGTTAGCAAAGTGCTACAAGGTCCCGAAAACAACTACACTCAGATAGAGAAGATAGCGCTAGCTTTGGTTTACACCTCCCGAAGGTTGAAGAGATACTTCCAAGCCCATAGCATCCGAGTAATCACGGATCAACCATTAAAGCAAATCTTAAGGAATGTAGAAACGGCCGGAAGACTTACAAAGTGGGCCATTGAATTGGGAAGCTACGATATTGAATATGTCCCCAGGATATCTATCAAGGGACAAGTTTTGGCGGATTTCATAGCCGAAGTACCTAATGAGGTTATTCCCAGACATACCGCTCCGAGAGAAGTAAACGATGAACAACCTACAAAGAACAAGAAGAGGAAAAGACCGACAGAATCCAATATCGAAGAAAAAAGCCAAAGGAAAGGCCAAGGTTGGTGTCTGTTTACCGATGGATCCTCTAGCTCAGAAGGTTCAGGAGCTGGGATTCTCCTCATTAGCCCGGAAGGGAAGGAATTCTCATTCTCCATTCGCTTTGGTTTTGATAACACGAATAATGAGTCCGAGTATGAAGCCCTGTTGGCCGTACTACAAAAAGCCAAAGGAAAAGGAGTGGAACACTTGACAATTAAAGTGGACTCCAAGTTAGTAGCCAATCAAATCAATGAAACGTATGAAGCCAAGGAGGACCGAATGAGCCAATACAAGGATAAGGCAAAGAGCTTGATGGCCACGTTCCAATCATGTACGATTGAACAAGTCTCGAGAACAAAGAACAAAGTTGCTGACACTCTGAGCAAATTAGCATCCATAGCGTTCGGACACACCACAATGGAAGTAATGGTGGAGACGCAGGACCAACGGTCAATATCCAACTCGAAAGAAGCATTGATGGTCATCGAAGACGAAGGAACAACTTGGATGACACCGATCATCAAGTTTTTACAAGAAGGAAGCTTACCGCAAGATCAGAACGAAGCACGAAAGATCAGAATGAAGGCACCCAACTATGTGATGAAAGGTACAACACTTTATCGAAAAAATCCGCTTTCACCACTCCTTCGTTGTTTAGGACCATTGCAAGCCAACTACGTGATCCGAGAGATGCACGAGGGAGCATGTGGCATGCATGTCGGACCACGGAGCATGGTCTCTAAGATTACAGGATTAGGATATTTCTGGCCCACGATGCATTTTGATGCCATTGAAGTAATCCGCAAGTGTGATTCGTGCCAAATTCATGCACCCGTACCGAGGCTCCCCAAACACAACCTGGTGTCGATACTATCGGCGTGGCCCTTCCAAAAGTGGGGTATTGACATTGTCGGCAAATTTCCAACGGGGACAGGTGGAATGAAATTCCTGATCGTGGCGGTAGACTACTTCACAAAGTGGGTCGAAGCAAAGCCTGTCATCCGGATCACAGGAAAGCAAGTACAGAAGTTTGTATGGGAGAACATCGTATGCAGGTTCGGACTGCCGAACGAACTGATCTCAGATAATGGTAAGCAGTTTTCGGACAACCCGTTGCGACAATGGTGCAGTGAGATGAAAATCAAACAAAATTTTACTTCGGTGGCACATCCACAAAGCAACGGCCAGGTTGAAAGGATTAACAGAAGTATCGGAGACGGAATAAAGGCAAGGTTAGGCAGAGAAGGAACGGATTGGGTGGATCAAATATCCCATGTGTTATGGGCACATCGAACCACCCAGAAAACAAGCACTGGCGAAACACCTTTTAGCCTAACTTATGGGTCCGAAGCTGTTATCCCGGCCGAAATAGGAATGCCGAGCCATCGAGTGACATCCGAAAATGATCAAACCAATCAAGAAGAAATCCGGCTCAATCTGGTATTGTTGGAAGAACGAAGAAATGCAGCAGCCGTCCGAGAAGCCAAGTACAAAGAAAAAATTGAAAAAACTTACAACAAGAAGGTAAGGAAGCTGATATTGGAGGAAGGTGATTTGGTCCTCCGAAAGAATGAAGCGAGTAGGCAGGAAAACGAAGGAAAAATGGGGCCGAAATGGGAAGGTCCCTACAAGGTGACCAAGGATAAGGGCAATGGAGCTTATGAGCTGGAAGACATGGCTGGTACTCTAATCCCCAGAACGTGGAATGCAATGAACCTTCGAAAATATTATCGTTAACCGATAGTATGTAATGTAACTTTTTCCTTTTTATTATTTATCTTATCATTATGAATGAAAGGCTTTCGCGGCCAATTTTTCCCTTCATTTTACTACTAGTACTATTCGAATGAATGTTCATGACACTTGACGAAGTGTCTGAACATACAAGTAATTCAGATAGTCTAAGAAAAAATAAGGATGAGACTTCACAATCATTGAGCCTAACCTCAATAAGTATCGGACCTAACTCCGAATGAAAAATTGAGCCTAACCTCAATAAGTATCGGACCTAACTCCGAATGAAAAATTGAGCCTAACCTCAATAAGTATCGGATCTAACTCCGAATGAAAAATTGAGCCTAACCTCAATAAGTATCGGACCTAAATCCGAATGAAAAATTGAGTCTTACCTCAATAGGTATCGGACCTAACTCCGAAAGATAAATTGAGCCTAACCTCAATAGGTATCGGACCTAACTCCGAAAGATAAATTGAGCCTAACCTCAATGGGTATCGGACCTAACTCCGAAAGATAAATTGAGCCTAACCTCAATAAATTTCGGATCTATTTCCGAATGAAAAATTCAAAGGGATTCACACGAAGCATTTAAACAGCATACCAAATTATAACAAGTAAATAAAAGATGCAAGTGAATCCGGAAATTAAACAAGCAACAGAAAATCATATTTATAATTTGTTTGTGGAAACATATCTTCACAGGTCGAAGACATGTTTCATTAATACATAGCAAAGGAAAGTACAAAAGTTTCACTCCTCATCCGAAGGAGGACCCGCAGCAGGCTCAACAGCCTGAAAATCTTCTATCGGAGAACCATCGGTGGCTGACAAGGCTTCAAGATAAGGATAATTAAGTTCGGAAGCATCAGCTAGGTCCTTCTCCAGCTCTGAAGCAGCATTGGCATTAAAGAATGGAGAAGATGAGGGTTTCTGCCTCAGACGGCCAAGATTAACACCAGCAACCAAACCATCATGGCACCCAAGTCGGTAGTTAAGCATCCGAATGTTTTCCTGGGGACGGGAGTACTCATGACTTGAGTGTAGCTTCTGAATGACATGCTTCGGACCCGTTGTTACCAACCAACTTCTGTCCGAGCGAAGTGCAGCTAACTCAGCGTCTTGTTTCCTCAACCGTTCCTCCAAGGACCGGAGCACATCACCATTGATATCACACTGGGCCTGAGTCTCGGCCATAGCAGTTTCATGTTCCGCCTTCAAGCTGGCTATTTCAACCTTATGATTGGCCTGCAGTATGTCTTTCAGCTTGTTCATCTCAACTTGATGCTCGCTCTTTATATTGTCAGTAAGCTCCCGGACGGCAGCCTCACTAAGTTGAGACGAAGAAGCTTTCATCATGGCTATCTCTTGCGACAAGCTATGACTTCTGTCACGATAGTGTTTTTTCCGGTCAAGAGCCTCTGAAAGTTTATTTTGAAGTCCTAAGGCTCGGAATCTCTGCTCTTCCGTTTCCCGTGCCGATGATTCCATTCGGCGACGGAGGTCGGGGCCAATGACATTTAAAGAGGCAAGAGCAAAGTCGAATTCACGACCCACTTGGACATTTCCAAGCTTCCTCAAGCGCAGAGTCTCAGCCGGAGTAGCAAGATTGTCTACAAGATCCTGATTGATCTCGTAGGATTTTGCTTGGAAGAGGTCCCCACACTTTATCTTACTTACTGCCGGAACAAATGATGTCCCGACCAAAACAACACCCAAACCTTCGGATTCAGTATCCGAATTATCATCTTCAGAATGAACACTGGCATCCTCCGTGTGCTCACCTACCCTCTGATCACCTGGCAGAAAATAACTGAAGATCAGTAAATAATCAAAAGAAAGTTAAAGAAACACATAAAAACATAAAGTTCCTACCTTTCACCCAGATTCGAGTCCGGGCGGAAGAACCAGCCAAATCTGAAACAGGAGAAGGTTGAACGATGCCAGATAAAAGAAAAGTACCTTCTGTCTTATCCGCCGAAACTTGAGTAGAAGTTTCGCCCATCAAATTCTCACTCCGTTCCGGTTGGGATACAGTTAAGGGTGTAGGCTGATGAGTTAAATCTTCCGGCGACAGACGCTGGTAACCCATATCCTCCTGCTCCAGCATAACCCCCGAATAGGTCTGTTGCAGAGGTTCATCAACCAACTTAGGAGCCACAAGCTCCTCATTCCCCTCATCCATCGGAACAGCCGAAGAAATATCTTCTAAGGACTTCTCACCCATATCATCAGCACCAGCACGTGCTTCCTCAACGACCAGTTCCGGATTAGAAGTGACCACTTCCGGATCAGTATGAGGACCTGTCGAGAAATCATCATCAACTATCAGTCCTAGAGCTCTTCTTGTTTCGGAAGAAGTCTCGCAAGAAGGGGGATCCGGATAGAACTCCGTACCATCTAGCGAAGCATCTCCCTCCTCTGAACTTTCAAGGATGACAAACTTACCCCGAAAGACGGAAGTGGCAGCTTCTTTATTCTTCTCTCCAGGCCTAGAAGTATCGGCCTCCTTCGCCGATGGAAGCTTGGATTGTGGGTCCTTTTTCTTTTCCCTGATGGCCAAACCTTTGGGAGACACAGAAATCCTCTTTTTCTTCTTAGGCACCTCAACCATCGGTGCTTCCTCTTCCCCGGACTCCCCACCCTCAACATCATCAAGTTTCTGTCCCTCGGACGACTCCGGAGGGGCAAACCAGTCAGTAGCTTGCCTTTTCCTAGCAGCTGCATTTCCCACAGAAGATGATGTCTTTGCAAACAAAGCATTGAAAAGCAAAGGAATAGTATTGTTACCACTCTTGGCCGGACGACTTCCACTACCAATAATGGTCCCATGGGCCGGCTGAATAAAATCCTCATCCGAAGGATCTCTCATTGTATAGCCCGCTGGAAAAATTGCATCAGCATCGGTATAAGGAGGGGGAAGTTCGTTCGTAGACATATGCACCACCCGGGCATTCATCTGGACTAACCAGGCCGCTTCACCTTCAGCTATGTTGCGAGAGATATACTTGACTCCATCCCAATCAGGCATCTCCAAAAAGTCTATCAGCGACAAATCTGGAAAAAATAAAGAAAAGTCATAATGAGGATCAGCAAGGAACTACCGGTAGAAGGAACACGAATACCCAACGTACCTCGGCCATTCAACTGCAAACAAGGCTTGCTGATATTAGACGTCCAATTCCGACTTACACCCTCCATCACCAACACATGCTCCGGCAGTGTCCGACACTCTATCTTGTGAGTTGTGAAGGCCAAGATAGCATCAGCCGGAACAACTCCCTGCTTAACTTGGTCATCCGCAACAGACTCATCCTTATGCTTCCATCTCATCCGGATAGGAGCCACACCGATATTAACATAAAAAAACTTGGTCTTCCAGTTCTTATGGCCGGAAGGAGCTCCGGAAGAACAAGCGGGGCTAGGTTTTCTTCTTTTATCAATAGTAAACCAATCGCCGGCTTTCCCCAACTTGTAAAATGTCCGAAAGAGGTTGAGCGAAGGCTCATAACCAAGAGCCCAACTTTGAACTTCGAAGCAAGCAAGTCTCAAAGCCCCAAGGGGGTTCAGTTGCGTGGGCATGAGTTTATAATATTCACAAAACTCCAGGAAAAGCCGGGAGAATGGAAGTCGGAGGTTTGAAAATTCAAACCATTCAGCGTATACGCCTATCTTCCCAGGAGGAGCGTCCAATATCGTGTCATTCGGGCCCGGAAGAACGGCACTGTATCCTTCACCGATGGCATACCTTGTCAATAAGACGTCAAGATCTTCTTGAGTCAAAGTAGTAAAGCACCTCCGAAGGTTTTCCTTATCTCGCTTCGACATGACGAAACTCATAAATAAGAAGAAAAACGAAAGAAGATTGAAGAAAGAAAAAACACACAGTTAGAAGTGTAAATTAGAAAACGGTGAAAAAAGTTACAAAGGGGGTGAAAACGCGATATTTATAGGCAAGTGTATGTCAGACGATGGGACGCTCGTCTAATCCCACCGCCTCTCTCGTCCAATGGCATAGCGACAGGTGGCACAAGCATTAATTACCGCAGTTTGAAAAAACTTTCCGCCCAAGCCAAAACTCAATTATCCCGCCTAAATAGGCGGACATTTACTAATTTCCGAAAAAACTCAAGAGGCGTACCCCTGTCAACCGAAAGAACAACCGAAGGAACATCTGAAAGAACCAAAACACTTTATTTTTCTTCTAGTCAAGCATTACATAGTCTTAACTAAGTAATACGGGACTAGGGGGGCTGATGACGTACCATCGGTTAGCCGATAGAAGTCTATCGGCTAAACCAATGGTACGCCGAAAGATATAATAAGTTGGGCACAACCTTTGATAAAAGGAATCTAAACAACATCTATTATCCGAAGAACATCCTAATGACCAGGAGGCCGAAGGATGTTCTCTCGACAAAGAGTACAATACCTCGGCATATCTTCAGGATAAACAAGGTATTGTACTAAGAGCATGTTATTATCCGAAACTCAAGGTCTATAAATACCAAGCTCACACTTCACTTCAAGGGTAACGTTTACACACACTATACTCTTTTACTTTATATTTTACCCCTTACTCTTCGATATACTTACTCTCACGCCCGAGGTAAACCAGGGGACCATCCCCGCTCCGTTTACTCGTGTGTTGCTACTTGTGCAGATAGTTTTAAGATCAAAGATAAGGACTAGGCTGAAGGTCTTCTTCGGATCAGATCTTCCGGATCCGAACCTTCTACCCCAGTGTGTTTGTGATATTCCGGTGTCGCAACACTATGAAACCCATGTTTGTATCTATATATTATTGATTGCTTAATGAAATAAGACACATTATTTTCTATATTTCCTATACCATAATATTTATATGGTTGACTTCACAATCAGTTTTGCTGAGTTCTTCAAAAGTCAACCCAAGCTCAAATTATTCCACATCCATAGGGTGTGGGTTGCTACTTATCTCGTTAAAGAAGTGAATAAAGCTGAAACGGTTAAGAGATGGTTTGTGAAGCGGAAGTTGAAGGATGCTAACATGATCCTTGGGGTCAAGGATCTTTTGAAGGGGGAGTATTGTTATATGTATAAATAATAGTGAAGGGGCTGAAATAGCAAGTACTTATAGTAGAGAGGGAAGTAGTGAAATTGTGATATATCATCAACTATATAATCGTTTATAATGGTTGAATCATGTATGCTTAATCAAATGAAAATGCCCTTTGGCCCACTCCCTTCTTTTCCCTAACTCTATTTGTTCTATCCTTTAGGATCTTCGGTATCGTAATTCATTCTCCAATTCTGAATCACCTCATCGTTGATTGACTAGCTAACCACCAATTTGTTTGTCTTGGCTAAGTGTTTGTATCAAAATACAATTACGGGTGTAAATGAGACAGGTTGCGAAAGATCGACTCGCAAACTATTCGAAATAGACTCAATTGAATCGAGTCGAGCTCGAGCTCAAGCTACTCGAGTAAACTTTCGAGTCGAGTTTGTGCTCGAAGATACCTGTCTCGTTCTGCTCGCGAGCTTTATCGAGCTTTTGCTAAATTACAATTTTAACCACTTGTATACATACAATTACTAAATTATTGTTACTATGTAAGGTCATATGTATATGAAACAAGTCGAGTAAAGTTTCGAGCGTGAGTTTTAGTAATTGAGTCGAAGCTCGAGTTTTAGCAACCAAATCGAATTCGAGCTTGACAATACTCGGTTCGACTCGTTTACACTCCTAAATAGTCAGTGATGTTACAGGTAAAATTAATCAATACTAATCTATACTACAATATAAAGAATCTCCTTTAACATCTTAATATCTTAAATTTTAAGTAATTGAAATTACCTTAATACCCTTAATCTATATTTATTATTATTTAAGTCAAACAACACTTTCTTTCCTAATTAATTTAAAAAAAATTAACATCTAACAAAGTAACTTATAATTCCTATTTAATTAAAAAAAAATTATACTTTCTATTTAATTTAAAAACTTTCAAAGTTATAAATTTTATTTTATAACCCCATAAACTTAAAATAATTAAAATATTATACATTTTTTTCTACTAAAATACGTATACTAAATCTACACTATAATATAATCTATTTCTACTATATTATAAAAGATTTCCCACATAGTCTTAATTCTCTAAAACTTTAGTAATTGAAATTACTTAAATACCGTTTTTATATCTCTCACCACATATCATTATTCAAAATAACTTATAATTAAATAATGTTGGTTAATAAAGTTTTAGCCTTGTAGAGTAAATGAACGGAAAGATACTTTAAACATGTAGACTTAGAAGTGTTTATTTACCATAATAACAATAACCAATTTCATTTATATTGATTAAAGAATTTATGATTGGAAACCAAAACTGACATGTAAGTCCATAGCGTAATTAACGGTATTTATTTGTTAACAAATGGGTCAAATTCATAAAAAAGTTCGATTACAAACCATGCAAAAATTGATGGAGAAATGGAAGTCGAAAGAGGTTCATCTTAAAAATGATTCCTAAGTTTGTTTTGTAATTTGTTTGATGGAGAATGGGAAGTCGGGTCAACACATACACACTTATGTCACATATGTTGGTCCTAATTGTACTTGATGAGGTTTCATATGCTAAAAATGTTTATTTGTTTATGTTTAAGTGTAGGGCTGAAAGAATAACTGAACTATCCAAGATCAGACCTTAAGAAAGGTTGTGTATCCTCTCAAGAAGAAACCATCATTATGGATATACATGCTCAAATAGGTATTTACTCATTTTCTTTAAAAAATATGAGACCATTTTATACTATCTTTATCTTTTAAAAACTCTTACTTATAGGTAGGTTTATTTGTGATTACAATGTTATGTTTTAGATGGTCAACAATTGCAAGAAGCTTACCAAGAAGAACCGATAACGAGATATAAAACTATCAGAGAACTCAATTCAAGAAAAAAAGTGTAAAGTGAGTTTGAACCAATCAAGAAATAGAAAAAACGACTATTGATGGGCAAATGTTTTAACAATTACAAGGACAACAAGAATTGCAACAAAGTATATTTTCTATCTTTTAAAAGTTCGTATCTATACGTATCTTCACGTTTTACATTATGATTGGAGATTAAATACATTTTATGTTTTTATCGTTTTGCGTAGTTAATTTCCATAGTTAAATATTCGTAATATAATTATATCAAATATAGTTTATTATCCCCGCTGTACCATGCGGGTACTATACTATACAATATAAAAAAGGAAAAATAATGTTGATAGTAATTGTATAATTTGCTCATTATTAAAGATAATAAAGTAAAGAGTTAGTGATCAGTTTTTGTTTGGTGGTAGTTATTTTTGTCCATTTGTAATTCTAGTAATCAGGTCCATTAGAAGTTAGAGCTGTTGACTATTACTAAAATACGCCCCTTCCTCATCTTGAATCTTTGACAATTTTGTTTCAAGTGGCAAGTGTAGTGTAGTAAGAGCACCCGGAGTGGGGGTTCTCGGCCCGTTGTGGAGCTCACAACGAGCATTGTGGATATTATTATTTGTGTAATGGCTGTTCCTCCTACAGATAAGCTTTTAAAACGCCTTGATCGGTTACGTACTAAAGCCGGTCACATGTTAAATGTATCATCAGTAGGCCACTGTGTTATTGAATCTTCATCTTTTGAAATGTTATGTAAGAAAGCAATGTCAGTTTGTATAATTGACCCTTTATGGAGGATTGTGCATCTTTCAGCTCCTGAATTGTTCAAACTTCTTCACCAAGAGAAAGAACATGGATACGCGCCTTTAGATGTTTATTGGTTAAAGTCTTTACCTACGATCCTTTATGAGCTTCAAACTGTTGTTTCTAGTTTAGGGGATGGTAGCAGAAGTGGCATTTTGGATACGTTTATGTGGGACAAGGTGAATAAGGATGAACAAGTCAAGGGTATGTTCGAAACGATTAAACATTCATTAGCTGATTACTTTCCTGGTCTCTTTGATGAATCTACAATAGTCAGTGATGTAGCTAAAGAACTAAACACGGCGATTGATATAATGTTGATACTTTGTTGTGAGTTTATGGACTCCGATGAAGAATTTATTGTGTTTGATGTTGTATCCAGAACACTGCTCGAGTGTGGATTTACAGAAACTCAGATTGAACTACTGTCGTTAGTAGAGAGATTTCCACTGAAGCAGAAATATGTAGATGCGGAGAAACTGTTGTAGGGTTCGAGGAAGATACAATAAAGCTACTTGACAGGCTTACGGGATTTTCAAAGAAACTGGAAATTGTTCCAATTGTAGGAATGGCAGGGTTGGGTAAAACTACTTTGGCCAAAAGATTGTATGGGGATCCTTATATTGTATATTTTTTTGATATCCGAGCATGGTCTTGTGTTTCGCAAGAATACGTGAAGAGGGATCTTTTACTTGGTATTTTGAGTTCTATGGTTCAGCTTACGAACATAATTTATAGCATGAGAGATGAGCAGTTAGGGGAACAAATATACAGAGGGTTAAAGGGTCAAAAATATCTGGTAGTCTTGGACGATATTTGGGATAATGGAGCTTGGAAGGAACTAAAATTATATTTTCTAGATGACAGAAATGGTAGTCGTATCCTGTTAACCACCCGGAACATAGACCTGAATTTAGAGACTCTGCCTCATAAGTTGCGCCTCCGAACAGCACGTGAAAGCTGGCGTATATTACAAATGATGGTTTTCAAAAATGGAGAATGTCCTTGGAGATTATATGATGTTGGAAAGCAGATATCTAGAAAATGTTGTGGCTTGCCTCTTGCAGTTTCTATAACTGCGGGACTTCTAAGAACTAGGTGGACAAGAGTCGCTTGGAAAGAAATTGCTGAAAGTCTAAGCAATTACATTGTTAGTGATCCAAACCAGTACATGGATACTTTAGCTCTAAGTTACAATTGTTTACCTCCACATTTAAGACCATGCTTTCTCTATTTAGGAGCATTTCCCGGAGATTGTGATATTCCAGTGCACAAACTGATTTGGATATGGGTTGCTCAAGGATTTATAGATCAAACAGGGACTAAAAGTCTAGAGGATGTTGCAGAGGATTACTTAATGGATTTACTCGGGAGAAGTCTGGTCATGGTTTCCAGAAAAGGGACTGACGGACAAATTAAAGCATGTCATGTCCATGACCTTTTACGTAGTTTGTGCTTGTGGAAAGCAAAAGAAGAGGGTTTATCTCCTATCATTTACAGGTATTGACAATCTCACAACTTGGTAAATATTATCCAGAGGTGGCAAGATGGACGGGTTGGGTTGACCCGCAAACAAATTTCTTAAAGTTTTTTTTATATATTATTAGTTAGTTAGTTATTAGTTATGATTACTATTGTATCACTATAATAATCTAAATCTTTAATAAACCAATCTAGGAATCTGTATGTGTTGGAGTATATATGGATATACTCCAAAAAGGGCAACGACTCAATCCAAAGCTTCGGTAAAGAGAGCTCCGGTAAGTTCGAAGGAATACTAGACCGAAGCCACAAGCATTAGGCTGAGCTGATGTCACCAAACCGCCAATTGTATCACATGCTCGCCTGACATAAAGCACCTGACAGGTCGGCTAAAAGGACTGTACCACGTGGTACAATGGGAAAAGTACTGCGCAACATACCAACAACCTGATGGATATTAAGGTGGTGCCGGAGGTGTCTCCTATGGACCGGGTTTATCAAAGAAGGAAGTATTGTACGCCGAAAGAGGCATCAGCCTATTATCCGCCTATTATCCGGGGGATAATAGGCCGATGCGCCAGGTATTATAAAAGGAAACAGATCCATTCTAGGAAGGGGGATCGAACATTAAACTCTCTAGATCAAGAACATTCTCCTTTAATGTTCTTGATTATTCCTGATTATTCTTGATTGTTCTTCCATATTAAATACCACATTTATTACACTTCAATTCCATTAAGTAACCTAAAATCACTATGACATATACTTATTCTCACGCCCGAGCCTTATCGGGGAAACTTCCCCGATAAGCTTAGACGTTTGTTTGTGTGCAGATTTCTATCTAGGAGTCCGATTCTTCAAAGATTGTTCGTGGTATAAATCCCCGTGGATTTTTACTTCAACATTTGGCGCCATCCGTGGGACCTTTATTCAACGATAGTTGGAACGGAGACACCGACACATGGATACCCCACTGTCGTCGGGGATATCTACCCTGGTGCCAACCGTTCAGCCATCAACCAACGTTATAGAGCCACCCATGTCTCAACCGCATCGCTTCGCATCAGGTCCATCGATACCATATCTTTCAATGCCACCTTCATCGCCACCTGAACTAAACACCACCAGACACGAAACGACTCCCGAGGGTGGCGGCGGTAACATCACCCCAGAGTTCGTTAGCAACAACTACGAGCGCCTACGAGGGTTGATGAACACCCATGCACAAGAAGAGAGGCAGCGAGGAGTAGACATTGAACTCCCGCAGGAAAACGTCAATGAAACCAGTGTGACCAACGGGTCAGCCACCCCATCACCAAGAGGAACAAATCGAGGGGAACGGAGAGAGGAACATGTAAGCCCGTTACAAGGACGAAACCTTTTTGGAAGAACAGCCCAGGCGGCTTTCACCCAAACACCAGGTACGGGACTGAGTCAGAGGGGAGACGTTGGTCCCCCACCGTCGCAGGCGGGCTATAGGCCTCTGCACTCTACGCTGCTACCTCCCAGAGTATTTTTCGATTTGCCCCCGAACATAGCAGCACCGCGATATGCGCAGGGGACGGGAATTCCACCTTTCTCATCAGGATACCTAGCTTCGGCGGAGTATAATCCTAGTAGTTGGGCGATACCTCCGGAGCACGCCCAGGCCTTGGCGGAGCAATATGAGGCCGAAGATCTGGCTAGACCATATCATCGGCAGAAGGAGGCCAAGTTCGTAAAACGAGTCGCGGAATTCAAATTTCCCCCTAAAATTAAAATGCCATGTAATGTAAAGATGTATGACGGAACCCAGGATCCCGATGATCACCTCAGCATTTTCGCCGGAGCGGCTGAGGTAGAACAGTGGTCCATGCCAGTATGGTGTCACATGTTCGTACAAACATTAATAGGGGCGGCCAGGCTGTGGTTCGACAGCCTTCTGCCCGCAAGCGTCAGAGATTTCGAAGACTTGCAAAAAAAGTTCAGGGTTAACTTTATGCAACAGAAAAGGTATGAAAAAGACCCCGTAGAGATACACAACATTAAGCAAAGAGAAGACGAGACTCTCCGGAGGTTCATGGAGAGGTTTAATAGAGAAAGCCTACAGATCAAAGGAGGAACCGAGGGAATGAGGGTGTCAGGTTTCATGCATGCCATCCGAAACAAGCAGCTCATTGAGAGGCTAAACAACCAAATCCCTAGAACGGTAGAAGAAATGATGGAGAAGGTTCAAGACTTCATCAGGGGAAAGGAGGCGGCTTCCCTAACCGAAGAAGGAAACCCGCGGAAAGTAATGCGGGATGACAGACGTAATAATTGGAGAGGTGGGTACAGACGGGATGCTCCTGTCTCGCGAAATGAAAGGTCCCCGCCGAAGCCAAGGACCTTCACTCCACACGTACATCCGTACTCACCCGACGGTAGACCTAAAAACATATTCCAGCTCCTGTCCAAAACCCCCTGTGAGATATACTCTACCGAGCCCATCTGTCAGAAATTCCCAGTACCCCCTCCGATGGCGGGAAACCCGGAGAAAAAGAATGCAGATAGATACTGTGAATTTCATCAAGGGAACGGTCACAACACCAATGATTGTTATCAACTTAAAAAACATATAGAAGAGGCAGTACGCTCCGGACAGTTGCGACATCTCTTGACAGAAATAAGGTCAGGAGCTAAGCAGGGAGGAAGGAACGCTCGACAAGATAACCGGAGTGGACAGAAGAACAGGTCCAAGGAAGTCCACATGGTCGATTATCAAAACATCGAGACTCGCGGAGAGCTGGACGAGCGAAGGAGAAAGAAACCGGAGGTTTTCAACTGGATGAACCAACCAATAGCCTTCCCACCCTTAAGCGAATACTTCCCTTCGCAAGATCCAATTGTCATAGAAGGAAGGTTCGGCAACTACCCGGTGCGGAGTATCTATGTAGACACAGGCAGCTCAACAGAAGTCATATATGAGCACTATTTTCGCAAGCTCAAGCTGGGAGTACAGGCAGAACTCCGAAAGTCAAGGACCCACCTACAGAGCTTTACGGGAGAGGTATCATGCCCAATGGGAGAGATAGACTTGCCTCTCACACTGGGGCAGTATCCTAGGATGAGAACGGAAATGATGACCTTCTTAGTGGTGCGGGCTCCGTCAATATACGATGTCATTCTGGGAAGACCAGGACTATTCTTATTGGGAGCGGTCGCTTCACCACTCCATTCATCATTAAAATTCCCAACCCCACATGGAATAGCTACCGTAAGGTCTGACAGAAAAAGAAGAGGGGAATGCCATGAAGTTCGGCCGGCACCAGGCCCAAAGAAGGGGGCAGGTGATCCTGAAGAAAAACTAGTCATAAATCCAAAATTCCCAGAACAAACCGTTGCCATAGGATCTCTCTTGTCACAGAAATGCAAGGAGCAACTGTTCACCCTACTTAGTAACAGTTTGGACGTTTTCGCATGGCAACCTGCGGACATGACGGGTGTACCAAGAAACATA
Source organism: Senecio squalidus (assembly GCA_910822075.1). Classification (NCBI taxonomy): domain Eukaryota; kingdom Viridiplantae; phylum Streptophyta; class Magnoliopsida; order Asterales; family Asteraceae; genus Senecio; species Senecio squalidus. The sequence goes on along the minus strand of CAJVGC010000065.1, from coordinate 25,011,819 downwards.
GCTGAACACAAACTCAAGGCGTACCCTAGCATAGAACCCGTTAAACAGAAAAAGAGAGGGATGGCTCCGGCTATGACTAAAGTTGTCAGGGAGGAAGTGACTAAGCTGGTCAAGGCTGGTATACTCAGAGAAACAAGATATCAAACATGGGTTGCGAACCCAGTCATGGTGGCAAAAAGCGATAAGTCGTGGAGAATGTGCATTGACTTTAAAGATATAAATAAAGCATGCCCCAAGGATAATTACCCGTTGCCAGAAATCGATTGGAAGATAGATTCGCTAATGGGATTCAAATACAAATGCTTCCTCGACGCGTACCAAGGGTATCACCAAATCCAGATGGCAAAGGAGGATGAGGACAAGACTGCGTTTTACACGGACTTCGGAATTTTTTGCTATAAGAAAATGCCATTCGGGTTGAAGAACGCTGGGGCCACCTATCAGAGGCTCATCGACCGAACGTTCCGAAGTCAGATATGAAAGAACTTGGAGGCTTATGTAGACGATTTGGTAATCAAAAGTAATCGGGAGGAGGAAATGATATATGACATTGCCGAAACGTTCAAGAACCTTAGGAGCATTAACATGAAGCTAAACCCAAAAAAGTGCACCTTCGGAGTAGAAGAGGGAAGGTTTCTAGGGCATGTCGTAACGGAAAATGGAATCAAAGCTTGCCCGGAGCAAGTGCGAGCGGTGGCAGAAATGAAATCTCCCAGAAGCCTGGGTGAAGTGCAAAGCTTGAATGGGAAGCTGGCGGCACTTAATCGCTACCTCTTGAGGTCTGCGGAAAAGTCACTGCCTTTCTTCAAAACCCTAAAGAAATGTGTAAACGTGAAAGAATTCGAATGGACTACGGAAGCTGAGGAGGCATTCGTCAACATGAAAGTATACCTGCAGCAGTTGCCTACGCTGGTCGCTCCGGCACCAGGACAGGAGATCCTGGTCTATTTAGCAGCATCGCCAGAAACTGTCAGTGCAGTCTTAGTCACCGAACTCGAAAGAAAGCAGAAGCCCGTATACTTCGTCAGCAGAGCCTTGCAGGGAGCGGAGCTAAATTATCCACCGATGGAAAAATTAGCGCTCTCCCTGATACACGCAGCAAGAAGGCTTAGGAGATATTTCCAGGCTTATCATATTGTAGTCCTAACAGAGTTACCTATCAAGGACATCCTAGCAACCCCAGAACGCTCGGGACGTCTGGCCAAATGGGCAATAGAGTTGGGAGCATTTGCAATCGAATATCGGCCAAGGCAGGCAATGAAGGGGCAGATCCTAGCAGATTTCTTAGCAGAAATACCGTTACCACCACCCCCTACCCAACAAAACCATAAAAAGACAAAAGAACCCGAACGGGAGGACCCAAAGGATCCTGGGGAGCCGAAGGAAATATGGACCTTGTTCACAGACGGAGCATGTAACTCAACCGGAGCAGGGGCAGAGGTTCTTTTAATCAACCCCGATGGGGCAGAGTTCACTTACGCCCTTAAATTTAGTTTCCCCAGCACCAATAACGAATCGGAATATGAGGCACTTTTGGCCGGGCTAAGAATAGCAGCAAAAATGAAAGTGAAACATGTGGAGGTAAGTGTGGATTCTTCCCTGGTGGCAAACCAGGTAAACGGAGACTTTGAAACGAAAGGAGAATCTCTGGTTAAATACAAGGAACTGGTTGACAAACTGAAAGCAGGTTTCCGGAGCTTCAGTATAAAGCAAGTACCAAGAGAAGAAAATGTGAAAGCAGACGCAGCAAGTAAGGTAGCCTCGTTAACAGACTTAACCTTTCCTCATATGTCAAAAAACGTGTTGGTCGAAACGTTGAAAGAAAAGTCGATTGACGTCAAAGAAATACATGCTATCGTGGAAGAAGAAGGACCTTGCTGGATGACACCCATCATACGATTTCTAAAGGATGGTTCTCTTCCAAACGACCAAACCGAAGCCAGGAAGATCAGGGCCAAAAGCCCCATGTACTCCTTCGACGGAGAAATCCTCTACAAGAAATCATACTTAATGCCGTTGCTTCGATGTGTCGGACCAATACAAGCAAATTACGTTATCCGAGAGGTGCACAACGGAGCATGTGGAATGCACGCTGGTCCAAGAGCTACGGTTGCAAAAATCATGAACCTAGGATACTATTGGCCCTCAATGTATCGGGATGCAACTGATGAGATCCAAAGATGCATCAGTTGCCAGCGATACTCACCCGTGCCTAAATTGCCTAAACACTCCCTAATTTCTGTCACCTCAGCATGGCCGTTCCAGCAGTGGGGTATTGACATAGTAGGCCCTTTCCCGATAGCCACCGGAGGAATAAAGTTTCTGTTAGTAGCAATAGACTACTTCACCAAATGGGTGGAAGCAAAGCAATTAGCCTCGATTACCGGAGCCCAAGTCAAAAAATTTGTTTTCGAAAACATAGTGTGCAGGTTTGGTCTGCCGGGGATCCTAATATCGGACAACGGAAAACAGTTTGCAGATAACCCACTTAAGTCCTGGTGCAAGGAAATGAAGATTAAGCAGAAGTTTACATCCGTTGCTCACCCACAGGCCAATGGCCAAGTAGAGCGCGCTAATAGAAGCATAGTGGAAGGAATCAAAACTCGCCTGGATAAGGAGGGTGGCAGCTGGTTAGTCCACCTAGGGCACGTCCTATGGGCTCATCGCACCATGGTCAAAACGAGCAATGGTGAAACCCCTTTTAGCTTGACCTACGACACTGAAGCGGTTATCCCAGCAGAAATTGGTATACCTACCCGAAGGACGAAAAGCACGGAGGTTAACTCTGAAGACCTTCGTCTTCATCTAAACCTCCTGGAGGAGAGAAGGGAAATAGCGGCCATTAACGAAGAAAGGTATAAAAGGCAAGTAGAGGGATATTACAACCAAAGGGTAAGGCCCAGCACATTTAAACCAGGAGATTATGTACTCCGAAGCAACGAAGCTAGCCGAATCGAGAACCAAGGCAAGCTAGGGCCCAACTGGGAAGGCCCGTACCAAGTGGCCGAGGCCTATGGGAACGGTGCATACAAGCTACAAATGGTCGGAGGAGAGACCATCCCAAGAACTTGGCATGGGAGCCTCCTCCGACGTTGCTACATATAAGCAAATTAAAATCGCCTGTAAAATTTTCTGTGAAAGCATGTAACGGTAGTGCCCGACTTTCAGTTATAATATATAAGCTATAGTTGCTACCCGCTTTAGGGAGTAACAATTTTCTCAACACATGGCAAACATCTAAGACCATTGATTAAATTGTGATAGCACGTAGCTAGCAATAGATAAATTCCTACGAGCGTATTGCTCCTAGAAGCGAAGGGGAGAGTGCCCTCTCTAATAAACTCCATGTTAGTCTGAAACTCTAATCCTAACATAGACAGGTATGAGCAGCCTATGTAAAAAAATAACTCCGGGCTGGTCTGAGAATATCCCAGTATCGTAAGGGTTGAGTAACCTCTCTAATTAACTCGGTTCCAATGAAAAATATGTCGTAACATAATATAACACGCGATATTCGTTAAAGTTATAGAATGTCAAGTATATCCTAAGCAAATAGTTATTATGATGAAGGACGCTTCTCAAAATAAATATTTAAGCTTAGAGATAAAGTAAAGTAAACACATCGTATTACAAGAAACCAAGGTTATCATTAGCAAAATGGCCGAAGCCATAACAGTTACAAGATGGACGAAGCCATAATAGTTACACATTGGCCAAAGCCATTACAAAAACAAACAAACTTAAGCCCTAGCAGTCTAGTGCTGGAGGAGGAGCTGGTTTCAAAGCTTCTAATTCATCCATGGACAAATGGGAGCTATACCGGAGGAGATCAAGATAAGGAAAGGACAACTGGGACAAGGCCGCCACTGCTTCTTCATATTTCTGATCGGCTTGGGGATCAAAAGATGGAATCTTCGACATGGGCGTGCTAAGCTGATGGTAGCGGTAACCCTTCCTCACCCCATCGGCAAAACCTGAAGCAATAGCACAAATAGTAGCATGGCCATAAGGAGCGGAGAACTCGTGGCTGGAACGAAGCTTGTTAACAAAACCTTGCAGCCCATCGCCCAACACCCAGTCCACCTTGGCCCGCAGCCCTTCCCTGTCACAAACGGCAGCATTGTAATCTTCATTAAGCTGCGACAACTCACTTGTTAACTTTTCCTTATCAGACAGGAGAGCACAGTTAGTCTCCTTAACTTGCTCAAGCTCATCCTGCAGCAAGTCAACGGTCCTCTTCACATCGGCCCCGCCATGCTCCAGTTGAGCCTTAAGGGTCCGCTCCACCTTCTCCAACCTCTTCAATTCCCCCACCATAAGATCCCATTCAGACTGGTTTATCGTCTTCATGTCTGGGACGGTGGCAGGAGTCTTTATAGCCTCGACCAAAGAAGAATGTTCTTCCTTCACTCTGTTTAACTCAGCAAGGGCATCGGCTAGCTGCGCACGCAACTTCTTACGAAGCTTAGAAGATTTCTTTTGTTGGCGTTCGTAGAAGTTTGCTTTGCGAGATAAGGAGGTGCCAGACCGCTCCAGGGAGCCAATTACCGCATCCTTTTCCTTCACCTCGATGTCTCACTCAGCAAGATCCCCTTGGAGTTTTGAATGCTCCTCCCGAAGCTTGCCATAGAGAGTCCTCAACACAGTACCTCCCACAGCCAATTGAGTCATCATTAAATCCATCCTGGCCATCACAGCCTCATCACACTTCGTCTCCCAACGCTTTGCCTCAGCCGGAGTTGCGAAATGATCAAGCATACTCCGACAGACACTCACATCCTGCATGCTGCTGCTAGGAAAGGCGTCCCAAGCCGGAACATAACGGTCCTTAGCATCTCCAGGGGAAGAAGGACCGGAATCCCTAGGAGACAGGAGAGTAATATTGGCTCCGTCAAAAGGATCAGCTTTATCATTTTGAGGACATTCCTCAATCACGTGGCCACTCTCACCGCACTTGTAACAGCTTCTGTCATCACCACCACCTTCTAAAACCTGCTGGTCCTGTACTACAACCTCTGGTTCAGTAGACCTCTGTACCGTAGCCTTCGGTTCAGATGCGACAGGACTGGTAACCTCCTCATGCTCAGGAGACCTTTGCACAGTAACCTCCGACCCATCTCCAACAGGTGCAACCATCTCCTCTGACCCAGTGGGTTCATGAGATGTAATAACCGGTTCGGTCACTACCGGAGGAATCGTCACCTCCGGACCAGCAGGTCTGTCAACTACAAAGTTTAAGAAAAAACAACATAAGTAAGAAACAGACATGAGTGCAACGGAGAAATAGGAGGTAAACACTCACCAGAAAGAGTAGCAGAAGAGGAAGCAGCTTGATGTATCCCATCCATATCCTCCAAGTTTTGGGCCGAAGAACCTGCGGGAAGAACAGTGGCTGACTCTGCGGAGCACCAAAAATCAGACCGATGAAAAGACTCAGAAGAAGAGGAGGATAACACTATAACCGAAGGAAAGGAAGAACAGGGCAAGGCCGGAAAAAAGGGATAAACAACGCGACCAGACCCTGACCACTCCTCCTCCTCTTCAGAAGTAAGGTCAATATATATACCTTTTCTTGCGAGTTTCTTATGGCGACGCGGCTTACTGCTGGAAGCTTCATTCCGAACCCTCTTTCTCTTCTCGGGAACGGAAGTCTCAGCTACTGCCTCTTCAGTAGACGCCGCCGGAGCAACAGGAAGCAGCGAGCGTAGATTAGCTGAAGGCTCCACAAACCTTCCACCTACCTGTTCGACTATCCCCTTCTCTCCGACCGCCAACGCAACCCGAGGGAAGTGAACACCATCCAATCTCTCAAGTTGCAGATACTCCAGCAGCGTCAACGCTGATATATAAAAAAAAAATCATGAATAACAGAAATAGAGAAAAAGAAAAGACAGGAAACTCACATTGGTCCCCAACAGCGATGGAGGGTTTGAGATTTTCAGAAACCCAGTTCCTGCACACCCCTGCCAGAACCAACACCTCCGTAGGATAGGTGCGAACGTAGAGAGGATTCTCCAAGATAAGCTCCATCTGGGCCCATTCCGCATCAGAAAGCATAGGAGCGCTATCTTTGAAACCTCCGGCAGTAACAGATCGCCAAGGCGTGGCAATAGGAGCAACAGAAGCATCCACCCAAAAGAAGGATTCTTTCCATTTCTTAAGCCCGGTAGGAACAAAGGAAAAACAGTCCCTCTTTGCCCAACGTTCAACCATAAACCAGTCACCATTACGGGCCAACCTATAAAACTGGCGCCACAAATTAAGGGAGGCGTTAAAACCAAGCGCCCTGCATAAAATCTCAAAGGACATAATCCTGAGAACGCCCAGGGGATTCATCTGAATGGGGGTAATTTGGTAAAACTCAATTACTGAAAGAAAGAACTCAGTAAAAGGTAGACGGAGATTCGAGAATTCAAACCATTTACAATACATGGCTATAAATCCCGGAGGGCAATCCCGAACCGTGTCCTTGACACGAGGCGCTCTGGCACGCAAATTGGCAGGCAACTCATATGATGAAGAAAACTTCTGGAAATCTTTCTGAAGAAGAGTGCAATAAGAAGTCAAAAGATCGGACTTACCCATGGTAGTGGGCGGAGTATAAGCAAAGCAACGAGCAATAATGAAAAAGGGGAGTAAACGGTTAAGAATGTGGAATTCTGGGCAAGAAGAAAAAGAAGAAGAAGAAATAAGAAAAAGGGTAAAAGAAAATAATGAAAATAGTGTTGGTTTAAATAAACCATGAGGAGCGTAGGATAACCGTAGCGGCGCACGATAGGCACAAATCCCGAAAATCAAGGGACTTCTGAAACTGTCAGAAAAGCGCGTGAGGGCCCACAAAATTTTTGAAAACAGGCGCGTGAAGGAAAACGAAACGGCGGCATTAATGGGAGAAGTGACCTTGCAATGATAACTGACCCGGACACGTTTGCCCTTTGGGATTATCGAGGCAGCATGCAACGGCTACATTAATGGCCATGACAAGACAGCACTTGACCCTTCGCCAAGACCACAGGCCACCCGGAGGCAAAACAACGATTGTAAAGGAAATTAGTAGTCTAGTATAACGTTGCTAGGGCTCCGTCATACTAGACTAGGGGGGACATGTTGGAGTATATATGGATATACTCCAAAAAGGGCAACGGCTCAATCCAAAGCTTCGGTAAAGAGAGCTCCGGTAAGTTCGAAGGAATATTAGACCGAAGCCACAAGCATTAGGCTGAGCTGATGTCACCAAACCGCCAATTGTATCACATGCTCGCCTGACATAAAGCACCTGACAGGTCGGCTAAAAGGACTGTACCACGTGGTACAATGGGAAAAGTACTGCGCAACATACCAACAACCTGATGGATATTAAGGTGGTGCCGGAGGTGTCTCCTATGGACCGGGTTTATCAAAGAAGGAAGTATTGTACGCCGAAAGAGGCATCAGCCTATTATCCGGGGGATAATAGGCCGATGCGCCAGGTATTATAAAAGGAAACAGATCCATTCTAGGAAGGGGGATCGAACATTAAACTCTCTAGATCAAGAACATTCTCCTTTAATGTTCTTGATTATTCCTGATTATTCTTGATTGTTCTTCCATATTAAATACCACATTTATTACACTTCAATTCCATTAAGTAACCTAAAATCACTATGACATATACTTATTCTCACGCCCGAGCCTTATCGGGGAAACTTCCCCGATAAGCTTAGACGTTTGTTTGTGTGCAGATTTCTATCTAGGAGTCTGATTCTTCAAAGATTGTTCGTGGTATAAATCCCCGTGGATTTTTACTTCAACAGTATGCATTAAAAACCTGTTTGATCAGCTCCTTTTAGCTAATTTTGTTTATTTTAACCGCTGAAAATAAAACACAATCCAAATCAACTCATTCATAAGTAATTGTGCCAAATTGCCACCTCTAATCATTTCTCTTGAACTACTTCAGACAACCTGATTATTATCAATTACCCCTGATGAAGGAAACGATTAAAACTTTATCCGGCACTTTCTCCTGTTGCGGAAAGTAAAACAGATATGTCACACGGTAGCTCTTTAGAGCATTCTACCCAGCATGTAAACTTCCTTTTGTGCTCTCCCGTAGAATTGGGTGAATGTTTTCAAGTGGGTAGACCTGTTGACTGTGAGACCTACAAATTTCTTAAGATATTGGACATTGAATCCATCTCTATTTTCTCGTTTCCTAAAGATGTAGTACTAGAGTTGGTGAACTTGAGATATTTAGCAATTCAAGCAGAAGACGGGAATCCCCCAAAATCAATATCCAACCTCATACACCTACAAGTCCTCATCATATCATCAGGGAGAAATATTGTCATACCTCGAAGTACATGGGATATGGAATTTCTTAGACATATTTATATTAAATCGGGTGAAAATCTTATCGAAGACATCTCCTCTTACAACTTCATACTAAGCAATCTGCAGACTATTTCAGGTGTTTGCCCTTCACCTTCTTGTGTACGTATTTTGACCAGAACGCCTAATCTTAGAAAGCTTGGTTTTTGTGGACCTTTAGTATCGAGTATAGGGGTCTTGGAATTTCCAGATATACGCTCTTTGAACCACCTTCATATATTGAAGCTATCAAATACAAAGATGTATCATGCACCAGTTAAGTCATGCAGCGCACTTATGTTTCCTGAAGGGCTTATGAAACTAACGTTATCAAACACTTCTCTGGACTGGAATGAGATTAGAGCAGTTGGATTGCTACCACATCTTGAAGTCTTAAAACTGAATGTTAATGCATGTACTGGACAGAGATGGGAAACAAGTGATTCGGGATTTGTAAACCTTAAGTTTTTGAAACTACAGGACTTGGATATTGTACAATGGGAAGCTTCAAGTCCTAACTTTCCCAAGCTTCAGAGACTAGTCGTACACCATTGTTCAAGGCTTCAAGTGATTCCGGTAGGTATTGGTGAAATATTATCATTAGAATTTATCGAGGTACGTTGGTGCAATGAATCTACCGCCCAATCTGCAAGAAAAATTCAGAAAGAACAAGAGAGAAACGGAAACGATTTCCTACAAGTCTTTACTTCAGTGCACAGAGATCTGCTGGGAAAGAGGAAAAGAGCTAGTTATGATTGACTATCTACCCTCTTCAAACCATCAGCTTCCTGGAGAGTTCATCGAGTTATTATTTCGAAGTTAGTATTCTCTTTTTGAATTAATGCCATTATCATTTCTTATAAAAAAATTATAAACGTTAAGCACTTTCTTAAAAAAAATCCTTAACCACATTAGTCTCTGTGACTCTGTGATGATAATTTGCATCTTCGATTCGTTACTTTTGCCATTATGTACTTGTTGTTAGTGAAATTTTGGGACCAGATTAAGAAAACCATGCTTGATTGTTCCAAGGAATTATTTAGTAAACCGAGTTTCTTATGGATTCGTAGACATCTTTTTCTAACCCGCTGATTTAATTTTTTTTTGTTATGGATCTATATCATTATAGATCTTAATATTTCCAAAGTTGATGTATAAAGGCAAGAAGAATGTGTAACTTTTATACGAGGGTTTGTTAGGGATCACACTAGCTTGAACTGTTAGTTTTGACAAGAATCTTTCACACGAGTTGAACCAGAACATCTAGGTTAATGGGTCAACTCACATACCGTCATACTATAAGCCTTTTGGTATTATATATACTATATAATATGTGTTGATTTGTTTCTCACCAATATACGTTTGTTTGTGTCTTTCAGGTATGGAACAAGTTGGTGAATGGCAAAACAAAACAGAATCTGGATTAGCAGTAAAAGTTTAAACATGATGAAAGCTTTCCTTAACGCTTGTGTCTGTCGGGTTTCAAAATGGACGGGAAAATAGTCGTTTTAAGTCACTTCCATGAAGAAAGTTAGAAAAAAAAACTTTCAAATTACATACAAAGCAAATAAAAAATCATCTTAACTGTCTGAAAGGCTACTTACCCAAAAACAATTGGAAATATGTCCGGTTAGTGATAAGCAAAAGAAGTATGCAAGTTCAAAATTCTAAGTACCGTTAGTATCATCGAAGTCTAGCTAAAGTTAGCTTGCATTTCAATTTAAATTAACTAGCCACGTTTGGTAGTGATAGATATGGTCTACTCTCTAGAGATGTTATCTAAGAAATAAGAAAATATGTATTTAAACGTTTCTCCGGGTGATAATAAAGCAAGCTTATTCAAATAGAACTAGAGGATCTCTCGTGTTTCGTACGAGTTCGATTACAGTTCATATAAACAAAAAAGCCCTTTCATCAACGTGTTTCCCATAACCTCCGTCGCATGCAAGATGAAGCCATGTTTCGTGCCCGGGTATGCGTTGAGGGTGTTTTTTTGGGTTTTTTTGGGCTTCGTTTGGGCTTATTATTGTTGGGCTTCGACGTCTTTTTTATTTCTTACTTCTCGTAACTTTTTTTTTACTTTAAGTAATACTTTTACGACCTTCCATCCCGTCAGCTCCGGATCAAGTCATTGATCGAAGCGAGAAGATGAGAGGATGTCGTTTATCCTACTCCGGATAAAACGACTCGACTTTTTGTTTTTTTTACTTTTTTATCGAAATATAAATGTAGCTATTTGCTAAAACGATGTCGTTATTTATTATTAATCTGAGTAGATGTTCGTATTAGTTGAATCAAAAAATATTCTGAGGGGTAGAAAGCGTAAAAGTATTATTTAAAGCTGAGGGGGGGGGGGAAACGCAAAAGCATATAAAGTGCAGACAGGAAAAGCTAAAAGTTGTTTAAAGTTGAGGGTGAAAAAGCGTTAAAGTTTTTATAGTTGAGGGGGGGAAAACGTTAAAGTTTTTAAAGTTGAGGGGGCGAAACCGCTAAAGTCTTAAAGTCAAGGGACTAAATTTAAAAATACCAAAACATTAAAAAGTTGTTTAATGGCACACTTCCATATGAGTTTTTGTAATTTAAATAGGGGGATAATTGTTGTGGTTTATTCTCGCCCTAAGTAGAATTCTTTTCTTCAAAATATCACCACTTTGCTCGGGACCTATCAGTTAGTCCCTTGACACTAGGGCTGGCAAACCTGATCCAAACTACCAGAAACAGGCACCTAATGGGTCAATTTGGTCTCCGAAAACCAAAGCAAGGGTCGAATGGGTCACATAGTAATTTCTCGTTGACTTCAAAACGGGTTGAACGGGTTATACACGGGTTGTATAAAATCAACAAAGTAAAACTTGGCGGTGGATTTCTTCAGATCTGTCGTTTTTCCTTTGAAGCCGAAAAAAGCATTGAGAAAGAAAAGAGAGAGAGAGAGAAAGTACAAAATTTGAACTTTTTTGTGAAAAAACACTATTTTCATTTTCAAACACAGTGACACACTATCCCAAATTATTTTTGTTTTTCATTTTTATTTTTATTATTATTTAATCTTTTCATTTATCAAATTCACTAATTATCAAATTGTTTTTATATTTTATTATACTTTTTCTAGTTACTTGTTAAACACTAGATTATTAAATTGTTTATCAAATTGTTTTCATATTTTATGATGAATAAATGAAAAGTAGAACAAAAAAAAGGTATATAACAAAAAAGTTGTATCATTAATAAAAATAAAAGTATTAACAAAAATAAAATATGTTAAATAATAAGGATTAACCCAACCCGGCCCTAACTGACCCGCTTGACCCATGACCCACTTGACCCATTTTAAGAAATGATCCATTTGACCCATGACCCTAATTGACCCGAACCCATTTAGACCCATTACTTAACCCGACCCCACCCATTCATTTTGACACTCCTACTTGACACGTTAAATCTAACGTATACCATATGGGAGATAGAATTAAATGTTTTCTTACTTTATATCCTTTTCTCACTATCAAATAGATATGTATACTCATTAAGAGATACTTCTTACGTTTAGTTCACAAATCGAAGAAATATGTTTGATTTATTGATATAGTTTTTAGTTCATAAACATAACACTAAGTCTCGTACTTAAGTTTCGTTTGCTCTCAAATAACTCTTAGGCTTAATTCAAAACAAATATTTTTTGCAAAAAAAAAAATATAAACCGGTAGAGAAATAGTGTTTTACTAAATTATTTGTAAACTTGATTGAGACACTCTCCTTGTAGATATAGTAGAAGATACACAAGTAACCCTAATATTGGAGCTAGAATCAATTTATCAATTCCTTTTACAACACGAGGTAATATAACAAACTCACTCCCCTACATCACTACAAATGTAGAATTACATTATAATCTGCAGTTGGATCCTTCGCGGTTAGTTTCCTTTTCAAATTATGTTAAAACACTAATTTTCTAAATCTCCTACTCAATTAGAAAAAATGAATGCAAGTTGAATGTTCTAATGATATATGAACACTCCAACTCTCTAATGTTAAACGTCTCAACTAATATGGAATAATTGTAGGTCCCAGTGGTCCGATCTACAGGATTAAACTAACTAATCACGAGGCGGAATCTCGTAATCACTATATCAAACAAGTAATAATCGAATGCAGTAAATAACAAATACGAATTACCGAATTCCAAATACTTTATATATTGAATCACTCAATTACAATAAAGTATTCTCAGAACTCTCTCAGTCTGTCTGCTAATCATTAACCCTAAACCTAAACTCAATGTCTCTTTATATAGAGACATGTTCACAGGCTTGGGCCACTAATGGGCTCATGGACTATGCAAAGTCCATTAACACCCATAACAGACTAAATAGCCCACTTAACAATACAATGTTATTGGACCATTACATACTCAAATAAACTATAACTAAAGACTTAATTAATCTAGAACAACGGTCACAGATATTGCACTAACAAACTCCCCCTTGACTGTTGCTTCTAGATTCCGTTATACGCTCAAAGTCTTTATAGTCTTTTACTCCTTTTGTTCCTTGCAGGTTCTTTACTCCTTGTGTTCCTTGCAGGTTCTTCTAACTCATCATTGTCTTGAATAACTCCCCCTGAATTGTTGCATTAATTCAGTCTTCTCCGTTTACGCTTATGAAGAGTTAGTCTTCTCCGTTAATGCTTGTGAAGAGTTAGGCAGCTCCCCCTTTGTTGTTGTGAACTTTATAGTCTTTTATCAGAGTCTTCATCACTAGTTGACTCAACTAAGTTCATCACTTTTGCTTTTATTCTTCGAGCTTCCATAAATGACAACAAAACTCCCCAACGTCTCAAACAGCAGTTTTCACGAGTAGAGTCTCGTACGCGCTTCGTAACCTGCAAACAAACGTTAGTAAACAATTTTTTTTTTTTTTTTTTTTTGGAGATATCGACACAAAATTTGAGCTTTTCATGTCGATTCTAATTTTTTTCTTTAAAAATATACAAAATTATAAAAAATTTCAGCTAAGCTAGCAATGATCAGTTATGGTGGGGAACCCATGCCATAACACGTCTTGATTGACCGCTTTCGTTCACGTAGACAAAATCCTTGAAGAAACCATCATCTTTAGTAACAGTAGCTTGAACTTTAGAATTCAGGTGGTTCCTCGGTGGACAATAAGATCTCGATTGCTGATAGAATGAATTTACTCTCTGACTCGGGCAGTATGGAGTAGAAGTTCTAAAAGACGGTCGAAATGGACGCGGTTGAAATGAATGATCATTAGAAACACCCGTGTGTTCCTGTTTCTTTATCCACTTTTGAGGCACCTGTTTCCGTACAGGTGAATGTGATCGAGCCATTGATTTCCGAACAGGTTGCACCTGTTTCCGTACAGGTGAATGTGAATGAGCCATTTGTTTAGTCTTTGGTGAAGACGATCTGCTAGCTTGCTCTTTCTTCGGAGAGCACGATCTGTTGGCTTGCTTTTGCTTCTTCGTTGGACATACCGAGGCCACGTGACCATGTTCCCGGCATTTAAAACACTTCAAGTCATCCATAGGCTGTTTGGGTTTTGAGTTTTCAGCTAATGTACTCATTGTCGTTTCCGAAACACTTGACTCAGTTGAAGCACTTGACTCAGTCTGATCATCCTTTGTAGATGTAGATTCACAGGAAGAGTCAACACTGTTTTCCTTCACTTCACATTTAGATTTAAGAAAACTGTAATTGTGATTAAAAGGTGGAGGTGTTTCATTGTATCCCAAACCAGTGCGATTTTCAGTTGGCCCTTGACGACTCAAAATAGAATTTAAGGTACTAGAAGATTATTCCGAACAAGCAAATCCGACGAAGATGATGCCAACAAATCCGACGAAGATGTTTTCAATTAAACGAAGATGATGCCAGCAAACGAAGATGAATCCAAATGAACATCAATTAAATTAATTTCACGAAGATGTTTTTCAATCGCCTGTTAAAACGACGAAGATGAGCCACGAACTTCAGTTGAAACGAAGATGGTGTGTAAGTTCGCTGCTGCTAACGAAGATGATAACGAAGATGTGTTTGTTCGCCGTCTTTTCAATCGCTGAAGATAACGATTAATCTGGACACGAAGATGTAACTGTGTGTGTTGAATTCAGCCCCAAATCAATTGTCCCCTTTTTATTATGATCGATGTTTTTGTCACACCCCGCTAAAGCGGAAACACGGAATGTGAAGAGCAAAGAATCATTTCACGGGTTATACTAAAATCAACGGTTCAAGTCATTAAGATTAAAGTTGAAAAGTACAAGCGTCAAGATACAACCAAGATTCAAAGTTAAAGACCATAATAGATAATAAAATGTTTTCAATCAAAAATTCCCAAAATAAGGTCTTCTTCCCGAGGTACACTTCACATAATTTGTTCGACCCGCCTGAGCAATGCACTTCATAACTTACGCTTAGTTCCTGAAACATGAGATAAAGTGTCAACTACGAAAACGTAGTGAGTGAGTTACAGTTTATAAGTTGACAAAAGGTTTCAAGTAAAAGTTTGACAAGTATATATATAAGTACAAAGTTTTCCAAAAGAAGTAAGCGAATACGCAATCACATAAAGGTAGTTTATATAGTATCGTAATAGTCCAAGTCAAGAGTTTAGAGTTCGTAAAAGTTCGAGACAAGTTCAAAGTTCGTAAAAGTTCAAGTTCAGTTCAAAGTCATAAGAGTTCAAAATAAGTTCAAAGTTCGAGATAAGTTCAAAGTTCAAGTTGCGTAGCGAGCGGTAAAAGCGTGTAGTCATTACCTCAGTGGTGGATTAATCCACATGTGTAAGACTGTAAGTAAGCGTATGCGTAAATAATAAAGACCTATGATCCTCGAGTTGTTCCAACCACTAAGCTTAATATAACGTAAGATTTTGCACACTAATCCGATTCTGGTCAAGTTCGCGCCCCTAGTTCCAGTCTAAAGTTCGAGTTCGCGAGAACTTAGTAATATGTACCCAGGTTGCTACCCAATGTAAGGAGTGACCGCTCCTAAGTATCGATACCCATATTTACTAACGGTTGTTGTTAATAGTGTGTAGAGTTCAGTTCCAAAAAAATTGCGGCGCATTTTGTCCGTCCTGTTTCTAAAAATTGGTTGTTTGTACTTACGACGTTTATATCCTCACCTAGGGTTTTGCTCCAAAATACAATCAAGCTATCATTTTCTAATCAAATATCCAAATAGGCAAACCTATTTAGTCTAAAGTAAGCCAATCCGAATATATGATATTGTCTACGCATATTAGTTGCAAGTTCCAAAATAGTTCAATAGTTCTTAAAGTTCCAAAAGTTCAAAGAGTTGCAAGTTCGTAAAGTTTCCAAAAATAGATAAATAGCTCAAAAGTTCAATAAGTTTCCAAAAATAGATAAGTAGCTCAGTAGTTCATAAAGTTTCCAAAAATAGATTGGTAGCTCAATAGTTCAATAAGTTTCCAAAAATAGACAAATAGTTCATAAGCATTGTTCGCGAGTTTAAGTGCACAAAACAGTTTCATAAGTAAAAGTATCGTTCACAAAAGGTTTGATCTCATGTTTTCCCCAAAAAGAGTACTTAAAATGTAAGAGTAAGGAGGGGTGTAACTCACGGATTGCGAAGACAAAGAACTCGGGAATCGGTCGGAGCGGAAGCCGGAAGTCATGGGTCGCCTAATAATACCAAGATAGTCCAATTATTATTATCTTATTATGTTATTGTACTTAAGATGATATAATTAAGTTTTTAATTAAACTTTAAGTGTCAAGGTTAAGTTTAATCCAAAATAGTCCCAAAAGGGTGAAAGTTACGTTTTTGTACAAAAAGTCTAAAGTTAACGTTTTTATGATTAAGATAGACATATTTTGGTCACTGAGATGGTTTGGATTTACTAATGAAATTTGGGCAGCGCTTCCGCGCCCAAATTTCATATCCAAAAATCCAAAGTCACTTCCGCTCACAAAATACATATATCATAATCTCATATTTAAACAAGTTCATATGAGTCCAAATAGTCCAACAAAAGGTCATGAATGTGTATCTTTTATTGTTCTCAGTCCCACAATATTCGTAACAAAAATCCAGAATGTCTATACGAGTTTAAACGACCAAAAACGACAATTTTCGGGAAGGACAACAGAGGTGTGCGCCGTCCTGGTCACAGGGACGGCGCACCTACTGCTGTCTTTTCCCGTTTTGAGTTTTTCTTGCACAAACGATTATTCCAACCATATATTTCGACATGAAAACAGTAGATACTTCATAAAACATCATTTTTACAGTTTCTAGACCATTTTTAACCATAAAAACTATAGATCTAAACAATATTTCGGTTAAAAATCGTTTTTGTACATAAAACGTTATAAATCTTTGTAAAAACTCATTTCAAGTCCATAGATCATCCATGCAAGTGTTTATTTATATAAAAATAGTAAAATAAAAGAAATCTACCGGATGAAAATGGATGGAGGATGTTTTGAACGGATTTGAGCTCCAAAAATCGGTAGAAAAGCTTTGAAATCGACACAAACTTGTTTCCATTGCTTCCTTTGATGTTTATAACTATTTTTATGGTTGGATTTGATGGGTTTAAAGGCTGGAAATCTCTGGAATTCGTGATGTTCTTGAGAGGTGTTAGAGAGAAAATTTAGTGTGTGTGTGTATGTTTTATGTTTGTGTAAATGAAAATGAAAAGGAAAAGAAAGAAAAGTAGTAAAAGTGGGGTTTGGGACTGCCAAAATGCAGTAATGAGTGCATATTCTCGAGTTTAATTGGGGTTTATAAAAACGAGACAACAATAAAAATCCAAAAATTTGAATTCTGGACATCCAGGACGTCGCACAAGTCCTGGCTTATTTTGAAATTTTTTTCCGATTTTTGTTACTTTTGCGTTTTGTTTCGTTGGACCTTTTTGTTAACTTAAGTTATATAGTATGTTACATTATGAACTTAGGGAAGTTCCTTAGGTGTTTTTCTGGCATTAGGACTTATATAAGTTGGTTCCGGTTGTGATTCTGACACTAGCACGCTTCCGGTAAAGATTCAATTTAAAGACACAATAGACAAAACGAGGGACATAGAGCGTAAAGAGCACCTGAAATTTGACGGTTGTCACGGTTTTTGTCGGCAAAAAGAAAAGAAAAAAAATTCCCCAAAGTTTCTTTTTAATTTTTGTCACTGTCTTATGATTTCATTCGTTGCCAACAACATTAAAGCCCAATCAGACAAGGCCCAACTAAATGCTAGGCTCAATTATGCAAGAGTAAAGCCCAAGAATATTAGCACTAAGGCCCACGAACGTGTTGCACGAAGTATTTGACGAACTTGTTTACGAACTAATTGACGAAGTTGTTTGGTCAACGAACTTGTTTTTTTGGTCAACGAACGTAGCCGCCAAAAACCCTAATTCTCAGACTACAACCGTTAGAAACCCTAATTTTTCAATAACAGCCGCCGAAGATGTAAGAACCCTAATTCTTTCAAGTCTGCAGCCGCCAAGAAAAATATTAAAAACCCTAATTCCCAAAATCGATTAAAACCTGATATTTAATCCTGAACCAAATCTCGATAGAGAGCAAACAATGCGTTTGCTCTGATACCAATTGTAGGTCCCAGTGGTCCGATCTACAGGATTAAACTAACTAATCACGAGGCGGAATCTCGTAATCAGTATATCAAACAAGTAATAATCGAATGCAGTAAATAACAAATACGAATTGCCGAATTCCAAATACTTTATATATTGAATCACTCAATTACAATAAAGGATTCTCAGAACTCTCTCAGTCTGTCTGTGTCACACCCCGCTAAAGCGGAAACACGGGGCGTGAGAGCTGGAATATCATTACACGGTCGTAAGCAAATATAAACGATTCAAGTCATTCCAATTGAAAATTTTAAAAGGTTATAGATACAACATTTCAAAAAAAACAACCAAGTAGTTCACGATTTAAATTAAAGTACAATACAAATATTTAAACAAAAATTCCCAAAATACGAAGGTTTTTCCCATTAAGCGCCTCACGTGACCATATCGACCCTCCTTGCCATGCATTCCTAATGCTTACATTAATTCCCTGAAACATAAGATAAAGTGTCAACTACAAAACGTAGTGAGTGAGTTACAGTTTAGGATTTGAAAGAGTTTCCAAAAATAGAAAGTTACTAAAAATAGAAAGTTTCCAAAAATAGGAAGTAGATGGTAAAAGTTTATAAGTAAGCGAGTAAAGCGAGTAAATACACTCGCATAGTAGTTATAGCGGAAACCAGGCGCTAAAATAAAGTGAAAGCGGAATCAGGCGCTAAAATAATGTATATGCGTATGGGATATGTGTTTAACTTAACTAAAGGTACCTTGTATCAATCACTTGGCATAATATAAGTAGTAAGTATACACTAAACCGGTTGTATGGTCGAGAAACTAGCCCAAAAATATTTAATAAAGTGATTCAATGAGTGAGGTAGTAATATGTACTTGGGACGCTAACCCTGAGTAAGGAGTGACCCCTCCTAAGTATCGATACCCATATGACTAACGGCTATTGCTAATAGTGTATAAGAGAGAGATACTAAAACGGGCATTTAATTAAGGATACTAAAAACATTCAAGAGATCTTACGGGCTTATATATCCATCAAGGATTGGCTACTAACAAGCATCCTAGTTTAGTTATCCTGCTAAGGCATTAACACAAATACGCATGATAGTTTGTAAGATTCAAGTTAAAATGTTTCAAAGATTCAAAGTTTAGATCACATTTCAAGAAAATATCAATAGTTCGCAATTAAGATTGTAAGTTACAAGCATGATCTTATGTTTCCCCCAAAAATGTTGAAAAGTATAAAAAGTAAGACATAGTGGGGATGTAACTCACGGTTTGCGAAGAGAATTGAACTCGGAGACGGTCGGAAAGGAGCCGGGAATCACGAAATGCCTAAGAATTACCAATATAATTCAACAAGTTAACTTCTTATTATGTTCTTTATGTATGGAAGATATCGTGTGACTTTTGTTTGTAAATAACGGTTAAGTCCAATATTGTTCCGAAAATTTGGTCCGAAGCGATTAACGTTGTTTAGTCCGAAAGTTTATTGTTTTTGAGTATTACATCTTAAGTGCTTTTGCTTACTGAAGTGGTTTTATAATTTCTAGGGAAATTTGGGCAGCGCTTCCGCGCCCAAATTTCATGTCCAAAAATTACACCACCACTTCCGTTCACAAATCACCTAAAACACAATAATACATATAATATAGTCCGAAATAGTCCAAAGAGTCCAAAGTAAATCACCAATGTTATTAATTTTATTTATCTCAGTCCACAATTGATAGGGTAAAAGTCCAGAATGCAAACGTAAACTTAAAACGAGTAAAAACGACGATTTTCGGGTGAACAGCAGCTCGGTGCTGCGCACCTGGGCACAGGTGCTGCGCACCTAGCTGCTGTCCATTTCCCGTTTTGTGTTTTTCTTGCTAAAAACGTTTTGTGACTTGAGGATTTCGACATGCAACTAGTAGATACTTTATAAAATGGTGTTTTCACAGTTTCTAAACAACTTTTATCCATATAAATCATAGATCTAAGTATTATTTAGGTGGAAATCGTTTTTGTGTATCAATGACATAAACCTTCACAAAACTCGTTTTTGTTGTTTAGACTGCACATGCAATTAGTTATTATCTTCCAAAACCTCATTTTAACAGTTTCTAAAACATTTTTATCCACAGATTCATGGATTTAAAGGGTTTTTCGATTAAAAACGTTTTTGACCATAAAAGTCAAAGATTTGTATAAAAACTCATTTTCTAACCGTTAGATCTTACATGCAATTGATTATTTATGTAAAAGTAGTAAATAGAAAGTAATCTACCGGAGGAAAAGCTTGGATGATGAGTTTTTGGTCGGATTTGGTCTTCAAAAATCCTTACAATGGTGGTCCTTTTCGAAATCTTTTGCTTCCTTTAGCTTCTTTGGATGGTATGGACGATTTGTATGGTTTAGAAATGGTTTTCAATGGTGAAATATCACTGGCTTTTCTTGAGTTTTAGAGAGAAAGTTGAGAGAAAAGGGGTAGTGTGTGTTTTAGTGTGTGTAAAAATGATTTAGTAAAATGAAAATTAAAAGGAAATAGGTTTAGTGTTGATTTAATTAACTTGGGATACTGGATTAGCAGTAATGACAGGCCTAGACTCGATTTTTGATTGGTCAAAGTGGGTGGTGAGTGTGTAAAACGAGAAAGGGACTAAAAATGTAATTTTTTTGAAATTCTGGAGCCAGGTGCTGCGCACCCAGCCAAGGGGTGCTGCGCACCGGGCAGTTTTCCGAAATTTTTATTTTTTTGTTTTCGCGTTATTGCTTCGTTGGACCTTTTTGTTAATTGAAAGTTCTCAAGTATGATTAGTTATGAACTTAGGAAAGTTCAAAAAGTGATTTTATTGGTATTAGGACTTATAATTTTGATTCCGGGAGTTATTCCGACACTTGATTCGATAAAATACGGATAAAGTAATTATGAACTAGAACAATACGAACACAAAAAGAGTAACGAAGGATTCGAACCGAGGAAGTAACTGAAGGAATTTCCTGAACTTGGGACGATTGTCACACGAGTGAACATGATAAAGGAGTAACTAGAGAATTTCGCCGATAGGATAACCGAATGAGTTCCTGATTTTTAGACGGTTGTCACATCATCCCCGGGTTGAAAGAAATTTCGTCCCGAAATTTGACTCGTCACATCAGGTGGAAATATCCTTGAAAAAGGAGAGTATTTTTGACGTATCTGGTCTTCACGTTCCCACGTGAATTCGTGACCACGTCGGGAGTTCCAGCGAACGTTGACGATAGGAACACGGCTTCGATTGAGTTGCCTGACCTTTCGGTCTACGACTTCTAGCGGTTCCTCGATGAGATTGAGCTTGTTGTCGATTTTGACCTCGTCGGGTGGGGTGAACGATGGTCTCGTCGGATTGGCACTTTTTCAAGTGTGGAACATGGAACACGTTATGAGTGTTGGGAAGAACAGGCGGGAGTCGGAGTTGATAAGCTACAGAATCAATGTGCTTGATGACGTCAGACGGTCCGGCGTATCTCGGGCTTAGCGTTCCGCGCTTCCCGAAGTGGGCTACCCCTTTCCATGGCGACGTTTTGAGAAGGACTCGATCCGCCGCCCTGGGGCTTGAGGGATTTTCTGCGGTTATCGGCGTAGCTCTTCGGCCGAGTGCGGGACGTCTTCAATCGCTCCCTGTTGGTAGGTCTAAAGGCGGTAGGCTGCGCTAAGTTCCCATCGCGCGCCGAGAGGTTCTGAGACGGGCTCCATAAGTGAGACGTGGACGACTATCTCGGTTAGAGGTGGTGGATAGAGGTGTACCGTGGCAAGGGATAGTCTCATTGATACAAAGTCGTGCGAGTTTCTCCATCGAATGGGTTTCTCGTATCGGCGAGAAGTGAGCGGACTTAGTTGAATGATCCACAATTACCCAAATTGTGTCGTTACCCTTTTTGCCGTCCTGGGTAACTTGGTGGTGAAATCCATTGGGTTTGAGTTCGAACTCCTCCTCATGATTGTGTAAGGTTTCTTCCTTTGATTCTCGCAGTCGCAGTTACTCAGCAGTCCGATCCATTTCCTATGTCTTATGGGTGAGGTGTAGACAACGACTTGTCCTCCTAAGTGAGTTCGGTGAATGGCTTAGCGACTTTTGAGAAAATCTCGTTGGACCTCCGATGGTAGTCGGCCAACACTAGGAATTGACGGACTTCCGTAGGAGTCGTTGGGGCTCGACATTTCTCGGTCGCTTCTACCTTAGCTGGATCCACATGAATCCTTTTTGGCTAATTACGTGACTAAGAGAGTACTTCTCGGAGCTAGATCTCCTACTTAGAGAATTTGGCGTACAACTTTTGTTTTCGAAGGAGTCCTAAAATGAGTTTCAGGTGTTCCGCGCGATCTTCCTCTCTTCTCGAGTAGATAGTTATATCATCAATGCACACGATCACGAGTTTATCCAGGTAGGGTCTACCACTTGGTTCATTAAGTCCATGAGCACTGCTGGTGCGCTGGTTAGACCGAACGGCATGACTAGAAATTCGTAATGACCGTAGCGGTTCCGAGGAGCGGTCCTTGGAATGCCGGCTTCACTGACACGAACCTGATGGTAACCCGAGCGGAGGTCGATTTTTGAGGAGTAAGTTGCTCCCTGCAACCGATTGAAGATGTCATCGATCCTCGGGAGTGGGTACCGGTTCTTGACGGTCAGCGTGTTGAATTCACGGTAATCGATGCACGTACGAAAGGATTCATCTTTCTTCCTAGCGAGGAGCATAGGAGCTTCTCGCGACGACGAATTAGGACGAACGAGACTATGATCGAAGGGTTCCTGAAGTTGTTTGAACAACTCTTGCAATCCCGGCGGGCTAGACGGTAAGGTGTCCTAGCGACCGGAGCTGCACCAGGAGTGAGATCAGTCTGGAATTCTACTCGTCGGGGCGGAAGTAACCCTGACGAATCTTTGGAAAGGACGTTAGGGTGATCCTAGGCTTCGAGGATATCTTTAAATACGGATCTCCTTGGGCTTACGTTCAATGACGTGGGCAAGGGATGCGTCACAGTCCTTATCAGGGCACTTACGCATTTGGTGGACGACACAAGTCGGAGTGAGCGTCCGGATTTGTCTCCTTGGACGATAAGGTTTCGGTGTCAGAGAGAGGAGTGTGAGTGAGTTTGTCAAGACAGACGATCTCGGCTCTGGAATGGAAGGGCCGGTTCATCCTGACGCTGACATCGACGCCCTTCGGCTCGATAGGGATTAGGTTGATAGGGAAAATTTTATCAGACAGGCACATGGAGTGTCCTATGATCATATCTCTTGTTTCAAACTCCTGACCATTAGCGTATTGTATGGTGAGGCCATCCTTAAGAACCTTAGATCCTAAGTTAATGGGGTGCCTAATTTCTAAGAATACAAGGCTCCTTCAAGTTCCCTAAGTGAATATCTTAACGACAACTCGGATTGTTTACTAGGGGGTTTACCTGCGGGGCCCGAGTCCTGCTTCGACTCTTTGGCAGTGATGGTGAGAGCACCGAAGGCTTCTGCTACTTGGGATACGGGACAGTTGATACTGGGGTGTCCGTTGCTCCCGGACTGAGGAGTAATCCACCTCCTTCCTTGATTCGGCGCATACTTGCGGCAACGTCGGTAGAGGTGTCCGGTTTGGTGGCACAAGAAACATGAGGGGCATCCACCAAAGTGGTGTAGGTAACACTTGTCGCACTTGGGGTGCGATCCAGCGTATCCTTGGTGTCTGATAGCCGGTCTCTTGTTGCGGTTGTTCACTATTGGTTGGTAACTAGTCTTCCGTTTTCTTTCCTTCTTTCGAGGGACAGGGACTGGAGAGGAAAGGGGGCTGTTGATTTGGGAGCCTCCTTCTTTCTCAAGCTTCACGGTGGCTGGGAGGGGAGGAGAGTTACGGATATTGGTTTCTGGGTGAGAGGCTGTCACACCCCGCTAAAGCGGAACGCAGGATGTGAAGAGCAATAGCATTCGATAACAAGTTATAGATAAACGCCACGTTATAATAAATAAAAGTTACAACAAAGTTAACATAATTGTTTTAAAATATCGTTTACATATCCGAATTCAAAATAGGGTGTTCATAACCAAACCACCCAAACCCATCCCGTTCTTGAAGTCATCAGCCCCAAGCGTAAAGTTATCAGCACAAGCTTACTCGTTTCCTGAAAATACGAGTCAAGTGTTAACTACGGGAGACGTAGTTAGTGAGCTACAAGTTTTAGTAAAGCATAAGTTTTCAAATTGCAAAAGCATAACCATGCATAGAGTATCGCATTCATGTTTATAGGCATTGTCCGCATAGCGCGACTATGTGACAATCCTAAGTTTGCCCAATGATCGTTGCTAAGCCTTAAGCCTACCCATTTAGTATTATGCACCATCGTTATAAGTCGTTGTGGTGAGGGTCACTCTACCCTAATAGCGCTATCCATATCTACTAACGGTCCTTTCCAAAGGGATTAATAGCAACTAATGTCCTTGGTAGTTTTCGGGAATTTTCAATGGTTTCTCACGTCCATGTTGTACAAAGTCCGCAACATGACGATCGATAGTTTTAGTCATTGGCAAAAATAGCTTTCGTGTCCTCGGCATTGTTGGCAAAACCCTCAACAATGCCGGCAAAATATTTATTCAAATAAGCATTCAAGATATCCAAGTGTTTCATAATAGCTTTCCAAAGTAATCAAGTGTTTTCGTAATAGCATTGAGTATCAAATCGCTTTCGTTTAGCATTCACGTAATAATCGTTTTTCAGCTTAAATATTAGTTAAGCCTAAGACTCGCATTTCACCCCAAAAAGGTATTAAAAGCGTTTAAAGAGTAGGGGTTTGTAACTCACGTGAAAATGAGGCGGTGAAAAGATAGCTCGGACGGAGGTGAGTTGGTTCTAACGAAAATCCGGCAGAGCTTCCGCGCTAACTAAAGAATGTCCAAAATAACAAATCACTTTCCCGCTTTACAAACTGAACTCAAATATGTGAAATGAATCTAATGAATCACAAAGACTTACGCTAAAGCGAGAGAGTTGTACTAGGAGTGTGCGTGGAGTGACCGGAATAGGAATCGGAATCGCGTGAACCTAAATTATACCGAATATGAAACTGTCAGGTTCTGTTGTTGTAATATTCTATAAAAATAACATAAAAATCACATTCTGGAATACGAAGTCATAGCAACTGGATTCGTCTCAATCCGACAGTTTTTGAAGAAGTTAGAGTCGTTTACGTATTTAACGCGTTTTAACCGTAAAAACAGTAAATAATAGTAGATTAATTCCAAAAATTCCATTAAAATCTGTAAATTCATATTTTGATAGATTCTAGATTATGTCAAATTTTTGTAAGCTGATTAATTCGTTTGGTATGTTTTCTCGAAATTCAAGATTAAATCAGATTAAATACTGTAAAATTCATAATAAATCGAAAAATAGGATTCAGGTTCTCAATTTTTTGACAGTAAGCTACATTTTACAGTTTACATCTTTGGTCAAAATTTCGTAATTTTTACATGCATGTAACAGATTCTGTTGATTTCTTCGGTTAGAGTCATAAATCGAAATCTTAAGTTGAAAAACATAACTTTAGTTTATTTTAATGAAATTTCCAGGTTTTCCATTTTATAAACTTCCATTTTTACCAACAAAAATTGCATGCAATGTACTTTTTGATATGCTTTCATCATTTTAGTTATAAAACATATATAGATTTGATGATTTATGTAAAAGCTTGAGTAAATATAAAAGATAAGTTCAAGAACAAGATTTTTACCTTTGAAATGATGAAATGATGGTGATGAATGTATGGAAAATGACCTTGAATTAGTTAGATTAGGACTTAGATGAGGTTGTTCTTGAAAGAGTTGTGTGTTTGTATGTGAAAGTTGAGAGCATATGTGTGTAATTGTGTGTTTGATTTGCAAGAAATGAATGTGGACATGGGAGGTAATACCAAGGTCATAATTCTGGATTCAAGGGGTGTTTGACACCTGTTTTTACAGGTGTTAGCCATGAGGGTCGTTTTTGGGTGAGTCACCAAGCACTAGCAACAACAAAAAAATTTTGAATTCCTGTGCTGAGTTGCGCCGCAACTGATTCTGTTGCTCCGCAAGAGGCTGATTTTCTGACTTTTTCGTTTTTGTTTAGTTTTCTTTGTTAAGTGTTTCGTTAGTTGAAAGTTCTTGATTTTGATACGTTATGAACTTAGGAAAGTTCCTTAGTTGTTTTCTTGGTATTTAGAGTTCAATTGTTGGTTTGATTCCAATTCCGAGTCCGTTTCCGAGACAAACACGTTTAAAGTTTAAGTAACGTAAACCTACGTTAAAAAGTTTTGTGTGAGTTATATCGAGCTTAGCTTAAAGAGTCGTGTCTACGTAACCACATAACACATAAAGTTAGTTATAGCAAGTAGCAAGTATAGCGTATCGAGGTTATAAGTTAGTGTTCTCGAACTGAGTTTTGACGGTTGTCACATTCTCCCCACGTTGAAAGAATTTCGTCCCGAAATTTCAACTTGTAGTATTCGTTGTGGGAGAAGTGAAGAGATGAGGATCCTTAAGCATCGTTCGATCCTATCGTTCCCAGGTATATTCGGGGCCTCGTTTTGCGTTCCAACGTACCTTTGCTATAGGGATTTGACTGTGCATTAGTTTCTTAGTTTCGCGATCCATGATTTCAATTGGTTCTTCGTCGAGTTGAAGTTTTTCGTCTAGTTGTACTTCTTCTAAAGGTGTGATAAGTGTTTCGTTCGATGAGTACCTTTTCAGTATCACACATGAAAAGTGTTATGTATGTTATCGTGCTCTTGTGGTGATTCCCAACGACACGCAACTGGACCTACTCTTTCGAGTACCTCAAATGGTCCTACGTATCTGGGGCTAAGTTTTCTAGTGTTTTCCGCGGCGTATTTCACCTTTCCAAGGTGGCACCTTAAGAAGTACTTCGTTGCCGACTTGAAATTCTAAGTCTTTTCTACGCACATCAGTGCAAATCGTTTGACGACTTCTAGTAGTCTTAGTCGTTCCTTTATCGTTGTGATCTATCAATCGTTTCTTGTACCATATCCATGCTAATTAGTTGTCGATCTCCTTGTTCCAACCAACATAGTGGAGATCGGTATTTCCTTCCGTATAGAGCTCCAAAAGGCGTGCACTTGATTCTAGCGCGATACTATTGCTATAGGAGATTCCTGTTAGTGGTATGTGATTATCCTGACTTCCTCCGAAGTCAGTAACACATGCTTTTAGCATATCATCTAAGATTTGTATTGTAAGTTCGCTTTGACCATCGGTCCGTGGATAGTAAGCCGTGTTTAAATATAATCGTGTGCCAGAAGATTCTTGGAATGCCTTCCAGAATCTGGAAGTGAAGCGAGTATCTCTGTCCGAGATACTTGACGTGGGTATTCCGTGACGAGTCACTACCTCGTTGATGTATATTTGGACAAGTTTTTCCACGTTAAAACTTTCCTCGATGGGAATAAAGTATGCTGACTTCGTTAGTCGATCTACTACAACCTAGATCATGTCGTTATCCTTTGATGTTCGAGGTGACTTTGTGACGAAGTCCATTGTGATTGTGATTTGTTCCGATTTCCACTCGGGAATTTCAGGTTGCTGTGGTAATCCGGATGGCTTTTGGTATTCAGCCTTCACTTTCGCACAAGTGAGGCATTTCTCTACGTATAAGGCAACGTCTCTTTTCGTTCCAGGCCACCAATAATGTTCCTTGAGGTCCTTATACATCTTGCTTTTCCCTGGATGAATGGAATATCGTGTTCGGTGTGCTTCATCCATAATGGTCTTTCTCAATTCGTTGGTCGTAGGAATCCAGGCTCGATCCCTAAATTAGTAGACATCATCGCTCTTCTTTACAAAATCCTGGTTGTGTTTGTGCAAGGTTTCGACCTTTATGTTATCTGCCTTCAAAGCCTCATGCTGGGCACTTTCTATACGCGTTCTCAAGTCGGTTTTGCTTTGCCAGGGTGATATTTAATATCGCAGTCGTAGTCGCTAAGGAGTTCCAACCATCTCCTTTGCCTCATGTTAAGTTTTTTTTTTTTTTTTTTTTTTTTTTTTTGATCTAGTAGGTGTTGCAGACTCCTTTGGTCCGTGGATACTGCGCATTTGGTTCCGTAGAGGTAATGTCTCCAAATTTTGAGGGCAAAAACTATCGCTCCTAGTTCTAAGTCGTGCGTAGCGTAGTTGACCTCATGTTTCTCAAGTTGTCGCGATGCGTAAGCTATGACCTTGTTTCGTTGCATCAATACACATCCTAATCCTAGGTTAGATGCGTCACGATAAACTACGAAGTCTTCGTTTCCCTCAGGAAGAGTTAAGATCGGAGCGTTGCACAGTTTCGTTTTCCGGATATTGAAGGCTTGTTCTAGTGCATCTCCCCAGTTGAACTTCTCGTTCTTTTGAGTTAACTTTGTTAGGGGTTTAGCTATCTTTAGAGAAGTCTTGAATGAGTCGTTGGTAATAACCAGTTAGTCCTAAAAATTCGCGGATTTCTGTCGGACTTTTGAGAGTTTCCAAATTCCGTATAGTTTCGATTTTTGATGGATCAATGTGAATTCCGGATCCATTAACTACGTGTCCGAGAAATTTGACTTCACGCAGCCAGAATTCACACTTTGCAAGCTTTGCGTAAATTTGTTGTTCCTTGAGTAATTCCAATAATAGTTTTAAGTGCTCTGCGGGATTTTTCTTTGGTGCGCGAGTAGATTAAAATATCGTCGATTCGTGGAAGAGGGTATCGATTCTTGACGGTTAGTTTATCCAATACTCGGTAGTCGTTACACATGCGGAACGATCCATATTCCTTTTCAACAAATAGGATCGACTTTCCCCATGGTGATAAGCTTGGTCGGATAAATCCTTATCCAATGATTCATGAACTTGGTTGCATAGTCCCTGCATCTCAGTCGGAGCTAGTTGGGATGGCGTCCTTGCCACTCGTGTCGCTCCAGGAATTTCTTCGATTCTAAGCTCCACTTGCCTCGGTGGTGGTAGTTCTAGTAGTTCTTTTGGAAATGCCTCCGGATAGTCTCTAACTATCGGCATGTCCTTAAGGTCTGCTGCTTGTGTTTGTTTGTCCTTTACGTTTACTAACGATGTAAAGCAGGCCTTATTCAAGTATTTGCGCGTTTTCATCACCGGTATAAGTTTCGAAGTTTGTCCCAGCCTATCTCCTTGTACTATCAATTACTTCCCATCTTCTAACGGCATCTTAATCGTCTTATCTAAGCAAAAGATTTTCGCATCTTGAATGGTCAACCAATTCGTTTCTATTACTGTGTCAGAGCTGCAACTACTCGGGGGTCGTATCTCGCTTCCTCAGTTCGTATAACGAAGGCTCTAACTCGTATGATGCTCGGGATGCCAAAGTTGTGTTGAGTATCGAGGTAATGTTTAAGTTTACTTAAATGGACTAGTAATAGCTTGGGCGAGTCACCGGGAAATACTTCCGGTACTCCCTTACTACTAATCAGTTTCCTTGGGCACCTTCTTGGTTGAATAGCAACGAGCTATTACCTCGGTTGTGAGTGTTTTTCGGGCATACGGTTTAGGGTTGTCCTTTCCATGTCGCCTTGCGTGAATAAGGTCTTATTGTAGAGCAGGTGTTTAGATGATTTCCTTGCAGAGACATGACTTCAACATGTTTGACAAATAGCTATTCCGTGGTTTATCGTAATCATAAGAATGTGATCATACCTTTGTGATGATCCTTCGTTTTAGGATGTGCTTTCAAAACCTACCTTGTTTTGAAGTTACCTTAGATTTGTATTCGAGTTTAGGAATCCACACTGACCAACGCTTCCCTAAATAAGTTTGAGATTTCCTTGCGATTTCATAAATGCTAGTCCTTTAATCGAGTACCATCAATTTTTGTCCATCATTTCGCATGATTATAAGGTCGATAAGTGAAAGTAAGGTATGCGGCGTATATGTTTATGCTAGGGGCATATCATGCGATTTAGATTAAGAATTCGTGTCGACCGAAGATTACTATATTGGGTGTACTAAGGCGAGCGAGCGATAATAGTGATTTTCAAAACTCTTACGTGTAGCAATTCCACCACTAGCATCGAGTTGTCTAGTCTGCCCTATGTATCCTTTATTTGGTATGAAGTATGCCGAGTGATAGTTCGTGAATACGAGTGTTGTGATACATTGGCTTCTGGACCATCTCTGGAGATCCATAAACTTGTCGCATGAACCCATCATGTCTTCCAGTGTTAATCCGTAGTTATCTGATATCTTGGGCGCATCACTTAGTATGTCGAGTTGCAACTGCACTCATGTCTTACGCGGGAATACTTTTCAGTTTCCATAAAAGGCGTCGCGTAAATATTAGTGGGATAGGTTGTATACGGTATTGATAGTCGAGAATGTGTCGTCTCTGTCGAGAGAGAGGGTGATATAGTCGGTAAGGGACAGTATAAACTAGTCCAGATCTAAGTCGTTATACGGTAATGTAATAGTTTACGATGGTGTTAGCTCAACGCTCATGTACCTCAACAAGGTATCGCAATGTATATCGATTTCGTAGGGAAGGTGTGAGTCCTCAAGAGTATTCGTCGGGTATCTACCTCATCGTCTGACACGATTGCATTCGTCCTTTCGTCGCATCGTAGAAAGGTGATTGGGACCAAATTCCCACTAAGTCTTAATGTCATCTTAGCATCATTCTAAAGCGTACATCGTTTCGTTGTCGGGCGAAGCTAACTCTTTCCCCCTCGGCCTAGCCTAAATCGGGGACTAGTTAGTTCGAAGATACGGCTCATGTTAGCGTTAGTAAAAAGTTGAGCACATAGAGTATCTTAAGTAGCATCTAGGTCTGTGTGGGTCTGACTTCAAGAATTCCCGGGGAGGTTCGTTTAATGTTTTACCAATCCCGTTCCGGCATAATTTAGTCCAAATTATTCATAGGTGATCAGGCTACGAATAATTCAAGTTAAACAATGCCTTCACGTTTTGGTTAAATAAAATCTTTCGTTTCGAAATTGGTTATAGTTTGATTTTTGAAAAATCGGTATTCACTATAACCTTGCGCTCTGATACCAAGTCTGTCACACCCCGCTAAAGCGGAACGCAGGATGTGAAGAGCAATAGCATTCGATAACAAGTTATAGATAAACGCCACGTTATAATAAATAAAAGTTACAACAAAGTTAACATAATTGTTTTAAAATATCGTTTACATATCCGAATTCAAAATAGGGTGTTCATAACCAAACCACCCAAACCCATCCCGTTCTTGAAGTCATCAGCCCCAAGCGTAAAGTTATCAGCACAAGCTTACTCGTTTCCTGAAAATACGAGTCAAGTGTTAACTACGGGAGACGTAGTTAGTGAGCTACAAGTTTTAGTAAAGCATAAGTTTTCAAATTGCAAAAGCATAACCATGCATAGAGTATCGCATTCATGTTTATAGGCATTGTCCGCATAGCGTGACTATGTGACAATCCTAAGTTTGCCCAATGATCGTTGCTAAGCCTTAAGCCTACCCATTTAGTATTATGCACCATCGTTATAAGTCGTTGTGGTGAGGGTCACTCTACCCTAATAGCGCTATCCATATCTACTAACGGTCCTTTCCAAAGGGATTAATAGCAACTAATGTCCTTGGTAGTTTTCGGGAATTTTCAATGGTTTCTCACGTCCATGTTGTACAAAGTCCGCAACATGACGATCGATAGTTTTAGTCATTGGCAAAAATAGCTTTCGTGTCCTCGGCATTGTTGGCAAAACCCTCAACAATGCCGGCAAAATATTTATTCAAATAAGCATTCAAGATATCCAAGTGTTTCATAATAGCTTTCCAAAGTAATCAAGTGTTTTCGTAATAGCATTGAGTATCAAATCGCTTTCGTTTAGCATTCACGTAATAATCGTTTTTCAGCTTAAATATTAGTTAAGCCTAAGACTCGCATTTCACCCCAAAAAGGTATTAAAAGCGTTTAAAGAGTAGGGGTTTGTAACTCACGTGAAAATGAGGCGGTGAAAAGATAGCTCGGACGGAGGTGAGTTGGTTCTAACGAAAATCCGGCAGAGCTTCCGCGCTAACTAAAGAATGTCCAAAATAACAAATCACTTTCCCGCTTTACAAACTGAACTCAAATATGTGAAATGAATCTAATGAATCACAAAGACTTACGCTAAAGCGAGAGAGTTGTACTAGGAGTGTGCGTGGAGTGACCGGAATAGGAATCGGAATCGCGTGAACCTAAATTATACCGAATATGAAACTGTCAGGTTCTGTTGTTGTAATATTCTATAAAAATAACATAAAAATCACATTCTGGAATACGAAGTCATAGCAACTGGATTCGTCTCAATCCGACAGTTTTTGAAGAAGTTAGAGTCGTTTACGTATTTAACGCGTTTTAACCGTAAAAACAGTAAATAATAGTAGATTAATTCCAAAAATTCCATTAAAATCTGTAAATTCATATTTTGATAGATTCTAGATTATGTCAAATTTTTGTAAGCTGATTAATTCGTTTGGTATGTTTTCTCGAAATTCAAGATTAAATCAGATTAAATACTGTAAAATTCATAATAAATCGAAAAATAGGATTCAGGTTCTCAATTTTTTGACAGTAAGCTACATTTTACAGTTTACATCTTTGGTCAAAATTTCGTAATTTTTACATGCATGTAACAGATTCTGTTGATTTCTTCGGTTAGAGTCATAAATCGAAATCTTAAGTTGAAAAACATAACTTTAGTTTATTTTAATGAAATTTCCAGGTTTTCCATTTTATAAACTTCCATTTTTACCAACAAAAATTGCATGCAATGTACTTTTTGATATGCTTTCATCATTTTAGTTATAAAACATATATAGATTTGATGATTTATGTAAAAGCTTGAGTAAATATAAAAGATAAGTTCAAGAACAAGATTTTTACCTTTGAAATGATGAAATGATGGTGATGAATGTATGGAAAATGACCTTGAATTAGTTAGATTAGGACTTAGATGAGGTTGTTCTTGAAAGAGTTGTGTGTTTGTATGTGAAAGTTGAGAGCATATGTGTGTAATTGTGTGTTTGATTTGCAAGAAATGAATGTGGACATGGGAGGTAATACCAAGGTCATAATTCTGGATTCAAGGGGTGTTTGACACCTGTTTTTACAGGTGTTAGCCATGAGGGTCGTTTTTGGGTGAGTCACCAAGCACTAGCAACAACAAAAAAATTTTGAATTCCTGTGCTGAGTTGCGCCGCAACTGATTCTGTTGCTCCGCAAGAGGCTGATTTTCTGACTTTTTCGTTTTTGTTTAGTTTTCTTTGTTAAGTGTTTCGTTAGTTGAAAGTTCTTGATTTTGATACGTTATGAACTTAGGAAAGTTCCTTAGTTGTTTTCTTGGTATTTAGAGTTCAATTGTTGGTTTGATTCCAATTCCGAGTCCGTTTCCGAGACAAACACGTTTAAAGTTTAAGTAACGTAAACCTACGTTAAAAAGTTTTGTGTGAGTTATATCGAGCTTAGCTTAAAGAGTCGTGTCTACGTAACCACATAACACATAAAGTTAGTTATAGCAAGTAGCAAGTATAGCGTATCGAGGTTATAAGTTAGTGTTCTCGAACTGAGTTTTGACGGTTGTCACAGAGGCGTAGGGGTTCACATCCCCGAAGATCCTTTCGTTAATTCCGGCGATTACCTGAGCGATCAAATCAGGTATTGCTGCGTTGAGCTGAGCTGTGACCTGATCGGCGAGGGTGCTGGCTTTCAAGCGCGAGGGTGCCATGGTTCTACAACAGACAAGAATTTCGGTTTAGTACGCACGAAGTGAATATGACATGAATACTTTTAAATGAACAAGCTAGCAATTACGCAGGGGTAATGTAACAGAATAGGTGGTACATGCACGACAAGGTTCCAAGAGATTTACACGGTTCGGATTCATATGTAAGAAGTGATTCACACAGTATAAGATTCACAAGACAAGTAACAATAGATAATAATAAACGAAAGCTTCATTCATAAAATAAGAGAGTTGAGTACAAAGTTCGAATAGGAAAGGTACAATACAGTACAATAATAGAAATAAGGAAAACGGCACGAAGCTGTATACACTGAAAATTACAACTTGGCCTATGGTACGATACAATATAGGAAACTAATGGTGTCTCTCCATGAACATTTTGGCCATCATGACCACCATCAAGTGGCCCTGCTGTCGGGCCATCATGACTCGCATTGACTGCTCGGACAGCTGGCGGGCAGCGTCGGTGACCTCGCCAATCAAGTGGCCCTGCTGTCGGGCCTCCTGGGCGAGTTCCCTTACCTCGCGGTGGAGATGGAGGAAAGCGGCCGGTGGGGGAGGTTGCGGCATCAGTTGCCTTGCTGCTTCGGCCTCGCGGGCGCGCTGCATCTCTTCTCGTTGGAGCTGACGTTCCCACGAGTAATGGTCCATTACCGAGGTGCGTGGGACCTCGGGAATCGGGTGATGGTAGGGGTTAAGAGGTGTTGGGGGCCTGTAGGGGGCACCCTGCTGAGCTGCCATCCTGTCTGGCAGTCGGCCTGGAAGGATTACCTGTTTACGTGCCGTTGTGACGACACGTGGTCCACGTCGCTGTGGTGGAGCGGCGTCGGGTACCGGTAGAGGTGGTGGTTGCACCGCCCTCGGGCTGGACCCGATGTTGCTGGACACAGCCATGGAGGTATCCTCCGTGGGGTCCGTGGTTTGGTGACGGAGGCTTTCCGAGGCGGTATGGCCCTCGGAAGGCTCATGCGATGACGCGGCTCTCTGTTGGGATTGGGACCGGGAACGCGAGGGAGATCGTGAGCGTGATGACTGAGACATGACGGATCTGCGACGTAAAGAGTTTCGTAAGTACAAGAAGGAGATAATGTTAAAGGAAATATGTAAGGAATGCAGGTAAGGGTCGATCACGTGAGGTTGGGAATAATAAGACCGGGAATTTTGTTTTGACTCAGAACCGTTTATCTTTAGAAATTACGTTTCGTCCTTGCATAAATCATTTTGAACTAGGCAGGGGTGATCAGGCCATGCGTAGTTAAAAGCAATCATGCAATCGCAAAATTAATTCACTAAAGTTTTGAACCCATAATGATTTTTCCGAAAAGCCTTGGTTATAGTTTGGTTTCAAAAACTTTTTAGAATTTCCAAAACCGTTTTCACTACAACCTGTGCTCTGATACCAAGTCTGTCACACCCCGCTAAAGCGGAAACACGGGGCGTGAGAGCTGGAATATCATTACACGGTCGTAAGCAAATATAAACGATTCAAGTCATTCCAATTGAAAATTTTAAAAGGTTATAGATACAACATTTCAAAAAAAACAACCAAGTAGTTCACGATTTAAATTAAAGTACAATACAAATATTTAAACAAAAATTCCCAAAATACGAAGGTCTTTCCCATTAAGCGCCTCACGTGACCATATCGACCCTCCTTGCCATGCATTCCTAATGCTTACATTAATTCCCTGAAACATAAGATAAAGTGTCAACTACAAAACGTAGTGAGTGAGTTACAGTTTAGGATTTGAAAGAGTTTCCAAAAATAGAAAGTTACTAAAAATAGAAAGTTTCCAAAAATAGGAAGTAGATGGTAAGAGTTTATAAGTAAGCGAGTAAAGCGAGTAAATACACTCGCATAGTAGTTATAGCGGAAACCAGGCGCTAAAATAAAGTGAAAGCGGAATCAGGCGCTAAAATAATGTATATGCGTATGGGATATGTGTTTAACTTAACTAAAGGTACCTTGTATCAATCACTTGGCATAATATAAGTAGTAAGTATACACTAAACCGGTTGTATGGTCGAGAAACTAGCCCAAAAATATTTAATAAAGTGATTCAATGAGTGAGGTAGTAATATGTACTTGGGACGCTAACCCTGAGTAAGGAGTGACCCCTCCTAAGTATCGATACCCATATGACTAACGGCTATTGCTAATAGTGTATAAGAGAGAGATACTAAAACGGGCATTTAATTAAGGATACTAAAAACATTCAAGAGATCTTACGGGCTTATATATCCATCAAGGATTGGCTACTAACAAGCATCCTAGTTTAGTTATCCTGCTAAGGCATTAACACAAATACGCATGATAGTTTGTAAGATTCAAGTTAAAATGTTTCAAAGATTCAAAGTTTAGATCACATTTCAAGAAAATATCAATAGTTCGCAATTAAGATTGTAAGTTACAAGCATGATCTTATGTTTCCCCCAAAAATGTTGAAAAGTATAAAAAGTAAGACATAGTGGGGATGTAACTCACGGTTTGCGAAGAGAATTGAACTCGGAGACGGTCGGAAAGGAGCCGGGAATCACGGAATGCCTAAGAATTACCAATATAATTCAACAAGTTAACTTCTTATTATGTTCTTTATGTATGGAAGATATCGTGTGACTTTTGTTTGTAAATAACGGTTAAGTCCAATATTGTTCCGAAAATTTGGTCCGAAGCGATTAACGTTGTTTAGTCCGAAAGTTTATTGTTTTTGATTATCATGCCTTAAGTGCTTTTGCTTACTGAAGTGGTTTTATAATTTCTAGGGAAATTTGGGCAGCGCTTCCGCGCCCAAATTTCATGTCCAAAAATTACACCACCACTTCCGCTCACAAATCACCTAAACACAATAATACATATAATATAGTCCGAAATAGTCCAAAGAGTCCAAGGTAATTCACCAATGTTATTAATTTTATTTATCTCAGTCCACAATTGATAGGGTAAAAGTCCAGAATGCAAACGTAAACTTAAAACGAGTAAAAACGACGATTTTCGGGTGAACAGCAGCTCGGTGCTGCGCACCTGGGCACAGGTGCTGCGCACCTAGCTGCTGTCCATTTCCCGTTTTGTGTTTTTCTTGCTAAAAACGTTTTGTGACTTGAGGATTTCGACATGCAACTATTAGATACTTTATAAAATGGTGTTTTCACAGTTTCTAAACAACTTTTATCCATATAAATCATAGATCTAAGTATTATTTAGGTGGAAACCGTTTTTGTGTATCAATGACATAAACCTTCACAAAACTCGTTTTTGTTGTTTAGACTGCACATGCAATTAGTTATTATCTTCCAAAACCTCATTTTAACAGTTTCTAAAACATTTTTATCCACAGATTCATGGATTTAAAGGGTTTTTCGATTAAAAACGTTTTTGACCATAAAAGTCAAAGATTTGTATAAAAACTCATTTTCAACCGTTAGATCTTACATGCAATTGATTATTTATGTAAAAGTAGTAAATAGAAAGTAATCTACCGGAGGAAAAGCTTGGTTGATGAGTTTTTGGTCGGATTTGGTCTTCAAAAATCCTTACAATGGTGGTCCTTTTCGAAATCTTTTGCTTCCTTTAGCTTCTTTGGATGGTATGGACGATTTGTATGGTTTAGAAATGGTTTTCAATGGTGAAATATCACTGGCTTTTCTTGAGTTTTAGAGAGAAAGTTGAGAGAAAAGGGGTAGTGTGTGTTTTAGTGTGTGTAAAAATGATTTAGTAAAATGAAAATTAAAAGGAAATAGGTTTAGTGTTGATTTAATTAACTTGGGATACTGGATTAGCAGTAATGACAGGCCTAGACTCGATTTTTGATTGGTCAAAGTGGGTGGTGAGTGTGTAAAACGAGAAAGGGACTAAAAATGTAATTTTTTTGAAATTCTGGAGCCAGGTGCTGCGCACCCAGCCAAGGGGTGCTGCGCACCGGGCAGTTTTCCGAAATTTTTATTTTTTTGTTTTCACGTTATTGCTTCGTTGGACCTTTTTGTTAATTGAAAGGTCTCAAGTATGATTAGTTATGAACTTAGGAAAGTTCAAAAAGTGATTTTATTGGTATTAGGACTTATAATTTTGATTCCGGGAGTTATTCCGACACTTGATTCGATAAAGTACGGATAAAGTAATTATGAACTAGAACAATACGAACACAAAAAGAGTAACGAAGGATTCGAACCGAGGAAGTAACTGAAGGAATTTCCTGAACTTGGGACGATTGTCACACGAGGGAACATGATAAAGGAGTAACTAGAGAATTTCGCCGATAGGATAACCGAACGAGTTCCTGATTTTTAGACGGTTGTCACAGTCTGCTAATCATTAACCCTAATCCTAAACTCAATGTCTCTTCATATAAAGACATGTTCACAGGCTTGGGCCACTAATGGGCTCATGGACTATGCAAAGTCCATTAACACCCATAACAGTCTAAATAGCCCACTTAACAATACAATGTTATTGGACCATTACATACTCAAATAAACTATAACTAAAGACTTAATTAATCTAGAACAACGGTCACAGATATTGCACTAACAAATAATATCCCAACACTTGGGATTACTTTCGGAAGCATAAACACAAAGCTAAAATTCTGATTTAACAAGAGTCGAAGAATTAAAAAGATTTTGGGGTATTTCTAGTTACGCAGTGTGAAGACCCCTTTTTCACATGAACTTTGGTATATTATCGCATTACCTATATCATGTCATTCTTATACACACTAAAAGAAAATACACTTCAAGTTTAAATCCTATAAGCGAAAAAGTATACCCCGTTATAATCATGGAGGTTCACCGGTAATAACTCTAGACTATCTGCAAAACATAGGATCGTCCTAAAATTAGTTGAACTCATAAAACAAGTTGGATACATACTTTAACTCAAAGACACGTGTTAGGAAGCCCATCATTTGACTCTACCCATAAAAGTTTGACATTGATACAATCCAAGTAATGGCAAAGCATGTCATTAGTTGAAAGATTTTTAGTTAGGTTTAACTCACAAATGACCTAACTAATCATTCAAAGACCGGGTTTTCTCAATTTATTTTAAGTCAGGAGTGAGTATAAAAACCGAAATCAAATTAAAACCGAAAATTTTGAAAATTTTGAATAAATGATTAGACAATGATAGCTTGGTTGTATTTGGAGCAAAACCCTAGCTGAGGATATAAACGCCGTAAGTACAGACAAACAAATTTTTGGAACAAAACGAACTAAATGCCCCACAACTTTTTCTTGGAACTGGACTCTACACACTATTAACAATATCCGTTAGCAAATATGGGTATCGATACTTAGGAGCGGGCACTCCTTACTTTAGGGTAGCAACCTGGGTACATATTGCTAAGTTCTCGCGAACTCGAACTCTAGACTGGAACGAGGGGCTGGAACTTGACCAGAATCGGATTAGTGTGCAAAACTAAATCTTACGTTATATTAAGCTTAGTGGTTGGTACAACTCGAGGATCATGGGTCTTTACTATTTACGCATATGCTTATTTTATGTCTTACACATGTGGATTAACCCACCCCTGAGGTAATGACTACTCTTTTTACCGCTTGCTACGCGACTTGAACTTATTTGAACTTGAACGAACTTATCTTGAACTTCGATCTATTCTTGAATTTTAAGCACTTGAACTTATTTTGAACTTCTCTGACTTTGAACGAATCTTGAACATTTACGAAACTTTGAACTTGTCTCGAACTCTTACGAACTCTAAATTCTTGATTTGAACTATTACGACAGTATATAAACTATCTTATGCGCCTGCTCATTCGCTTACTCCTTTTGGAAACTTTGTACTTATATATATATATATATATATATATATATATATATATATATATATATATATATATATATATATATATATATATATATATATATATACTTGTCGAACTTTTATTTGAAACCTTTTGTCAACTTATAAACTGTAACTCACTCACTAGTTTTCGTAGTTGACACTTTATCTCATGTTTCAGGAACTAAGCGTAAGTTATGAAGTGCATTGCTCAGGCGGGTCAAGTCTTTTATGTGAAGTGTACCTCGGGAAGAAGACCTTATTTTGGGAATTTTTGTTTAAAAATATTTTATTATGTATTATGGTCTTAACTTTGAATCTTGGTTGTAACTTTGACTTTTGTACTTTTCAACTTAAATTTAATGACTTGGACCGTTGATTTTAGTGTAACCCGTGAAATGATTCTTTGCTCTTCACATTCCGTGTTTCCGCTTTAGCGGGGTGTGACAGACTTGGTATCAGAGCACGGGTTATAGTGAAAACGGTTTTAAAAATTTTCAAAAAGTTTTCGAAACCAAAACTATAACCAAGGTTTTCCAGAAAAATTCATTTTCAGGTTCAAACTTTAGAACATTATTTTCCGCAATTGCATGGTTATGTTTTTCAACTATGCGTGACTTGATCAACCATGCATAGTTCAAAATGATTTATGCAAGAACGGAAAGTCAATGGCTATCGTTAACGGTTTTGAGTCGAAAAATTCCCGGTCTTGTCAATTCCCGACACTCACATAACTGACCCGTGCATGCATTTTACTTACGTTTTTCCTATTTCTAGTTTCCCCCGTACTTATGTAACTCTCTATTCGCAGATACGCCATATCTCTGTCATCGCGCTCTCGATCCCAGACTCGATCGCTCCCACGAGCCGCCTCCCCCTCTCGCGAACCCTCTGAGGGCCACACGGTTCCGAGAGTCAGCGTCATCAGACGACTTACCCAACGGAAGACACGTCTATGACCATCAGCATCAGTAATGGGTCCAGCCCAATGACGGTACTCCCACCTCCTACGCTGGTGCCCGTTGCAGCACCACCACAACCCCGAGGACCCAACGCTAGAGCACCCATGCATCAGCAATCGGGCCCGTTCCGACCCGCACCTCCCCAATCTTTCTTGGACTCTTACGACCCCGCTCTGCGTACTCCAATCGCAGAACGCTACGCGTGGGATCGTCAGTTTATCGAAGAAAAACGACGTGCCCAGGAGGTCGGACCCTCCCGACCCATGATGCCAGCTACTCACCAGCCTCTTCCACCAGATGCGTTCCTCAACCTGCACCGTCAGGTCCGGGGACTCGCGGAGGAAGCCCAGGAGCAGGGTCTCCTTCTCTTTGAAGTCTCCGATGCTGCCAATGAGTTGGCACAGCAGTCCCGGCGGATCATCGCAACGGCTCAGGCCACCGCCCGGACAGTGCAGTGCCTCACCAGAGCCTGCTTGGTCATGGGAGCGTTTATCGTAGCCATTGCCGCCATGATGTTCTTTGAAGAGCGTTATTAGACATACCTTCTTTTATTTGTATTGTACCGGCTTAGTCGTAATTTTTCCATTGTACACGACTTAAGCCATTACCTATTATTTCTCTATGTATTGTACTTGTATTTCTTTCAGTATTTTGTTCTATGTACTAAAACCTCCTATTATTAATGAAAATTTCTATCTTCTATTTAATTACACTTGTCTTATCGCGTGAGTCTTTTACTATTGTCAACATTATTGCAAATTCTTGAATCCTCATCGTGCGTATACTGTTACCTTTCTTGTACACTCTTTTACTACTATCATTATCATACTTGTGCTAATTGTCCACTCTCATTACTCTCGTGTACTCGATAATTGTTAAATCTGAGTTGAATTCTTGTAGTAAATTCCAAATTGTGCGTTCTAAACTAGTTTCTTCTTTCCCTTGTAGAACCATGCCTCCCAAGAGAAGCCGCATTGATCGCATAGCCGAACAGATTGTTGTGAAATTCCAAGCGGTACTTCCAAGCGTGATCGCCCAGATCGTCGATGGAATCAACCAAGGGATCTTCGGAATTAACGAACCCCTTCTCCCTCTTGTACCAACTAGCAAGGACGAGGACGAGGTTTTGGAACTAACCACCTACCTCCCCCTCCAGCCCTCTTCCAGCAAAGAGAGAGTAAGCGAATGAAGATTCACCACCAACCCTCATGGACTAGCATCAACCAGGAATCCACCACCGTAACCCGAGCCTACTCTGGACCGCACCCCCAGTGCAACACGTGCCACTTCCATCATGCTCGAAGATGCCCGGTATGCAGATTTTACAACACGGAAGGGCATTACCCCTGGTGCTGTCTAGAAAAAGCAAACAGAAAACTGCGGTGCCTCGAATGTGGAAGCGACCAGCACCTCCTTGGGGATTGTCTCTTAGAGCGTACCACAGAAACTCTCGGTGCTCTCGCAATCACGGCCAAGGAAACCCATTGGGACACCGATGCAGCTACCGGTACGTCCTCTTTCAAACGATACGTCCTCTTTCAAACGATAATTTTCCTCCGTACTATTTGATCCAAGAACTGAAAGGACCCTTGCCTCCTCAGAAATTAGACCCCTCATCAATCTAGGACCTAGAGCCCTCACAGATACCCTTCTCTCGTATATGGCAGCGGTCAATAGGCAAAGTTACGAATACAACTTAGGACACCCGATACTCCATTGGCCTAAAACCTTTTCCCATCAACCTAATCCCTATCGAACCATCAAGCTTTGACGCTATCGTTGGGATGGACTGGTCACCCCATTTTTGAGCCAAGACCGCCCGTTTCAACAAACTCACCCGTATTCCTGCCCAGAAAGTGAAACTCCCGTTGTTCAGGAGGACAAACCTGAATGACAACTTCGCAGCGTGTATCCCTCGATGATGCGCAAGTACCCCGAGAAGGACTACGACGCATCCTCCGCTCACGATGTCGAACGTAAATCTAAGGAAAGCCGAGTCCAAGACATTCCCATAGTCAAGGACCATCCAGAGTCTTTCCTGAGAAATTGCCTGGCTACCGCCAAATCGACAAGTGGAAATTCCGAATAGACCTCGTTTCTGATGCAGCACCAGTTGCTAAGACACCCTACCGTCCCCGACACCAACCGAGATGCTAAGGCGACCAAAGCCGCTGTAGGAACTTCCCGACCCTAGTCCTACCCACTCAAATCCATCCCTATGGGAAGCCCCAAAGCTTCCCTACCAAGAAAAAGACGGCTCGTCACTTAGTACGCCGACCCATATAAACTTATCAAGCCGACCGTCAAGAACCGATAACCATCCCCGAGGATCGACAACCTATCCGAGTAGTTGCAGGATGCAGCCTACCTCTCAAAAGTCGACCCCCGCTCGGATTATCACCAGGTTCGCGACATCTTAACCAACGTTACCGGAAACCGCATTCCCAAACTCGATGCAAGCGATTCATGTCTTCTCCTCTGTCAGTAGGCCTAAACAACACACCGCCGGTATTCATGGACTTAATGAACAAAGTGTGTAGGGCGTACTTAAACGACTAATTACCATACTCCTTGTCAATACTCTCACCTACTCAAGGAAGATCATGCGAAACACCCTAAGCTCACTCTAGGACTCTCCCGAGATCAGGAGTTGTACACCAATTTCCCAAAGTGCAAATTCTGACTCCGAGAAGAACATTTCCCAGATTCCATAGCCAACCGTGAGGAAATTCGAACTCAGGCTAAAACGTAACTTGTTACGCCAAACTCCAAGCATGAGTTCTAAAACCCGAAGGTCTTCGCAAGCTGGTTCCTGTCAAGAGCTGCTAATCTCGCTATTCTACCCATCCGGGACCCGACTTGTCGTACAAGAATTCCCGAGAATATTGGTTCTGGCCGGACATGTATATGTACATTACCTTGTATCTAGCCGAGTGCCTCACTTACTCCGAGGTCAAGACGGAATACCGAAACTCATCCCTCCATTAGTCGACTTACGTCCCGCTCTCCTCGGAGTGCCCTCCAGAGAGTGGCCAGGGACGCGACTAGACCTCATCACCCCTCACCATTCACCTTCCTCGGATCGATTCCACCTGTGTCAACGGCTTCCATGCCAGCACTTAGTGCGCACCCTCCAATATCTATATGGACGCAAGTACCGAACACCGCCCTATCGGCCAGAAGCTGACGGTTGACAACTTGCAAGGTCCGACGTCCATCTCTAACCGCGAAAGATTGAAAGCATCTCATACCCGGCAGAAGAGCTACGTAACCAAATGGAAGAAAAACCTTGAGCCCAAGATGGCGATGGAGTGTTTCCTAAAATATCGCCATCAGAGGGGTAGCCTACTTCTGGAAACGCAGCAAACTGAGCCCGAGGTACACCGGTCCAATCTAAATACTAGAACATATTGGTCCGGTTACTTATCGCCTTAACTTACCCAGTTTTCTTTAAGCATTCGTATGAGTTCCTGATATCGCTCATTTATACGAGTATTTCATAGCGATATTTGCTATGTTTAGAGCCTAAAACGTAATGGATAGGCCCCGTATTGCTTATATTTCGTGTAAAGTTTGTTTTATAGGTTTCTAGTTATGTTTGGAGTTAAAGGAGACAATTTGGGACCAAAAGTGCAGCTGATAGTAAAACGGATGTATCGGGAGCATACGGACTCGAAAAGACCTCCGGTCAGCGCCAAAACGACCGCAACAAAAAAAATCTACAAACTGGAGCTACTGATCACGAGTTGCGGCGCAAGAGGATCCACTTGCGGCGCAAGAAAGGGATTTGCGGCGCAAGACGTGCTGCTGGCAGTTACAACTTTGTTTCTTTAATCCTAATTAAGTGGGAACCCAAGGGTTAGTGGAGAGAATACTTATGAACGATTTTCTGGACATAAATATCATCATTATCATCATATTATCAGTCTTGGAGTATGAATTAGGAAGGAGAATCGAAACAATTGTTACAATCGTTAGTTCAAGTTTAAACAATCGTTACTTTAATTTCTACTTTGTTAATTTGGAGATCATTGGAACCTATTTTCCAGCTTTTGGTATTGAATCTTTTATCATTTTTATTTCATTCGAATTATGTCTT
Source organism: Senecio squalidus (assembly GCA_910822075.1). Lineage (NCBI taxonomy): Eukaryota > Viridiplantae > Streptophyta > Magnoliopsida > Asterales > Asteraceae > Senecio > Senecio squalidus. The sequence goes on along the minus strand of CAJVGC010000065.1, from coordinate 24,967,278 downwards.
TTACATATTTGATATTGTTTGTTACAATTATGCGTAGCTAATTCCTTTGTACGTTTGCTTGGATTATGTGATCGTTTATGTGTTAGATTTTGGGTGTGAAAATCGATTGATGTGTAGAGGTTAATTGGGGATCCGTTTGGGTTGTTATTTTGATTATATTGTTTGAAATTGTTTATACTTTTATTTGGTAAACTAAAAACGGGTATTCGAGAGGAATCCGTAATTTTTACTAAAATAAGAACGAATTAATCGACCGGTCTTTAGTTGATTAAAAGTTAGCGGTATTCGAGAGGAATCGTTAACAACAATTTAGACAAGTAAGTAACAACACAAACGCTAATTAATAAATTAAGAGAGATCGGTTTATTAGTTAGTAAGCTATTCGAGAGGAAGCTTATAGGTTAATTCTTACACATCGGCTTGGAACTTTATGCACAATTACTTGAGGTGTTAACTATATTCGAGAGGAATAGTTGCATGGTTAGGTAATTGGAGAAATCCGGTATTCGAGAGGAACTTAGGATTTTATATTAGAAGTTTTTTCGACATTTTCACACTTAAGAGATAACACATATTCGTAAGTGGTCCAAGCAAGCGTCTTTTTATCCATATTTGATTTCTAAAGTATTTTTATCGTTAATATAAGCAAGTCTTTTTAAGACTAAAACCCAATTGTTACTTGTTACATGTTATTACAAAAACTAAAATTCTCAATTATAAATAGTCCCTGTGTTCGAACCCGATATTTACCAATACTATTTTACAACCGATAAGGGTACACTGCCCGTGTAGTAATCTAGTAAAAGTTAATTTTCGGAAAACTAGATTTTTCACATCAAGTTTTTGGCGCCGCTGCCGGGGACTTGATTTAATTGAGATTTTAGCTTTTGTGTTTTATTTTGTGTTGGATATTTTTCACGGTATTGTTTGTTAGTGTTGTGTTTTTCAGGATTTATAGGTGGGTGATGTTCACGAGGTCTTATGGGTGTGAAACGTGTGGAGGGCCACACTTCTCGGAGGAATGCTATCGATACCAAATGAATTATCAAAACCGAGGTGGGAATTTCGGTTATGGAGACCAACAAAACGGAAGGTTGAGATATGAGGAAGAGGATGTCAGTTTTAAAGACATAATGAAAGAATTAATTCATGCTCAAGAGGCGCATAATGAGATTATTTTTAACTCAATGAAGGTGTTAGACGATAGAATTGAGCAGTGGGAAAGAAGCAACGAAGCGGTTTTTCAAGAATTGGACTGGAGGTTTGAGGAAATGAATGAAATGTGGGAAAATCAACCAGCGGGTCAAGAACAGATTTCTACCCAACCAGACCCGAGACCTTCAAACAACCAAGATGGTCAATTTAACCAAGGTTCAAGGTATCAAACACCTAATCAAGGGAAAGAGCAAGTTAACGCAATTTCTACACGACCGGGTTTCAACTACGGGAACGAAGACGAGCAGCAAAATGGAACAAAAAACGAATTTCTGGAAAATCTGAGCCAGTTGCGCCGCAACTCATCCCACTTGCGCCGCAACTGGGACTCAGATTGCCCAGAAATTGTTTCCACGTTTTTAGTTGCGCCGCAACCCATTCAGATGCGGGGCATTGAGGCCCCAGACCCCGAAAATGACCGAAAAGGTGATTTAGAAGCAAAGAATGAAGTGGGGGATGAACCATTGGTTAAGAATGAGGATATGGGACTAAAATCATACACAAATACACCAATGGAAGAGGAAAGATCTAAACGGGAAGTGGCGGAGCTTATTGGGTCAGAAATAGTGGCGATTGACAACCCGATGAGCGTAAACATCACTTTGGAGGATTTTGAGGAGTATTTTGATATGGGAATGAAACCGGGGGTCACCAAAGAAGAGAAAAAGGCTGAAGCCATGGGGGGATCGACACTTGAGAAAGAAATCGTGAAAACGGGTGAAGTAAGCATGAAGCGGAAAATCGGTATGGAGCCAAAGTTGGGAGCTTGCAAAAACGAGGAATATTTTGACTTGGGGGTTTTAATGAATGAAGAATCAAATGAGCAAGGGTATGAACGAAGCAAGTATGGGGGAGTTGTTGGAGATTCTCGGGAGCGAAAAGATTGCCCGATAATGCGGAAAACGAGGAAGTGGCACGACGAATGGGTGAAAACCCGTAACGAGTTCGATGTTTCTAACGCTTACATTTTGTTTGATGTTTTTGCTTGTAGGTATATTGGAAGTGTGTTGAGAAGTTGGTTTTGGACGGAAATTGGGGGAAAACCTCGATTCCTAAATGGTCGGTTTGTGTGACCGGAAAACCGAGTCGAGCTATAGACTCAAGACAAAAACAAAGCGCCTTACGGGAGGCAACCCGGGTTTTATTTTCTTTCCTTTTCTTTTACTTTTATTTTGTTTGGTTTTTAGTTTTTAGATTTTAATTTCTAGTTTGGAAACGCATTCGGGACAATGCGTTAAATAAGTATGGGGGGGACGTCGGGATATTTGCTAGATTTTATATTCCCTCTTATATATCCATTACGTGTTGTGTCTTTTTGTCCCATTTGAGTCTTAATATAAAAAAAAAAAAAAAAATTTTTTTTTTAAAAAAAACGCTTAAATGTAGTTAGGGAAAATGATAGGGGCTTGTATATTTAACTTTATTCCGGTACATTAACGTGAAATTGCTTAGGAACATCTTTAGTTAGTAAAATACTTGTAAATAAGAGTTTAGGTTTTCTAATTTTAGTTCCTTAAGTTTCCCTGAAAAATCACAAAGATAGATAATCACTAGATATCCTTAGTACCGAGCCCTTTTAGTCCCTGCACCCTTTCGGGGGTAGTTGGGGAATCCTAGTATTACGTAAGCCCTTGGAGAATTAGAGGCGAAGAAAAAGGCCATAGGTCTTTCCCGTCGACAAAATAGAAATTGATCCTCACTATAACGAAGACTCAAATCCCGTTATACCGTTCACTTCAAAGAAAATATAAAAAATACAAATCTATAATATTTGAAGTGAACAAAAGTGAGAGGAAAAGAAAAAGATGTAGACTAACCAAATAATTCTCGAAAGAAAGAAGTACTCAAATGAAGAAAATGCTTAGTAATATTTTAAGGGTTCCCCCGAAAGTAAGGCGTAAGGGGTCGGCTGTAATGGCTGATCGCTCTAACTTCGGTTAGAGAGTGAGGGAAAAGGGTGATTATCTTGACATATCTAAACTAGGGGAAGAATTAGGAGTTAACATTAGTAAATTGCGGTTTTTGTCTACTTAAGTAATTTAGTAGCTTTAGATGTTTGTAGTCGGTTTTACGATCTAGCAATTTCACGCATATCTTTATTTATAACACCGGAATTTAGTTAAATGTTTGAGCCCGTGATTCCCTATCTTTTCTTAAGTTGTATGTTTTGTAAAATTGTTAGTAGGTTTGAGTCGGATTTGCTTAGGGACAAGCAAATGCTTAAGTATGGGGGGTTTGATATCGCTCATTTATACGAGTATTTCATAGCGATATTTGCTATGTTTAGAGCCTAAAACGTAATGGATAGGCCCCGTATTGCTTATATTTCGTGTAAAGTTTGTTTTATAGGTTTCTAGTTATGTTTGGAGTTAAAGGAGACAATTTGGGACCAAAAGTGCAGCTGATAGTAAAACGGATGTATCGGGAGCATACGGACTCGAAAAGACCTCCGGTCAGCGCAAAAACGACCGCAACAAAAAAAATCTACAAACTGGAGCTACTGATCACGAGTTGCGGCGCAAGAAAGGGATTTGCGGCGCAAGACGTGCTGCTGGCAGTTACAACTTTGTTTCTTTAATCCTAATTAAGTGGGAACCCAAGGGTTAGTGGAGAGAATACTTATGAACGATTTTCTGGACATAAATATCATCATTATCATCATATTATCAGTCTTGGAGTATGAATTAGGAAGGAGAATCGAAACAATTGTTACAATCGTTAGTTCAAGTTTAAACAATCGTTACTTTAATTTCTACTTTGTTAATTTGGAGATCATTGGAACCTATTTTCCAGCTTTTGGTAATCTTTTATCATTTTTATTTCATTCGAATTATGTCTTTTACATATTTGATATTGTTTGTTACAATTATGCGTAGCTAATTCCTTTGTACGTTTGCTTGGATTATGTGATCGTTTATGTGTTAGATTTTGGGTGTGAAAATCGATTGATGTGTAGAGGTTAATTGGGGATCCGTTTGGGTTGTTATTTTGATTATATTGTTTGAAATTGTTTATACTTTTATTTGGTAAACTAAAAAACGGGTATTCGAGAGGAATCCGTAATTTTTACTAAAATAAGAACGAATTAATCGACCGGTCTTTAGTTGATTAAAAGTTAGCGGTATTCGAGAGGAATCGTTAACAACAATTTAGACAAGTAAGTAACAACACAAACGCTAATTAATAAATTAAGAGAGATCGGTTTATTAGTTAGTAGCTATTCGAGAGGAAGCTTATAGGTTAATTCTTACACATCGGCTTGGAACTTTATGCACAATTACTTGAGGTGTTAACTATATTCGGAGGAATAGTTGCATGGTTAGGTAATTGGAGAAATCCGGTATTCGAGAGGAACTTAGGATTTTATATTAGAAGTTTTTCGACATTTTCACACTTAAGAGATAACACATATTCGTAAGTGGTCCAAGCAAGCGTCTTTTTATCCATATTTGATTTCTAAAGTATTTTTATCGTTAATATAAGCAAGTCTTTTTAAGACTAAAACCCAATTGTTACTTGTTACATGTTATTACAAAAACTAAAATTCTCAATTATAAATAGTCCCTGTGTTCGAACCCGATATTTACCAATACTATTTTACAACCGATAAGGGTACACTGCCCGTGTAGTAATCTAGTAAAAGTTAATTTTCGGAAAACTAGATTTTTCACATCAAGTTTTTGGCGCCGCTGCCGGGGACTTGATTTAATTGAGATTTTAGCTTTTGTGTTTTATTTTGTGTTGGATATTTTTCACGGTATGGTTTGTTAGTGTTGTGTTTTTCAGGATTTATAGGTGGGTGATGGGTGTGAAACGTGTGGAGGGCCACACTTCTCGGAGGAATGCTATCGATACCAAATGAATTATCAAAAACCGAGGTGGGAATTTCGGTTATGGAGACCACCAAAACGGAAGGTTTGAGATATGAGGAAGAGGATGTCAGTTTAAAGACATAATGAAAGAATTAATTCATGCTCAAGAGGCGCATTAATGAGATTATTTTTAACTCAATGAAGGTGTTTAGACGATTAGAATTGAGCAGTGGGAAAGAGCAACGAAGCGGTTTTTCAAGAATTGGACTGGAGGTTTGAGGGAAAGAATGAAATGTGGGAAAATCAACCAAGCGGGTCAAGAACAGATTTCTACCCAACCAGACCCGAGGACCTTCAAACAACCAAGATGGTCAATTTAACCAAGGTTCAAGGTATCAAACACCTAATTAAGGGAAAGAGCAAGTTAACGCAATTTCTACACGACCGGGTTTCAACTACGGGAACGAAGACGAGCAGCAAAATGGAACAAAATTTCTGGAAATCTGAGCCAGTTGCGCAGCAACTCAGCCCACTTGCGCCGCAACTGGGACTCAGATTGCCCAGAAATTGTTTCCACGTTTTTTAGTTGCCCGCAACCCATTCAGATGCGGGGCATTGAGGCCCCAGACCCCGAAAATGACCGAAAAGGTGATTTAGAAGCAAAGAATGAAGTGGGGGATGAACTTGGTTAAGATGAGGATATGGGACTAAAATCATACACAAATACACCAATGAAGAGGGAAAGATCTAAACGGAAGTGGCGGAGCTTATTGGGTCAGAAATAGTGGCGATGACAACCCGATGAGCGTAGTAAACATCACTTTGGGAGGATTTTTGAGGGAGTATTTTGATATGGGAATGAAACCGGGGGTCACCAAAGAAGAGAAAAAGGCTGAAGCCATGGGGGATCGACACTATGAGAAAGAAATCGTGAAAAAGGGTGAGTAAGCATGAAGCGGGAAAATCGTATGGTAGCCAAAGTTGGAGCTTTTGCAAAAACGAGGAATATTTTGACTTGGGGGTTTTAATGAATGAGAATCAATGAGCAAGGGTATGAACGAAGCAAGTATGGGGGAGTTGTTGGAGATCTCGGGAGCGAAAAGATTGCCCGATAATGCGGAAAACGAGGGAAGTGGCACGACGATATGGTGTGAAAACCTCGTAACGAGTTCGATGTTTCTAAGCTTACATTTTGTTTGATGTTTTTGCTTGTAGGTATATTGGAAGTGTGTTGAGAAGTTGGTTTTGGACGGAAATTGGGGGAGAAACCTCGATTCCTAAATGGTCGGTTTGTGTGACCGGAAAACCGAGTCGGCTATAGACTCAAGACAAAAACAAAGCGCCTTACGGGAGGGCAACCCGGGTTTTATTTTCTTTCCTTTTCTTTTACTTTTATTTTGTTTGGTTTTTAGTTTTTAGATTTTAATTTCTAGTTTGGAAACGCTATTCGGGACAATGCGTTAAATAAGTATGGGGGGGACGTCGGGATATTTTAATTCCTTCTTATATATCCATACGTGTTGTGTCTTTTTGTCCCATTTGAGTCTTAATATAAAAAAAAAAAAAAAAATTTTTTTTTTTAAAAAAAAACGCTTAAATGTAGTTAGGGAAATGATAGGGGCTTGTATATTAACTTTATTCGGTACATTAACGTGAAATTGCTTAGGAACATCTTTAGTTAGTAAAATACTTGTAAATAAGAGTTTAGGTTTTCTAATTTTAGTTCCTAAGTTTCCTGAAAAATCACAAAGATAGATAATCACTAGATATCCTTAGTACCGAGCCCTTTTAGTCCCGCACCCTTTCGTGGGGTAGTTGGGGAATCCTAGTATTAGTAAGCCCTTGAGAATTAGAGGCGAAGGAAAAAGGCAATAGGTCTTTCCCGTCGACAAATAGAAATTGATCCTCACTATAACGAGACTCAAATCCCGTTATACCGTTCACTTCAAAGAAAATATAAAAAAATACAAATCTATAATATTTGAAGTGAAGAGGAAAAGAAAAAGATGTAGACTAACCAAATAATTCTCGAAAGAAAGAAGTACTCAAATGAAGAAAATGCTTAGTAATATTTTAAGGGTTCCCCCGAAAGTAAGGCGTAAGGGGTCGGCTTGTAATGGCTGATCGCTCTAACTTCGGTTAGAGAGTGAGGGAAAAGGGGTGATTATCTTGACATATTCTAAACTAGGGGAAGAATTAGGAGTTAACATTAGTAAATTGCGGTTTTTGTTACTTAAGTAATTTAGTAGCTTTAGATGTTTGTAGTCGGTTTTACGATCTAGCAATTTCACGCATATCTTTATTTATAACACCAGAATTTAGTTAATGTTTGAGCCCGTGATTCCCTATCTTTTCTTAAGTTGTATGTTTTGTAAAATTGTTAGTAGGTTTGAGTCGGATTTGCTTAGGGACAAGCAAATGCTTAAGTATGGGGGTTTGATATCGCTCATTTATACGAGTATTTCATAGCGATATTTGCTATGTTTAGAGAACGTAATGGATAGGCCCCCCGTATTGCTTATATTTCGGTAAAGTTTGTTTTATAGGTTTCTAGTTATGTTTGGAGTTAAAGGAGACAATTTGGGACCAAAAGTGCAGCTGATAGTAAAACGGATGTATCGGGAGCATACGGACTCGAAAAGACCTCCGGTCAGCGCAAAAACGACCGCAACTAAAAAAATCTACAAAAACTGGAGCTACTGATCACGAGTTGCGGCGCAAGAGGATCCACTTGCGGCGGCAGAAAGGATTTGCGGCGCAAGACGTGCTGCTGGCAGTTACAACTTTGTTTCTTTAAATCCTAATTAAGTGGGAACCCAAGGGTTAGTGGAGAGAATACTTTATGAACGATTTTCAGGACAGAAATATCATCATTATCATCATATATCAGTCTTGGAGTATGAATTAGGAAGGAGAATCGAAACAATTTCATATCGTTATTTCAAGTTGAACAATCGTTACTTTAATTCTACTTTCGTTAATTTGGAGATCATTGGAACCTATTTTCCAGCTTTTGGTATTGAATCTTTTATCATTTTTATTTCAATTCGAAGTATGTCTTTTACATATTTGATATTTTGTTACAATTATGAGTAGCTAATTCCTTTGTAACGTTTGCTTGGATTATGTGATCGTTTATGTGTTAGATTTTGGGTGTGAAATCGATTGATGTGTAGAGGTTAATTGGGGATCCGTTTGGGTTGTTATTTTGATTAATTGTTTGAAATTGTTTATACTTTTATTGGTAAACTAAAAACGGGTATTCGAGAGGAATCCGTAATTTTTACTAAAATAAGAACGAATTAATCGACCGGTTTTTAGTTGATTAAAAGTTAGCGGTATTCGAGAGGAATCATTAACAACAATTTTTACAAGTAGATATTAACACAAACGCTAGCTACTAAATTAAGAGAAATCGGTTTATTAGTTAGTAAGCTATTCGAGAGGAAGCTTATAGGTTAATTCTTCACATATCGGCTTGGAAACTTTGCACAATTACTTGAGGTGTTAACTATATTCGAGAGGAATAGTTGCATGGTTAGGTATTGGAGAAATCCGGTATTCGAGAGTAACTTAGGATTTATATTAGAAGTTTTCCGACATTTTCACACTTAAGAGATAACACATATTCGTAAGTGGTCCAAGCAAGCGTCTTTTTATCCATATTTGATTTCTAAAGTATTTTTATCGTTAATATAAGCAAGTTCTTTTAAGACTAAAACCCAATTGTTACTTGTTACCATGTTATTACAAAAACTAAAATTCTCAATTATAAATAGTCCCTGTGTTCGAACCCGATATTTACCAATACTATTTTACAACCGATAAGGGTACACTGCCCGTGTAGTAATCTAGTAAAAGTTAATTTTCGGAAAACTAGATTTTTCGCATCAAGTTTTTGGCGCCGCTGCCGGGGACTTGATTTAATTGAGATTTTAGCTTTTTGTGTTTTATTTTGTGTTGGAGATTTTTCACGGTATTGTTTGTTTTTTCAGGATTTATAGGTGGGTGATGTTCACGAGGTCTTATGGGTGTGAAACGTGTGGAGGGCCACACTTCTCGGAGGAATGCTATCGATACCAAATGAATTATCAAAACCGAGGTGGGAATTTCGGTTATGGAGACCAACAAAACGGAAGGTTGAGATATGAGGAAGAGGATGTCAGTTTTAAAGACATAATGAAAGAATTAATTCATGCTCAAGAGGCGCATAATGAGATTATTTTTAACTCAATGAAGGTGTTAGACGATAGAATTGAGCAGTGGGAAAGAAGCAACGAAGCGGTTTTTCAAGAATTGGACTGGAGGTTTGAGGAAATGAATGAAATGTGGGAAAATCAACCAGCGGGTCAAGAACAGATTTCTACCCTACCAGACCCGAGACCTTCAAACAACCAAGATGGTCAATTTAACCAAGGTTCAAGGTATCAAACACCTAATTAAGGGAAAGAGCAAGTTAACGCAATTTCTACACGACGGGTTTCAACTAGAACGAAGACGAGCAGCAAAATGGAACAAAAAAAACGAATTTCTGGAAAATCTGAGCCAGTTGCGCCGCAACTCTCCCACTTGCGCCGCAACTGGGACTCAGATTGCCCAGAAATTGTTTACCCACGTTTTTAGTTGCGCCGCACCCATTCAGATGCGGGCATTGAGGCCCCAGACCCCGAAAATGACCGAAAAGGTGAGTTAGAAGCAAGAATGAAGTGTGGGATGAATCCATTGGTTAAGAAGGAGGATATGGGACTAAAATCATACACAAATACACCAATTGGAAGAGGAAAGATCTAAACGGGAAGTGGCGGAGCTTGTATTGGGTCAGAAAAGTAGTGGCGATTGACAACCCGATGAGCGTAAACATCACTTTGGAGGATTTGTGAGGAGTATTTTGATATTGGAAATGAAACCGGGGGTCACCAAAGAAGGAGAAAAGGCTGAAGCCATGTGGGGGATCGACACTTGAGAAAGAAAGCGTAGAAAACGGGTGAAAGCGAAATCGTATGGAGCCAAAGTTGGGAGCTTGCAAAAACGAGGAATATTTTGACTTGGGGGTTTTAAAGAATAAGAATCAAATGAGCAAGGGTATGAACGAAGCAAGTATGGGGGGAGTTGTTGAGATTCTCGGGAGCGAAAAGATTGCCCGATAATGCGGAAAACGAGGATGTGGCACGACGAATGGTGAAAACCCGTAACGAGTTCGATGTTTCTAACGCTTACATTTGTTTGATGTTTGCTTGTAGTATATTGAAGTGTGTTGAGAAGTTGGTTTTTGACGGAAATTGGGGGAAAACCTCGATTCCTAAATGGTCGGTTTGTGTGACGGAAAACCGAGTCGAGCTATAGACTCAAGACAAAAAACAAAGCGCCTTACGGAGGGCAACCCGGTTTTTATTTCTTTCCTTTTCTTTTACTTTTATTTTGTTTGGTTTTAGGTTTTTAGATTTTAATTTCTAGTTTGGAAACGAATTCGGGACAATGCGTTAATTTAAATTAAGTATGGGGGGGACGTCGGGATATTTGCTAGATTTTATATTCCCTCTTATATATCCATTACGTGTTGTGTCTTTTGTCCCATTTGAGTCTTAATATAAAAAACAAAAAAAAAAAATTTTTTTTAAAAAAAACGCTTAAATGTAGTTAGGGAAAATGATAGGGGCTTGTATATTTAACTTTATTCCGGTACATTAACGTGAAATTGCTTAGGAACATCTTTAGTTAGTAAAAATACTTGTAAATAAGAGTTTAGGGTTTCTAATTTTAGTTTCCTTAAGTTCCCTGAAAAATCACAAGATAGATAATCACTAGATATCCTTAGTACCGGAGCCCTTTTAGTCCTGCACCCTTTCGGGGGTAGTTGGGGAATCCTAGTATTACGTAAGCCCTTGGAGAATTAGAGGCGAAGAAAAAGGCCATAGGTCTTTCCGTCGACAAAATAGAAATTGATCCTCACTATAACGAAGACTCAAATCCCGTTATACCGTTCACATAAAAAATACAAATCTATAATATTTGAAGTGAACAAAAGTGAGAGGAAAAGAAAAAGATGTAGACTAACCAAATAATTCTCGAAAGAAAGAAGTACTCAAATGAAGAAATGCTTAGTAATATTTTAAGGGTTCCCCCGAAAGTAAGGCGTAAGGGGGTCGGCTGTAATGGCTGATCGCTCTAACTTCGGTTAGAGAGTGAGGGAAAAGGGGTGATTATCTTGACATATCTAAACTAGGGGAAGAATTAGGAGTTAACATTAGTAATTGCGGTTTTTTGCTACTTAAGTAATTTAGTAGCTTTAGATGTTTGTAGTCGGTTTTACGATCTAGCAATTTCACGCATATCTTTATTTATAACACCGGAATTTAGTTAAATGTTTGAGCCCGTGATTCCCTATCTTTCTTAAGTTGTATGTTTTGTAAAATTGTTAGTAGGTTTGAGTCGGATTTGCTTAGGGACAAGCAAATGCTTAAGTATGGGGGGGTTTGATATCGCTCTTATTACGAGTATTTCATAGCGATATTTGCTATGTTTAGAGCCTAAACGTAATGGATAGGCCCCGTATTGCTTATATTTCGTGTAAAGTTTGTTTTATAGGTTTCTAGTTATGTTTGGAGTTAAAGGAGACAATTTGGACCAAAAGTGCAGCTGATAGTAAAACGGATGTATCGGGAGCATACGGACTCGAAAAGACCTCCGGTCAGCGCAAAAACGACCGCAACAAAAAAAATCTACAAACTGGAGCTACTGATCACGAGTTGCGGCGCAAGAGGATCCACTTGCGGCGCAAGAAAGGGATTTGCGGCGCAAGACGTGCTGCTGGCAGTTACAACTTTGTTTCTTTAATCCTAATTAAGTGGGAACCCAAGGGTTAGTGGAGAGAATACTTATGAACGATTTTCTGGACATAAATATCATCATTATCATCATATTATCAGTCTTGGAGTATGAATTAGGAAGGAGAATCGAAAACAATTGTTACAATCGTTAGTTCAAGATCGTTACTTTAATTTCTACTTTGTTAATTTGGAGATCATTGGAACCTATTTTCCAGCTTTTGGTATTGAATCTTTTATCATTTTATTTCATTCGAATTATGTCTTTTACATATTTGATATTGTTTGTTACAATTATGCGTAGCTAATTCCTTTGTACGTTTGCTTGGATTATGTGATCGTTTATGTGTTAGATTTTGGGTGTGAAAATCGATTGATGTGTAGAGGTTAATTGGGGATCCGTTTGGGTTGTTATTTTGATTATATTGTTTGAAATTGTTTATACTTTTATTTGGTAAACTAAAAACGGGTATTCGAGAGGAATCCGTAATTTTTACTAAAATAAGAACGAATTAATCGACCGGTCTTTAGTTGATTAAAAGTTAGCGGTATTCGAGAGGAATCGTTAACAACAATTTAGACAAGTAAGTAACAACACAAACGCTAATTAATAAATTAAGAGAGATCGGTTTATTAGTTAGTAAGCTATTCGAGAGGAAGCTAATTCTTACACATCGGCTTGGAACTTTATGCACAATTACTTGAGGTGTTAACTATATTCGAGAGGAATAGTTGCATGGTTAGGTAATTGGAGAAATCCGGTATTCGAGAGGAACTTAGGATTTTATATTAGAAGTTTTTCGACATTTTCACACTTAAGAGATAACACATATTCGTAAGTGGTCCAAGCAAGCGTCTTTTTATCCATATTTGATTTCTAAAGTATTTTATCGTTAATATAAGCAAGTCTTTTTAAGACTAAAACCCAATTGTTACTTGTTACATGTATTACAAAAACTAAAATTCTCAATTATAAATAGTCCCTGTGTTCGAACCCGATATTTACCAATACTATTTTACAACCGATAAGGGTACACTGCCCGTGTAGTAATCTAGTAAAAGTTAATTTTCGGAAAACTAGATTTTTCACATCAAGTTTTGGCGCCGCTGCCGGGGACTTGATTTAATTGAGATTTTAGCTTTTGTGTTTTATTTTGTGTTGGATATTTTTCACGGTATTGTTTGTTAGTGTTGTGTTTTTCAGGATTTATAGGTGGGTGATGTTCACGAGGTCTTATGGGTGTGAAAACGTGTGGAGGGCCACACTTCTCGGAGGAATGCTATCGATACCAAATGAATTATCAAAACCGAGGTGGGAATTTCGGTTATGGAGACCAACAAAACGGAAGGTTGAGATATGAGGAAGAGGATGTCAGTTTTAAAGACATAATGAAAGAATTAATTCATGCTCAAGAGGCGCATAATGAGATTATTTTTAACTCAATGAAGGTGTTAGACGATAGAATTGAGCAGTGGGAAAGAAGCAACGAAGCGGTTTTTCAAGAATTGGACTGGAGGTTTGAGGAAATGAATGAAATGTGGGAAAATCAACCAGCGGGTCAAGAACAGATTTCTACCCAACCAGACCCGAGACCTTCAAACAACCAAGATGGTCAATTTAACCAAGGTTCAAGGTATCAAACACCTAATTAAGGGAAAGAGCAAGTTAACGCAATTTCTACACGACCGGGTTTCAACTACGGGAACGAAGACGAGCAGCAAAATGGAACAAAAAACGAATTTCTGGAAAATCTGAGCCAGTTGCGCCGCAACTCATCCCACTTGCGCCGCAACTGGGACTCAGATTGCCCAGAAATTGTTTCCACGTTTTTAGTTGCGCCGCAACCCATTCAGATGCGGGGCATTGAGGCCCCAGACCCCGAAAATGACCGAAAAGGTGATTTAGAAGCAAAGAATGAAGTGGGGGATGAACCATTGGTTAAGAATGAGGATATGGGACTAAAATCATACACAAATACACCAATGGAAGAGGAAAGATCTAAACGGGAAGTGGCGGAGCTTATTGGGTCAGAAATAGTGGCGATTGACAACCCGATGAGCGTAAACATCACTTTGGAGGATTTTGAGGAGTATTTTGATATGGGAATGAAACCGGGGGTCACCAAAGAAGAGAAAAAGGCTGAAGCCATGGGGGGATCGACACTTGAGAAAGAAATCGTGAAAACGGGTGAAGTAAGCATGAAGCGGAAAATCGGTATGGAGCCAAAGTTGGGAGCTTGCAAAAACGAGGAATATTTTGACTTGGGGGTTTTAATGAATGAAGAATCAAATGAGCAAGGGTATGAACGAAGCAAGTATGGGGGAGTTGTTGGAGATTCTCGGGAGCGAAAAGATTGCCCGATAATGCGGAAAACGAGGAAGTGGCCCGACGAATGGGTGAAAACCCGTAACGAGTTCGATGTTTCTAACGCTTACATTTTGTTTGATGTTTTTGCTTGTAGGTATATTGGAAGTGTGTTGAGAAGTTGGTTTTGGACGGAAATTGGGGGAAAACCTCGATTCCTAAATGGTCGGTTTGTGTGACCGGAAAACCGAGTCGAGCTATAGACTCAAGACAAAAACAAAGCGCCTTACGGGAGGCAACCCGGGTTTTATTTTCTTTCCTTTTCTTTTACTTTTATTTTGTTTGGTTTTTAGTTTTTAGATTTTAATTTCTAGTTTGGAAACGCATTCGGGACAATGCGTTAAATAAGTATGGGGGGGACGTCGGGATATTTGCTAGATTTTATATTCCCTCTTATATATCCATTACGTGTTGTGTCTTTTTGTCCCATTTGAGTCTTAATATAAAAAAAAAAAAAAAAAAAAAATTTTAAAAAAAACGCTTAAATGTAGTTAGGGAAAATGATAGGGGCTTGTATATTTAACTTTATTCCGGTACATTAACGTGAAATTGCTTAGGAACATCTTTAGTTAGTAAAATACTTGTAAATAAGAGTTTAGGTTTTCTAATTTTAGTTCCTTAAGTTTCCCTGAAAAATCACAAAGATAGATAATCACTAGATATCCTTAGTACCGAGCCCTTTTAGTCCCTGCACCCTTTCGGGGGTAGTTGGGGAATCCTAGTATTACTTAAGCCCTTGGAGAATTAGAGGCGAAGAAAAAGGCCATAGGTCTTTCCCGTCGACAAAATAGAAATTGATCCTCACTATAACGAAGACTCAAATCCCGTTATACCGTTCACTTCAAAGAAAATATAAAAAATACAAATCTATAATATTTGAAGTGAACAAAAGTGAGAGGAAAAGAAAAAGATGTAGACTAACCAAATAATTCTCGAAAGAAAGAAGTACTCAAATGAAGAAAATGCTTAGTAATATTTTAAGGGTTCCCCCGAAAGTAAGGCGTAAGGGGTCGGCTGTAATGGCTGATCGCTCTAACTTCGGTTAGAGAGTGAGGGAAAAGGGGTGATTATCTTGACATATCTAAACTAGGGGAAGAATTAGGAGTTAACATTAGTAAATTGCGGTTTTTGTCTACTTAAGTAATTTAGTAGCTTTAGATGTTTGTAGTCGGTTTTACGATCTAGCAATTTCACGCATATCTTTATTTATAACACCGGAATTTAGTTAAATGTTTGAGCCCGTGATTCCCTATCTTTTCTTAAGTTGTATGTTTTGTAAAATTGTTAGTAGGTTTGAGTCGGATTTGCTTAGGGACAAGCAAATGCTTAAGTATGGGGGGTTTGATATCGCTCATTTATACGAGTATTTCATAGCGATATTTGCTATGTTTAGAGCCTAAAACGTAATGGATAGGCCCCGTATTGCTTATATTTCGTGTAAAGTTTGTTTTATAGGTTTCTAGTTATGTTTGGAGTTAAAGGAGACAATTTGGGACCAAAAGTGCAGCTGATAGTAAAACGGATGTATCGGGAGCATACGGACTCGAAAAGACCTCCGGTCAGCGCCAAAACGACCGCAACAAAAAAAATCTACAAACTGGAGCTACTGATCACGAGTTGCGGCGCAAGAGGATCCACTTGCGGCGCAAGAAAGGGATTTGCGGCGCAAGACGTGCTGCTGGCAGTTACAACTTTGTTTCTTTAATCCTAATTAAGTGGGAACCCAAGGGTTAGTGGAGAGAATACTTATGAACGATTTTCTGGACATAAATATCATCATTATCATCATATTATCAGTCTTGGAGTATGAATTAGGAAGGAGAATCGAAACAATTGTTACAATCGTTAGTTCAAGTTTAAACAATCGTTACTTTAATTTCTACTTTGTTAATTTGGAGATCATTGGAACCTATTTTCCAGCTTTTGGTATTGAATCTTTTATCATTTTTATTGTTTGTTACAATTATGCGTAGCTAATTCCTTTGTACGTTTGCTTGGATTATGTGATCGTTTATGTGTTAGATTTTGGGTGTGAAAATCGATTGATGTGTAGAGGTTAATTGGGGATCCGTTTGGGTTGTTATTTTGATTATATTGTTTGAAATTGTTTATACTTTTATTTGGTAAACTAAAAACGGGTATTCGAGAGGAATCCGTAATTTTTACTAAAATAAGAACGAATTAATCGACCGGTCTTTAGTTGATTAAAAGTTAGCGGTATTCGAGAGGAATCGTTAACAACAATTTAGACAAGTAAGTAACAACACAAACGCTAATTAATAAATTAAGAGAGATCGGTTTATTAGTTAGTAAGCTATTCGAGAGGAAGCTTATAGGTTAATTCTTACACATCGGCTTGGAACTTTATGCACAATTACTTGAGGTGTTAACTATATTCGAGAGGAATAGTTGCATGGTTAGGTAATTGGAGAAATCCGGTATTCGAGAGGAACTTAGGATTTTATATTAGAAGTTTTTCGACATTTTCACACTTAAGAGATAACACATATTCGTAAGTGGTCCAAGCAAGCGTCTTTTTATCCATATTTGATTTCTAAAGTATTTTTATCGTTAATATAAGCAAGTCTTTTTAAGACTAAAACCCAATTGTTACTTGTTACATGTTATTACAAAAACTAAAATTCTCAATTATAAATAGTCCCTGTGTTCGAACCCGATATTTACCAATACTATTTTACAACCGATAAGGGTACACTGCCCGTGTAGTAATCTAGTAAAAGTTAATTTTCGGAAAACTAGATTTTTCACATCAGTTCCATTCTCACACTTGAAAAGTATTCATCGGATAAGACCAGCGTCATCCTTCTAGACGAGGTCAAGATTGGTGCCAAACTCGATTTCCTTGATGAACCGCTCAAGTTGTTGATTCAAGGGTCAAACGACTTAGACGAAACCTTTTTCCCATCTCTAAGCTCGGTGAAGCCCCCGACGTAGTCCCAAAACCGCGTGAAGACGCAGGGACCGAAACATGTCATGAAAATTCACCCTAATCCGACGGCACTTCCTCCCCATGAGACGAACTAAATTTCGGGACGAAATTCCTTTCAACCCGGGGAGAATGTGACAACCGTCAAATTCCAGGTGTTCTTTACGCTCTATGTCTCTCGTTTTTTCAATTGCGTCTTGAATTGAATCTTTACCGGAAACGCGCTCGTGTCGGAATCACAACCGGAACCAACTTATATAAGTCCTAATGCCAAAAAAACACCTAATGAACTTTCCTAAGTTCATAATGTAACATACTTTAAATCTTTAGTTAACAAAAAGGTCCAACGAAACAATTATACAAAATCAGCCAAAACACAAAAAAATTTACGAAAATGGTCCAGGACGACGCACAGGGGCCATGTGCGCCGTCCTGGAGGACGGTTTTTGTAATAAATACGAGATTTTTGCATGCCTCGTTTTCCCAACTAAAACACCCAATCAAACTCGGGCATAGACCAGTAATTACTGAATTTTTGCAGTACCAACACTTCACTTTAATGATCCTCTTTATTTTCTTTCATTTTTCTTTCCCAAATTCATTTTTACAAAACTTTAAACATAAAACACACACTTTCTCTCTAAAACCTCCCAAGAACTTCCATTGTTCCAGTAAATCATAGCCTTAGAACACCATTATAATCCATACAAATCGATTTAAACATCAAGAGAAGCAAGGAAAAGCTAAGTTTTCGGAAAAAGGACCATTTTTGTAAAGATTTTCGGAGCTCAAACATCACCAAATCATCATCCAAACGATTTCCACCGGTAGATTTCTTTCTACTTACTTTTTTTATGTGAATAACAACTTGCATGTAAGATCTATCGGTTTAAAATAAGTTTTTGTTTAAATCTATGAGTTTTTATGGTCAAAAACGTTTTTAACCGAAATGTTACTTAGATCTATGCTTTTATGGATAAAAACGTTTTAGAAACTGTTAGAATGACATTTTATTAAGATTAGACCGAATGCATGTTGAAATCCGTGGCTAAAATAATCTTTTTGACCGAAAAATCCCGAAAACGCGACCCGTGCGCCGTCCCCGTGACCAGGACGATGCAGCGGGGGTGAAAACGTGGTTCTGTGCGCCGTCCTAGAGGTCACAACGGCGCACATGCCACTGATTTTTCCCGATTGCTTTACTTCGACGTTTTAGACATGTTTGACTTGCTGACTTTTCGTGAAACATCATTTTGGGACTGAGTTTGGAAAAATAATATACATTGGGGTCTTGCAATGAAGTTTTGGAACTTAAATGGACTTGTTAGGATATAATATAGTATTGTATGTATTTTGTGAGCGGAATTGGTAGGTACATTTTTGGATACAAAATTTGGGCGCGGAAGCGCTGCCCAAATTACCTTAGAAAATGTAAACCATTTCAGCGAGCAAAAACACTTATAACCTAACAATAATAAACGTTAACTTTAGACTTTTTGGACAAAACCGTAACTTTCACTATTTTGGGACTATTTTGATTAAACTTAACCTTGACACTTATAGTTTAATTAAAAACATGATTATATTACCTTAAGTACAATAAAATAATAAGATAATAACAATTGGACTATCTTGGTATTATTAGGCGACCCGTGATTTCCGGCCTCCGCTCCGACCGATTCCCGAGTACTTATCTTCGCAATCCGTGAGTTACACCCCTCCTTACTCTTACCTTTTACGTACTCTTTTTGGGGGAAACATGAGATCAAAACCTTTGTGAACCATATCCTTTAAGTGGAACTAATTTATGCACTTGAACTTCGTACAACATTTTGTGATCTATTTTTGGAAATTTACGAACTTCTGAGCTACTTATCTATTTTTTGAAACTTATTGAACTTTTGAGCTACTTATCTATTTTTGGAAACCTTACGAACTTGCAACTCTTTGAACTCTTGGAACTTGAGAACTATTTAACTATTTTGGAACTTTACAACTAAAATGCGTAGACAATATCATTTATTCGGATCGGCTTACTTTAGACTAAATAGGTTTGCCTCTTTGAATAAATGATTAGACAATGATAGCTAGGTTGTATTTGGAGCAAAACCCTAGGTGAGGATATAAACGCCGTAAGTACAGACAAACAAATTTTTGGAACAGAACGAACTAAATGCCCCACAACTTTTTCTTGGAACTCGACTCTACACACTATTAACAATAGCCGTTAGCAAATATGGGTATCGATACTTAGGAGCGGTCACTCCTTACTTTAGGGTAGCAACCTGGGTACATATTGCTAAGTTCTCGCGAACTCGAACTCTAGACTGGAACGAGGGGCTGGAACTTGACCAGAATCGGATTAGTGTGCAAAACTAAATCTTACGTTATATTAAGCTTAGTGGTTGGTACAACTCGAGGATCATGGGTCTTTACTATTTACGGCATATGCTTATTTTCTGTCTTACACATGTGGATTAACCCACCCCTGAGGTAATGACTACTCTTTTTACCGCTTGCTACGCGACTTGAACTTATTTGAACTTGAACTTATTTGAAATTGAACTTATTTGGACTTGAACTTATCTTGAACTTCGATCTATTCTTGAATTTTAAGCACTTGAACTTATTTTGAACTTCTCTGTCTTTGAACGAATCTTGAACATTTACGAAACTTTGAACTTGTCTCGAACTCTTACGAACTCTAAATTCTTGATTTGAACTATTACGACAGTATTTGAACTCTCTTATGCGACTGCTCATTCGCTTACTCCTTTTGGAAACTTTGTACTTATATATATATATATATAGAGTTGGTTTCATTTAAGAACCATGTAAATATTTAGGAACCATTAGGAACCAATATTCACCAGTGTATATATATGATATTCACCAGTGTATATTTAATATGATATTCACCAGTGTATATACATATAATATTCACCAGTGTATATACATATAATATTCACCAGTGTATATATATATATACACTGGTGAATATCATATTAAATATACACTGGTGAATATCATATATATACACTGGTGAATATTGGTTCCTAATGGTTCCTAAATATTTAGTGGTTCCTAAATGAACCCACCTCTATATATATATATATATATATATATATATATATATATATATATATATACTTGTCGAACTTTTATTTGAAACCTTTTGTCAACTTATAAACTGTAACTCACTCACTACGTTTTCGTAGTTGACACTTTATCTCATGTCTCAGGAACTAAGCGTAAGTTATGAAGTGCATTGCTCAGGCGGGTCAAGTCTTTTATGTGAAGTGTACATCGGGAAGAAGACCTTATTTTGGGAATTTTTGTTTAAAAACATTTTATTATGTATTATGGTCTTAACTTTGAATCTTGGTTGTAACTTTGACTTTTGTACTTTTCAACTTAAATCTAATGACTTGGACCGTTGATTTTAGTGTAACCCGTGAAATGATTCTTTGCTCTTCACATTCCGTGTTTCCGCTTTAGCGGGGTGTGACAAACTATTATGGTCAAATTTAATTTTTAGGCCAAAATCATTATATATAGTGTGACATTATATCTAGTTTATTATTATTAAGTAAAAACTATATTTGATCGTAAAAAGAAAAGAATAAAGTGTTGTGTATTAGGCCAAATAGTAAATGTATAAGAAAACCGATTACAAACCGAACGGAACCGAATATTATATAAAAGAACCTGAAAAACTAAACCGATGTAAAACCAAATCGAACGGTTCTTAAATTTTTGAAAACCTAAAGTTTATGCTCAATTTCTGTTTTATACAAAAACCAAACCAAAACAAACCATGTTCACCCCTAATTTAACTAACGTACAAGATAATTTTAGACACTCGCATGAAACATGAAACATAGAGTAACACCTTTTTTTATTAGATATGAAAGGGTAAATACTTTTCTTATCAATACCATTTTATAAAATTTATCTCTTATTTATAAAATGTAACATTTCTTAACATACATTTTATAACAATCTCAAATATAGTTATCATGTGGGTCACTTACTCTTATTTGATAAATAACATTTCCGAATGACACATAATAAGGAACTTACAATATACCATGACACAATACATGGTTCGCAAGTGTTGGCATCCCACTCACATATAGCCGTGTTTACAATGTTTGTTTTTCAGTCACATATAGCCGTGTTTACAATGTTTGTTTTTTTCACACGGACTCATTTATGATTATTATATGTCATATTTTTATTTCGGAGATATATTTTATTCTAGAAGGGATTTAAAAAAATGAAAGTAGTATTATAGTAAAAGAAATTAAAAAGGTAAAGAAAGCTACTTATTATAAACCTAAGGGTTAAGGCCAAAAATAATCAATGAATTTATGATTTTGTAGCTTTATAATTAACGTATTTGTGAAATGACCTTTATAATCAACTAAATCTCGTTCAACACCTTGATAATTACGAGGGGAATTTCAATACTGATATCGTAATAACAAGTGCTTTATAATTAACATATGTGTGAAATGACCTTTATAATCAACTAACCAAGTTTTGACCTCTTGAAATCAACAATTGTTAACTTGTTACCTGCTTGTTAGCTGACTATACATCCACGTCACCATTTTTGACAACATGGCATCCTGATCAGCAAGAGTCATTTAACCCTAAATCATGTAACCTAAATCCCCATTTTCGGAATGCAGAACCCAAAATCCCGAAATTCCCCAAAAAACCCTAATTTGATTTCAATCGCCTAATTCCATCATGTCTTCTTCGACATCTGATTTCAATCGGCAAATTTCCAAAAATTATGATTGTAAGAAACGTTTAAAGATGCGTACGTCATGGACTTTGAGCAATCCGGCAAGGAGGTTTATGGGTTGCCCAAATTCATTGGTAAAAAATCTCTGTTTAACATTTATGGGTTTATGGGTTGTTTGTTTTCATTGGTAAGAATCTGACTCTTTTCTTTCTTTGGTTAACAGTCAAATGGAAGACAATGTAAATCATTATGTTGGTTTGATCCTCAGTTACATAATCAAAGATACATGGAGATAATGTACGAACTATACAATGAAAAAGATAGGCAAGAAATATCCAGTCAAGATCAAAGGGCCGAAATTTTACACAATTTGGAGTGTGAGTTTGACTTGTACAAGTCAAACATGACAAATGAGGTTATCAATTTGCAACTAAAACTGAACAAATCACAGTCCAATGTAAAATTGTTTAAGAAAGTTGCCTTATTTAGCTGTTTTTTTTTTTAGCAATTTTCAAGTTTATCTTCTTAGATTAGTGCATTGTACGTTTGCTGTTTTTAATGAGATGATGTTTAAGTATATGTTGTTTATATGGTACTCTAGATTTTTTGCACCAAATATTACAGAAAATACCACTTTATTTATACCTCTCATGTAATGAGAGGGTACACAAACAATACTATTTAAACTTCTACATGAAAACAGGGGGAGGAAGTACACAAACATTAGTGGCCAACAGAGGACAACCTGATAGTCCTATTCAAACTTCTTCAACCCTGAAGTGACCCTTGAACCTAGATTATTAGGTGACATGGTGAACAACAGAGGACAACCATAGAGTATCCCATTAGCCTTCTTGAACTCCTTCTAATCACCTTTGATGGTTATATGGTTGGGTGGTAGATATGCCCTCCTAGGATCATCATGTTTCATAAGATCAAAACACCTCCTGTCATCATGGTCAGTGAAGATTACAATGCAATCTGTAAAGGCAGTGATGTTTTTTTTCCCTTACAAATGGAGCTGGAATAGTCTGCAAGAGGTTATTACAAACCATTATAAGTTTACTTTTTTTTTATTAACATGTATAAGAATAAAACAACCATACTTACCACAACTCCCCTTTCAACTTTGGACCTATCTAAGGACACTACAAACTGAGGTCCTTTATCAGCACCACTTTCATCATCAGTTGAGTTCAATGCTACACCATTTGAATCACTAGAGTTAATTGAGAGCACAAGAACAACCCCATTTGAATCAGTAGACATCTTTTGTTTTCTTGATAATTGATTGAGTATGGCATGAAAAAAATCTGTAATGCATCATTTATAGGCAAACAATTTCACATTACTATTGCAAATAGTGTTGTAAATTTGATTGAGTTGACATGAGTAATAGTAGTGTGATATGGTAATACAACTGTGACATTCTTAGCATGCTTAAGTATTGTGGGGTTTGATAGATGTGAAGTTATTTTTGCAGGATTCCCTATGAAAAATACATGATTCTTTTGACTACATTGCCCAATATATGGTTCTTGTCTTTGGCCTTTGGTAGAAGACAAACACAACCACAAACTAAATATACAATATACTAGAACTTTAAGTCGGGTGAAGTTCACCAAACTACCAGAGTTAAGTTTAAGTCGGGTGAACCAAACTACAAGAGTAAGTTTAAGTCGGGTGAACCAAACTACCAGAGTAAGTTTAAGTCGGGTGAACCAAACAACCAAACTACCAGAGTAAGTTTAATTCGGGTGAAACAAACTACCAACTACCAAAGTTAAGTTTAAGTCGGGTGAACCAAACTACCAAAAGATATTGTTTAATGCGGTGCTAGTTGTTGTAGGCAAGAGCCACCATTAACAAAAAAGGCTCTGCAAAAGTATTGAATTCATTACACAACAACCTTACACAACAACCAAAGTACGACTAATTAATCACATTTCAATGGGTTTGTCTTCTGACCCACCAACACCATCTTTGGTTACCACCATCTTAGCCAACTTTTGCTTGATAATCCTTTCAGATCTAGGCCTTAACTTCATAGGAGGTTTACTGCTTGTGTTTGCTGGTGGATCTTGTGAACCCATGTTAACTTCATTTTATTAATCATGTGTTGCCTCATGACTTGGTATGATAGGGGATTCTGCATCCATGCTAATTTGCGTTGATCCTGTGACTGTTGTTGGTGCTGTGCAAAATCATTCTCTGAATCTGTTGGCCAATCCATATTTTCATATTGCAAATCTGACCAAAAATTTCTTCTTTTTCTCTCTCAGCTTGTTCTTTCATCCATTTTTCCTCATTAGCTTCTATCTCTTCCAAAGCTTTCCAATCCATCATTTCTTGGTATTCTTGATTTGCATCATGATAATATATTTAAGATAAATATAACATTGTTGTTTCAGTTAACAAGGGATTCATAAATTACCTCAGGTGTAAGATCTTGGTAATGCTTGTTCTTGGAGTTTTTTTTTTGTGCCTGTTGTTTTCCTTTGTCCTTGGAGTTTGTCTTTGGAATCTGTTGTTGTTGCTTGTTCTTGGTATGACTTGCAGGTTCATTGATTCTAATTCCAGCACTTTTGTTTGTTATTGTAGGTTCATTGATCTTGATTCCAACATTTCTTGTTTTCCTTTTCTTGTTAGCATGCCCACTGCCAGTCCCACTCCCAGTCATTACTCCTGATTCATTAATGGAACTTGGACCAGATTCTACATTAGTATTACTTGGACCTCCAGGTTCATGCACACTTGTACCAAATAGACTTCTAACCACATAATAGTTAACCTTTTTAGGCCTATATGGTTTACCTTTTACCTTTGGTGGTTTAGGGACTGTTTCATTCTTGCAGCCCTTTGTATTATGCCCTTTTTCCCCACAATTGTTGCATGTCATGACCTCCTTGACACTTTATGTAAATTCTCAGTTGGATGCTTAACTCTTTTAATCTTTGGTTTTCCATGCATTTTTCTTTGTGGAGGTGGTAATGGCTTTGGGTCATCAGTCTTCTTCCACAATGTTGATCCAAAAATTGGCCTTATGGAGAACTGATATGCCTCCATCCACATCCTTTGCTACACCAACTACAAATACCACGTTCTGGGTCAATCTTCATGTTCATGTATGCTGCCAGAGCACGTATACAACGGACCCCAGACAACTGCCACATCCTGCATCCACATGTTTTGGTTGATAGGTTCACACCATAAGCTTACTCACCTCTTCTTACCTCCACTTCTTGGAAACCATCTTATAAACCTTCCAACGCCTGCAACAAGTTGTATTAAGCTATGTCCTATGAAAACTAAATACTGTTACAAATCACAAATTAAGAAAAGGCATACATCTGTTGTTTCTTAAGATCTTCAAGCTGTTTAGGACTGATATCGCTCATTTATACGAGTATTTCATAGCGATATTTGTTATGTTTAGAGTCCAAAACGTAATGGATAGGCCCCGTATTACTTATATTTTGTGTAAAGTTTGTTTTATAGGTTTCTAGTTATGTTTGGAGTTAAAGGAGGCAATTTGGGACCAAAAGAGGCTAAGAAAAACAAGTCGGGAAGCAAAACGTCGAGTTTCCTTGGTTATTTTCACTAGTTGCCCCGCAAGTGGAGTGACAAGAGATTTATGGTGACTACTGAAGTCAGCTTGCGGCGCAACACCTATGGTTTGCGGCGCAAGTCAACAGTACACTGGCTCGAGAATTTAAATGCCTTACGGCGCAAGACGGAGAGATGCGGCGCAAGAGGGGCAACTTGCAGTTATATTTCTGTTTCTTTAATGCTAATTATGGGGAACCCAAGAGTTAGTGGGAGCTATTATAAAAACACGATTTTGGGGACAGAAATATCATCATTATCATCACATTCTCAGTTTATTATCATCAATTAACAAGGAGGATCAAGACCATTTTCATAATCGTAATTTCAAGTGTGTTGAACAATCGTTAATTTCATTTCTACTTTGTTATTTTGGAGACACTTGGAACCTATTTTCCATATTTTGGTATTTAACTTTTATCTTTTTCACATTTGCAATTGAATTATGTCTTTTATCTATTTGATTAGTTTCGTTACCATTATGAGTAGCTAATTCCTTTAAACGTTCGCTTGGATTTTGTAATCGTTTATGTGTTAGATTTTGGGTGTGAAAGTCGATTGATGTGTAGAGGTTAATTGGGGATCCGTTTGGGTTGTTATTTTGATCATATTGTTAAAATTGTTTATACTTTTATTTGGTAAACTAAAAACGGGTATTCGAGAGGAATCCGTAATTTTTACTAAAATAAGAACGAATTAATCGGCCGGTCTTTAGTTGATTAAAAGTTAGCGGTA
Source organism: Senecio squalidus (assembly GCA_910822075.1). Classification (NCBI taxonomy): domain Eukaryota; kingdom Viridiplantae; phylum Streptophyta; class Magnoliopsida; order Asterales; family Asteraceae; genus Senecio; species Senecio squalidus. The sequence goes on along the minus strand of CAJVGC010000065.1, from coordinate 24,941,018 downwards.
TTCGAGAGGAATCGTTAACAACAATCTAAACAAGTAAGTAATAACACAAAGGCTAATTAATAAATTGAGAGAGATCGGTTTATTAGTTAGTAAGCTATTCGAGAGGAAGCTTATAGGTTAATTCTCACACATCGGCTTGGAACTTTATGCACAATTACTTGAGGTGTTAACTATATTCGAGAGGAATAGTTGCATGGTTAGGTAATTGGAGAAATCCGGTATTCGAGAGGAACTTAGGATTTTATATTAGAAGTTTTTCGACATTTTCACACTTAAGAGATAACATATATTCGTAAACGGTCCAAGCAAGCGTCTTTTTATCCATATTTGAATTCAAGAATATTTTCATTGTTAGTATAATCAAGTCTTCATAAGACTAAAACCCACTTGTTACTTGTTACATGTTATTATAAAACTAAAACTTTCAATTATAAATAGTCCCTGTGTTCGAACCCGATATTTGCCAATACTATTTTACAACTGACAAGGATACACTGCCCATGTAGTAATCTAGTAATGGTTTATTTTCGGAAAACTAGATTTTTCACATCAAGTTTTTGGCACCGCTGCCGGGGACTTGATTTAGTTGAAGTTTTTAGTTTCTTGTTTGATTACTTGTTTGAATATTTTTCACGGGTATTTGTTTGTTTTGTTGTGATTTTCAGGGTTATTTATTGTGGATGTACACGAGATCCCAAGGGAAACAAGTGCATAGTCCTCTTTCGGATCCGGAAATTTTTTTGAGGAAACGAGGTTTAGCAGCAGCAGCATCAGTAGTTTATAGTGAAAACGATTCTTCCGAGGAGGAAGTAGAAGTTGTTTTTGAAGAAGAAATGGCAGGAAATGGAGAAGATGAAGGAGGACCTTTGGTCAACAACAACCCACCCAATCCTTTTGACATACCGATGATCAATAGGAACCGAATAGTACCACAAACGAATGGGTCGGCCATTGTAGCACCGGACTTGGGGGCTGATTTTTCCGTTAAAGGTCACCACCTCAAGATGATTCAAGATAGCACTTTTGACGGGCATTTCAAGTCCGACCCACACAAGCATGTAGCGCATTTTATTGAGGTGTGCAAAATGTTCCGATATGGAGCGGGTCAAGAGGAAAGTGTGATGTTAAGTTTGTTTTCATCGTCTCTCACGGGAGAGGCGAAAACATGGTTTAATGAGTTGGAACCGGGAACAATTGAAAGTTGGGAAGCGATGAGAGAGCTTTTTGTGACGAGATTTTTCCCACCCATTTTGCGTAGGAAGATATTGAACCAAATCCGTTCTTTTCAACAATGGGACAACGAGACCATAACGGCTTAAGGAATTGTTGAGGAATTGCCATGGACACGATTTGGATCGTGATGAAGTGATTGACATCTTCTACTATAGTTTGGATAGTCGTTCTCAACACGACTTGGATCTAGCGGGTGGTGGTAGTTTCTTTTACAAGTCACCAAATGAGGCGCACCGGATGATGGAAGATCAAGTCCAAGCTCGAATTGCTAGGGACCGGGTTACTAGGAATAGAAGAGTAAGGGGAAAGGTAAACCAAGTCGAAGAAGGAGGTAGTAGTAGTAGCAACAAAGAAGTGGTGAACGAAATTAAGTCCTTGGGTGATGAGATGAAAAATAGAATGCGTCGTTTGGAGAAGGATGTCCACTTGGTGAAAAATGGTTGCGGGAAATGTGGAGGACCTCACTACACGGATGATTGTGAGCCGAAAACCGAAGAAGCAAGTTATGCCAACTACGAGTATCAAAACCGAGGAAATAGTGGGTATGGAAATCAGAATCGGGGCAATAGAAATGAGGCACCCAATCGAAACCAAAGGAGGAGAATGAGGAACCAAACTTCGAGGAAATGATGAAAGAGTTCGTTTACTCCCAAAAGGCAACAAACGATTTGTTAGCGAATTCAATGAAGGGATTTACCGCGAAATGGGAGCAACACCAAAGGAACACTCAAGCCAATATGCAAGATTTAGAACGGAAATTTAAAAGGCTAAGTGAGAAGTTTTCAAACCGACCAACGGGTCAAATGCCAAGTTCAACCTAACCAAACCCGCGGCAAAACCAAAACAATAACGGAGGATCATCAAGTCAAGGGTCAAAATATGTGCACCCTAACAATCGGGATGAACATGTTAATGTTGTTGAGACTAGGTCGGGACCTAAGTATGGGGGGAATCGAGAAACCGTGCTGAACAAGAGAAAAACGGAAGGAACAGCTGAAACTGGTGACTTGCGGCGCAACACAGATGACTTGCGCCGCAACTCAACTTCAGAAGTTGAACCAATTGTTGACGAACAGCCTCTTGCGCCGCAACACATGCCACTTGCGCCGCAACCTAACCAGATACAGAATAGGGAACCCGTTGACAGTGATTCTGACGAAGAAGAGGAGATTGAAATGGAAAACGCGGCCTGGAAAGGAACCAATGGATCACAAACAAAGAACAAGAGCAGCAAATGGAAACAAAGGGGGCATACAAGCCGAGGATCCCATATCCTCAAGGCTTA
>CAJVGC010000065.1:24878199-24938400 GCA_910822075.1 Senecio squalidus | reverse complement strand
TGTAATGCACCGGGTACATTTCAGAGGTGCATGATGGCGATATTTCAGGATATGGTCGAGAATTCCATGGAGGTTTTTATGGACGATTTCTCCGTTTATGGGAGTTCGTTTGATGGGTGTTTAGAGAATTTGGATCGTATGCTTGCACGGTGTGAAGAAACTAATTTGGTACTAAATTGGGAAAAGTGCCATTTCATGGTAAAGGAAGGGATTGTGTTGGGGCACAATATTTCTAAAGCGGGAATTGAGGTTGATAGAGCTAAGATAGAGGTGTTATCGAAGTTGCCACCACCAACAAATGAGAAGGCGGTTAGGAGCTTTCTAGGGCATGCGGGTTTTTATAGGCGGTTCATTAAAGACTTTTCAAAAATCACTAGACCCATGACTAGATTGCTAGAGAAGGACACGAAGTTTGAGTTTTCGAAGGAGTGTGCAGAGGCGTTTGAATTATTGAAGGAAAGATTGACGAATACGCCGATTTTAGTATCACCGAATTGGGATTTACCATTCGAGTTGATGTGTGATGCTAGTAACTTTGCGGTGGGGGCTGTTTTGGGTCAAAGGATTGAGAAACATTTTAGGCCAATTTATTTTGCAAGCAAAACGTTAAATGAGGCTCAGCAAAATTATACCACTACCGAGAAGGAATTACTAGCTGTTGTGTTTGCATTCGATAAATTTCGGTCTTACTTGGTATTGAGTAAAACGGTGGTGTTTACGGACCACTCGACCTTGAAGTTTCTATTTTCCAAGTTAGATGCGAAACCGAGACTAATTCGGTGGATTCTTTTGTTGCAAGAGTTCGATGTTGAGATACAAGATAAAAGGGGGAGAGAAAATGTGGCGGCGAATAACTTGAGTCGTTTAGAGAACCCAGACCTTGGTGAGTTAGGAGAAGGAGAAATAAGAGATCAGTTTCCGAGAGAGCAATTGGCTTTTGTTGGGCAAGTTAGTAGCGAAAATGTACCATGGTTTGCGGATATAGCAAATTATTTGGTAGGAGGAATTATTAATCGGGACTTGAGCTATCAACAAAGAAGGAAGCTATTTTCGGATGTCAAATATTACTTTTGGGAGAAACCTTACTTATTCCGAATGTGTGCGGATGGAATGATTAGAAGGTGTGTGCACGGAAGCGAGACGAGAAAAATTTTGGATGATTGCCACCACGGACCAACGGGAGGACATTATGGTCCATCGGTTACGGGGAAGAAGGTTTTTGACGCGGGTTTCTATTGGCCAACGATCTTCAAAGAGGCACAAAACTTGGTACGCATATGTGATTCGTGTCAACGGCAAGGCACAATAACGAGGAGGGATGAAATGCCGCAGCAAGGCATCCAAGTGTGTGAAGTGTTCGACATATGGGGAATAGATTTCATGGGACCATTCAAACCGTCGAATAGGAATATGTATATCTTGGTGGCGGTGGACTACGTGTCCAAATGGGTCGAAGCTAAAGCACTACCCACTAATAATTCCGCCGTTGTTATTGACTTTTTGAAAAGTCTATTTTGCAGGTTTGGGATGCCGAAAGCATTGATTAGCGACCGAGGAACTCATTTTGCAAATGCTAGTATGGAGAAGTTGCTTAAGCGGTATGGAGTGCAACATCGATTTTCGACTTCTTACCATCCCCAAACGAGTGGGCAAGTCGAGAACACAAACCGAGCTATAAAGAGGATTTTGGAGAAAACGGTGCATAATAATCCCGTGCTTTGGTCAAGGAAATTGGAAGATACATTGTGGGCGTTCCGGACTGCTTTCAAAACACCAATTGGTACAACCCCTTTTAGCTTACTTTATGGTAAAAATTGTCATTTACCCATGCAGATTGAGCATAAAGCATATTGGGCTTTAAAAGAGTGTAGCACGGATTTGTTGGAAAGCGGGGAGACTAGATTCCTACAATTGCACGAGTTAGATGAACTAAGGTGGAACGCATACGAAAACTCGAGTTTATACAAAGCGAGGACAAAGGCAATGCATGATTTAAAAATCCGAAGAAAGGAATTCAAAGAAGGAGACAAAGTCCTCTTATTCCAATCGAAGTATAAGTTCAAGGCTCCCAAGTTAAAATCCAAATGGACGGGACCGTATGTGGTTCAACGGGTTTTCTCAACGGGATATCTGGAGCTTATGAGGGATGATGGAGAATCATTTATAGTGAACGGGCAACGGGTAAAAGTTTATTGTGAGGAGGATGAAGAGAACGGAATGCATATGGAGGATGGGTTCCACCCGTTCTAAGTTCTAGGCACAACGAGGAGTCAAGCTAATGACTCGAGGAAAAAACGAGCACTTTCGGACTAAACTCCGGTTTGTTGTATCAATTTTCTTTCCTTTTCTTTTATTTTGATTTTTCTTACTTGTTTAGTTGTTTAACGTAAATTAGGAGTAAGCGAGTTCAAGTGTTTAAGTAATTTAGGAGTCAAAACGAGAAGAAAAAAAAATTGTTGTACCACTCCACTTGCGACGCAACAGTAGTGTCTTGCGCCGCAAGCCAACTTCAGTACTGTCGAGAAATTTTGTGTCAAACGTTTTGCGCCACAAGACCAGCCATTTGCGCCGCAAGTCCAACAGGTGCAGTAAAAAATATATATATATATATATATATATATATATATATATATATATATATATATATATATATATATATATATATATTTTCTTTTATTTAAAACCCTTAACCGAAACAACCATTTCTTTTCTCACCACCATTAGCGGCGCAAACACACACACACCTAGCGAGGAAATTCGATTTTGTTCTAATCTTTTCTCAATTCAAATCAATTAACGACATGGGAAGATCGGTATGTGATTGTGTTAATCTTAATTTCTTACTCTTGATTGAATTAGGGTTTATAAATTACAATTGATTTGGGAAAATGTGGGGTTAGGTTTATTTAGTCTTAAATTAGTTAGTTAGGTTAAGTAATATTGTGATTTCGTTTAACTTTAGTGATTTTAGTATTTGGATTCCTTAGTTTCGGTTTAAAGAATCGGTGCAGAACCAGACGGAAAAAAAGTCCACTTGCGCCGCAAGACTGACCACTAGCGGCGCAAGCCAACTACAGACCTGACGTTTTTTTTTTTTTTTTTTTTTGCTTTGTTTCATTTAGTCTAACAGTTTGTGGTTGGTTGTTTTGTTTGTGTTGTTGTATTATTTTGTAGGGTAAACGCCAAGCAGTTGAGGAGCCGGAAGTGGAAGAAACATCCACGGTTCATCGGGTAGCACGATCCCACACTCCATCAGCTGCATCGTTGGTAATGAGGCCCGAGAACCACCCTTGGCTCAAGTGGCAAGGATGCAATGCCAATGAGAAAATCCGGTTAAACAACAACTTGGTCGCACTTCAAGACAAAGTACCTTGGCCCGCAAAGTTTTTGGATTGGAATGTGATCGAAGAGTTGGAGATCACGGAGGAATTGAATTCTTACCTCATGACACGGTTCGTAAGAGAAATGAACGCCCCACCCTTTGAGGTTGCAGTTTGGAAAAAGGGGTTTAGTGTGCAAGAGTATAGTTATCTAGAAATGTGTTTGGAATTCTATTCAAGTTTGACGGTCGACCGGATACCCACCAAGGGTAATGAAGTCTATGATGCCAAGATCATTAAGTTCCGTTTAGGGGGGAAATATCATGAAGTCACTATCTCCCAATTCGGGTTTTTGGCGGGGTTATTTACTGAGGAGGAGTATGAGAACCGCCATCAAATGAGCGGATATGGGGTAAAGGGTAGTTGGAAATGGAGCGATGTAAGGGAAGCTAAAGATGATGTTTGGTTCGAGTTATCCGGGTTAAGGCCTCATTCTACTACAAATAAGGCGAAAAACATCACGAACCCTTATCTGAGATTAATTCAGAAAGCTATTTCAAACTCATTCTTTCAACGCTACCAACATCAGGACAAGGTCTACATTGATGACCTTTGGCTTTTGTACTTTTTCGCAAAAAGGAACCCGGAACAGTTCGTGAATGCGCCTTGGGCAGTAGTACAGTATATGAATGATAAGGGGTCAGGACGACAAGCAGCAGGGCCAATGGTTTGTGGGCATTTTATTACGAGGATAGCGAAAAATCTAGATGTAATGACGCAAGCGGGGATTAAACAGTGTAGTCTCCCGGTGGGTTGGAAGCTGGTAACAAGGAATGATTTGTTTAGGTATGAAATCGTGACACCACAGGGGATGTTTGTTGGTAATGTGCAGGACGAAGAGAATGTAGAAGAGGAAGAAAAGGAGGAAGAGAATGAGGAGGATGCGGGGAACGAGAACACCGAGGGAGCAGTATCACCACCACTTGGCCCATTCGACTTTAACCCAATGATGCACGAGATGTATCGCATTGGGCGACAGGTGGACGCGACACATGTTGAAGTGTCGCATATTAGGTGGGAGGTCGATAGGACCCACCGAGAGGTGAACCGGGTCGGGGAATACGCTCACTACCACATGGAACGCTACCAGCCTATGTGGGAATACCTGACTACGACCCAATACCACGAGCATAATCCTGGGTCATCTAGTGGGTGGACCGAGTACAACCCGCCACCGTTGTTCAACCCGTTACCTCCCGATGAAGAAGAGTGAAGGAAGGAAGCCGTTTGTTGGCTTGATTGTTATTGTACTTTGTGATGTTGAACTATTTTACTTTCCGTTGTGTTTGGTCATGTTTGGAACTATTTTTATTTTTCGTTGCTTAGGATGTTTTATTTTATGCTAATTAACTTGTGTGTTTATGTGTTTTGTACCTTATCAAGTCTGGCATTAAGTTCAGCACGTGCGGAGTAGATTCGGAAATCATGCCACATCCAACGGAACTCGCACGGTTTTGTTTTTCTTTCTTTCTTTTATTTTTGTATTTTTTAGTTTTATTTTAATTTCCCTTAGTTTAGATAGTTTTTCTTTCAATGGAACACATTAGGGACAATGTGTTGTTCAAGTATGGGGGGTTAGTCGGGAAATTAGTTAGTTTTGCCCCTATATCCATTACGTTTATTTTAGTCCCATTTGAGTCATTTAGAGTCTAAAAAAAAAAAAAAAAAACTTAAATGTAGTTAGGGAAAATGATAGGGGCTCGTATATTTAACTTTATTCTGGTACTTTAACGTGAAATTGTTTAGGAACATCTTTAGTTAATAAAATACTTGTAAATAAGAATTTAGGTTTTCTAGTCTTAGCTCCTTAAGTTTCCCTGAAAAATCAAAAAGATAGATAATCACTAGATATCCTTAGTACCGAGCCCTTGTAGTCCTTGCACCCTTTCGGGGGTAGTTGGGGAATCCTAGTATTACTTAAGCCATTGGAGAATTAGAGGCGAAGAAAAAGGCCATAGGTCTTTCCCGTCGACAAAATAGAAATTGATCCTCACTATAACGAAGACTCAAATCCCGTTATACCCGTTCACTTCAAAGAAAATATATAAACACAAATCTATAATATTTGAAGTGAACAAAAGTGAGAGGAAAAGAAAAAGATGAAGACTAACCAATCAATTCTCAAGAAAGAAGTACTTAATCGAAAAAATGCTTAGTAATATTTTAAGGGTTCCCCCGAAAGTAAGGCGTAAGGGGTCGGCTGTAATGGCTGATCGCTCTAACTTCGGTTAGAGAGTGAGGGAAAATGGGTGATTATTTTGACATATCTAAACTAGGGGAAGAATTAGGAGTTAACGTTAGTAAATTGCGGTTTTTGTTTATTTAAGTAATTTAGTAGCTTTAGATGTTTGTAGTCGGTTTTACGATCTAGCAATTTCACGCATATCTTTATTTCTAACACCGCAATTTAGTTAAATGTTTGAGCCCGTGATTCCTTATCTTTTCTTAAGTTGAATGTTTTGTAAACTTGTTAGTAGGTTTGAGTCGGATTTGCTTAGGGACAAGCAAATGCTTAAGTATGGGGGGTTTGATATCGCTCATTTATACGAGTATTTCATAGTGATATTTGTTATGTTTAGAGTCCAAAACGTAATGGATAGGCCCCGTATTACTTATATTTTGTGTAAAGTTTGTTTTATAGGTTTCTAGTTATGTTTGGAGTTAAAGGAGGCAATTTGGGACCAAAAGAGGCTAAGAAAAACAAGTCGGGAAGCAAAACGTCGAGTTGCCTTGGTTATTTGCACTAGTTGCCCTGCAAGTGGAGTGACAAGAGATTTATGGTGACTACTGAAGTCAGCTTGCGGCGCAACACCTATGGTTTGCGGCGCAAGTCAACAGTACACTGGCTCGAGAATTTAAATGCCTTGCGGCGCAAGACGGAGAGATGTGGCGCAAGAGGGGCAACTGGCAGTTATATTTCTATTTCTTTAATGCTAATTATGGGGAACCCAAGAGTTAGTGGGAGCTATTACAAAAACACGATTTTGGGGACAGAAATATCATCATTATCATCACATTCTCAGTTTATTATCATCAATTAACAAGGAGGATCAAGACCATTTTCATAATCGTAATTTCAAGTGTGTTGAACAATCGTTAATTTCATTTCTACTTTATTATTTTGGAGACACTTGGAACCTATTTTCCATATTTTGTTATTGAACTTTTATCTTTTTCACATTTGCAATTGAATTATGTCTTTTATCTATTTGATTAGTTTCGTTACCATTATGAGTAGCTAATTCCTTTAAACGTTCGCTTGGATTTTGTAATCGTTTATGTGTTAGATTTTGGGTGTGAAAGTCGATTGATGTGTAGAGGTTAATTGGGGATCCGTTTGGGTTGTTATTTTGATCATATTGTTAAAATTGTTTATACTTTTATTTGGTAAACTAAAAACGGGTATTCGAGAGGAATCCGTAATTTTTACTAAAATAAGAACGAATTAATCGGCCGGTCTTTAGTTGATTAAGAGTTAGCGGTATTCGAGAGGAATCGTTAACAACAATCTAAACAAGTAAGTAATAACACAAACGCTAATTAATAAATTAAGAGAGATCGGTTTATTAGTTAGTAAGCTATTCGAGAGGAAGCTTATAGGTTAATTCCCACACATCGCCTTGGAACTTTATGCACAATTACTTGAGGTGTTAACTATATTCGAGAGGAATAGTTGCATGGTTAGGTAATTGGAGAAATCCGGTATTCGAGAGGAACTTAGGATTTTATATTAGAAGTTTTTCGACATTTTCACACTTAAGAGATAACATATATTCGTAAACGGTCCAAGCAAGCGTCTTTTTATCCATATTTGAATTCAAGAATATTTTCATTGTTAGTATAATCAAGTCTTCTTAAGACTAAAACCCACTTGTTACTTGTTACGTGTTATTATAAAACTAAAACTTTCAATTATATATAGTCCATGTGTTCGAACCCGATATTTGCCAATACTATTTTACAACTGACAAGGGTACACTGCCCGTGTAGTAATCTAGTAAAGGTTTATTTTCGGAAAACTAGATTTTTCACATCAAGGACATACTGAGTCATTCAATTCATTAGATACCTAATTCATTGCCCATGTCCTCTGCATTACATATACCCTTAGGTCCTCAAGCAATGAAATCAATGGTGTAGCTCTTGTAACTAGAATAGCGTTGTTAAAACTATCACAAATACCATTCTCATAAGTTGCAGAGCTCTTGTCCATCCTAAAGAAAACCCTTGACCATTTTGTTGTAAGTAGTTAAATGCATTAACATCTGACTCTTTGATTTCATCCATCTTGTTTTCATATATTCTCTCCACACATGTAGAAGCAGCTTGCCAAAATAATCTTCTAAAACCAACCCCAGTCCATCTCTTTTTGAAATTGGCATATATGTGCCTTGTACACTGCATGTGCTCGGCATCCGGTAACCAAGTCCTTACACCTTCAGTGAGGCTCTGTAACAGAAGTTGTCAACGCAATCAAGAAATAAAATATATAATGTATATACTGAATTGACTCTAAGGTTATATTATAGTTACCTTGTGTCCATTTGATATGATTGTAACAGATCCTCCGTGTCCTAGTTTTAGATCATGTCTTAACATCCTTGTTTTCTATACCAACAACAACCCATGCAATTGGGAACATCTTGTTATTAGCATATCCACCCATTGTAACTAGCAACTCTCCCCTACATGTCCTTTTTAAAAAACAACCATCAAGCCCTATTACTCTCCTACACCCATCCATCCATCTATCTTTGATCCCTTTGAAACACATGTATATTCTATTGAAGTATATGTTCCCATCATCTAGCTCTTCAACATTGAGATGGCATGTAGAACCAGGATTTGATTCCAAAACAACATTCCTATACTCCCATATTCTACCATAATGCTCAATTAGTCCACCTTCATGGTCATAGAAAGCCCTATGTTTAGCTCTTTTTTCACTGACCCAAACTAACATCTATCATGTATTTTTCTTTAATATCAGCCAACATGAATCTCAATGTCATAAAAGGGTTTTCAACAATCTGTTTTGCATATTTTGAAGCTATCCACCTATATGTCACCAATGACCCTAATATGTAGTTTCTTCCACAATTGTGACCAGGTATGAGTGACTTGATCTGAAATGATTTTCCAGTATCATCCATGTAGCCCAAAGTCTAAATGAACAATATGACAATTTCTTACACTCACCACCTTCCTCTTCATAATCGCCACATCTTTTTTGACTTATCTTTGCATCTTTGACCTTCTTCCTAATTTGAGCATTAGCACACCTACCTTCCTTAACATTTCTATCACAAAATACAAGTATACACTTATGATCATTTCTCAAATACCAAAGTTGAAATCCATTTGACACTCCATAATTTGCCAAGGCTATCATCAAATGTTCAGGGTGTTCATACCTCATACCAAGGATGGGTTTCATTTTGTCCCACTGAGTGTTTGGATCATGGACATGATATACCACACCACCTTAACCTTATACCTATCATCTAGACTATTCCCATAAGGATCTCCTAAAGGGTCGTCAAGGTAAGGGGGAACATAGTCTGTCTCATAATTCACATAACCAACATTGCCACACAAACGGGTTAAAAAAGGGTCATCAACACAACGCTTTTCAACTACTACATTATCCTCACCTTCAAATTCACCACTTACTAACTCCTCTAAAATTAAACCCTTTTCTGGAACAGGATGTTCATTCTCGGATTCATAGTCAACAGGTCAACTGATACATCATCTCTAATAAATTGCATCACATCATAATCATTATGCTCAACATACATATCTATTTTATAACCATTAGCATATGCCAAATTAACAAAATTAGTCACATCTTTGTCATTTTCAACCAATTTAATACCCTTTGTAAGTGAAAGGGAAGGTAGACAAACTAAAAGACTTCTAACAGGACCATTAATTAACCTTCTAACGAACCTTTTCAAACTTTTGCAACTCATACCTTCAAAGTCGACGCCATCGATAATAGTAGTGTTAAATCTACGTATGTAAGAGGGTTAGGTACGAAAAGTCCATCGTGATGCAATCCAACAACCAGGGACACTTTTTGATCCGACATTGATGACATCGTGGATTTTGGGGGGACTAGATCTAGGGTTTCATTTGTGTGTGTGTGTTTTTGTGTTGTGGATTTTGGAAGGAGTTTTGTGTTTGTGTGTTGTGTTTTTGTTAACGTTATTTTCACGTGGGTAAATCCATGTCGGATAAAAAAAGTAAAAATTACTGAAACCGGTAATTAATTGAGACAGAAGGTAACAAGTCAAAAATTTAAAATTAGTTTTGATTATAAAACATAAAAACTTGGTTAGTTGATTATAAAGATCGTTTAATAAATACGTTGATTATAAAGCTACAAAATAACAATTACCTTACTCTAAACTTAAAATTAAGCAAATCGAATGTCCAAACAGGCCCTTGGCAACGAATAAAACCCTGAAAACCGAAAGGGTGGACGATCGATCCAGAAATGAGCTCGTTGGTGAAGAACGTTTTCAAGAGCATCCGAGAGAAAGGTCTCTTTAATTTTGCAAGGGAGCTTCGTGAAGAAGGATTTCTGTTAGTATTTCTTATTAATCAAATCTATCTATCTGTTAATTTATTCATCAAAATGATACATATAGATCTCATCGATTTTAGGGGTTTAGATTTTGCAATTAGGGTTTGCACATGTATTTCAATAGTTATTTAAGTTTTGTTTATTTTGTTTCAGGAATTGTCTTACCGATGGAAATCTTTTGTAAGTATACCTCCTCCTCCTCATCCTCATCTACTTATTATACATTTTATGCTTCACCTGATTAATTACTCTCTGTTTGTATGAAATGTTCCGCGTTTCAACTTCTTCTCCCTGAATGTAAAATAGAATACCTTTGTAATTGTTAGGTATCTGGACCATCAACTTAAATCATTTTACATAACTCAGATGTACTATACATGATTAGGCATTCACAGGGACAGCTCGTGACAAATATCATATCTAACTTAATCACCTGTCCATGAACCTTTAGTTTGATCTTTTACATTACAGATAGACTAGCATTGAGCTTTTTAGTAACTCAACGTTTAGTTTAATGAAGTAAAACCGACCTCTAAATTTCAGTTAATTGTAATTTGATCGCATTAAATATGAATGACATCAGATCACAAACATGTCACTTTTGAGTGTTTTGTATAAAATGAACTCAATTGAGACTTGAGAGATTCTTTTAAGTCGGTATTCATTTCTTACCAGCTTACCGACTTCGGAAGAAAGAACAAATTGGATTGCCCGAGGATAAACTTGTTGGGTCGGAGTGTTAATAAGAGTAGCTAAAACGCTTCTAATATGGTTTCCTAAGCATAACTTTTTTTGTCAATCAAAAAAAAGAAATTTGAATGTTCGGTTTGCGTTGTATCAGCTATAGCATCAGTGAATTAGGAAAATATATGTTTAATCCTTTTGGTTTGTGAATACATTAGGCAAACCAAGATTCACAACATAGGCGCAACATTGATTGGTGTCGACAAATTTGGCAATAAATACTATCAGAAGCTTGGTGAGACGCAATATGGTGAGTCCTGTTCTTCGTTTTGCTTATGTTTAATGATCTCTTATTATAACCACACTATTGTCTTTTATTGATTATGTGTTTGAAGTTCTGTAGTTATTAAATCTGCATATCTCTTCACTCTGTCACTTCAATTATTCTATTTTTTCTCTCACGAATGCTATCTTGAGTTAAATTAAATCCTTGGAAACGGTTTTTTTTCTTTTCGCTTTACCCAAAAAGGAGTTCAACTTGTTGTAAAGAGGATACCAAGTTTCAACTTAAAGTTCGATGTACGAACTTTCCAGGTTTAGATGAGATGGTCTTATATATTCTATGGTGTGTGTAACATGTAATCCTTGTTGCAACCACCATGTTCTGGTTCGATCCCAAATAAATAGAACTTGATATTATTTTGAACCGAAATAGCTTCACATATATTATTCCAGAAGTCTGGATCCTCGTTGTTTAAATTGATTCTTCTTCTTACTTAAAAAAAAAGATAAATTTTTCTTCTAGACTCCTTGTAGAAGAGATAATTGAGGCTTACAATGTGTTTTGTTATTTTAATCTTCGTGTTATTGTTTCCTGGAAATTTTGCAAAAAGGTTCTTATTTTATCAAAATATATATGTTTGCTAGTATCACTAGAGGTTTTGGAAAAAAAAAAAATTCGGCTTATAGTTTTCAATATAGTTATTAGTTACGTTAAATTAGTGTCGTGAATGGGGATTGTGCACTCTAAAGTGAACAAAATTGATGAATCCAGCCCGAGTGGCCACAGTTTACACTACATTGGTTCGATGACTACTTTTGTTACTTATCTTTTGAAAAACAGTTGACATGATAACATGATTAAAAGCAATCAATATGTTTTTTGTAGTAAGCATTTTGGTGTATCTTGACTTGTAGGAAGACACAGGTGGGTAGAATATGCTGTCAAGGACCGTTACAATGCATCTCAGGTCCCACCTGAATGGCATGGTTGGTTGCATTTCATTACTGATCACACAGGAGACGAGGTAAGTCTATTATGTTTCTATCAAAACTATATGTTTGTTAAGAATACTACATATCGTTTGAGCACCCTCATTTATCTCTTTATGAAGGAAGTTGGGTAAAATTGCTTAAAAAAATTAGTTATAATTACAACTTTATTATTATTATAGGTAGCAATTTTAACACAATGTGTCTGTTTGAGTTAATACTTCATCTCCAACGAGAATTTGTTTTTAGCTAAAATGGAAACAAGCTGAAAATCACGCAAAATGTGTAGCGTAAAACCTCCTCAGTCGCTTATTTCAAAGTATACAGGTTATTATTGGTGTAATATAATTGTTATAATCATTTTTAACAACTTAACTATTTTATATGATACAAAGAACAAGGACAAAGGCCAACCTGACCTGTTTTGACCTGCATTCTGTCCTGCCATTTTGCCCCTCTATGATATTGATAGTATTATCATGTAGATCGTTCTCGGTATAAGCAAATGCTTCCAGTAACATTTTCATTAAATCAGTATAATCAAAATTTGTGGTATACAATCATGATAACATTTGTATGATTTTGTTGGATCAGCTTCTAATGCTTAAACCCAAGAGGTACGGGTTGGATCACAAGGAGAACTTCACAGGGGAAGGTGATGAATACATCTACCATTCCAAGGGACACTCACTGCACCCTGGGCAGAGAGATTGGACCAGGTATCAGTCGTGGCAACCCACCAAGACCCAATGATTTTGATGGGCTACCAGTTGGTATGTAAGCAATTCCCGACATATTTTGTCCAACAATAAGGCACACCTTCGTGTGGTTGAAACGTACGAAACAGAATTCAACAAAGTTATTTGTTAAGTTTGTCTACCTAAAGATTTGGATTTCTCGCTTCCTTTTATGTTGTGTTAATTGAAAATGAAGTGAGTTTATGAAATGCCATTTCTTAACCCGGTTTTGAACTTTAGTGCTTGGTACAGTTTATGCATAGCGTGCGTACTAGTCACACGAAAAAAATACCTCTAGAAACAGAATTAAGTAAAATGCTAAACATGTAGCTCTAGCATATGTTGGAGTTATGAAAATTTATTGTATCGGAAAAGCTACCTTACCAAGGTCTTTTGAAAAAACTTATCTGGCTTTAAAAAGGAGAATATTCAGCTCAAATAAAGCTATTAAGCTAAAAGATATTTGGATTATAAAAGGTTTATTATATTAAATTATGGTAATTTGTAAGAAAATTTAATGAATTGTAGTGGCCTGTATCGAAAGGTATGTAGCATTGTAGCATGACGGTATATGAATGGTTCATCAACTTAGAATTTGGATTAGATCCAAAGATACAAAAATATGTGGGCTATGTTTGTCAAAAGTTTATACAGGGCTTAAACAGATTTATTTAGGGGCTTGAGTTTTTTCTTAAAATAAACATTGTTTGGTTAGAGATTATTTAACAAATAAGCTTCTAAGATATAAAAGTAGTTTAGAAAAGTAATTTGAATTTTTATTATGGTAAATTACATGTATACCTTATAAAATGTCTAATTATATTATTATAATATAATTTCTAATTATCTTTGTATTTTTAAATTTTAACTTCAGCTATTAATTTATGAAAAATAAAAGCTTGTTATGAATAAATAGAGAATATATTTTATAGAATATTTATTAGAGATATTTGTTCAGCAGATCTCTTTTTTGGAAGATACTTCAATTTATAACTATAAATACATATGTTTATAAGATTAATAATACAATTCTCTATTCTCTTTTATCATTATTATTATTATCTTTATTGTTACATAACACGTTATCAGCACGTTCTAAAAAATTTAAAGGGCTAAGGAGCAATCGGTTTTGATTTTTCTCGAAAAAATAAAATTTAACTCAAACAGGTAATCTTAAACAATATTCTTATATCTTGTGTATATACAATATGCAATATGCTTTATTAATCTCGGGATTTGCTCAAAATAAAACCTGATTGATCTAATAACTACATGATGTCTAAGTTCTATTTTTTATTTTATTATCTTTAGAAGTAGTTATTCATAATTGGTCAAATTGTTTTATGATTCTTGTTGCATAAGATTGTTACATGTGTTTGACTTTGCTTCTTGTTACCTGTAAATAAAAAAGATTAATATTAAAGCTAGTGGTAGTTGATTAGTTTGATCGTTTTTATTTAGGTGCAAGTTTTAACAAAGATGGGTTTAGTATTAGGGATATACTAGGCATAAAAGGTCAGTTTCATAAATAAGATCCACTCCAAGACTGTGTGTTAGACCATTGGTTATTCCAACTTATTCGAAATGTCTGTATATCTTAATTGTAATTAATATGTTATTTGAGATTATGATAAGTAACTAGCTGTTAATAAACTCAAACATATCAATTATATTGTTTCTTTTTGTCCTCTTAATTATTAGAACTAAGATATGATGTTATTAATTATTTGATGCGAGAGAATTATAATGTAATAAGCACCGACATATAATGTTTGGCAATTAGTTAATTAACATGACAAACATCATTATATGTTAATTAACATGATACATATATAGATGTATAAGAGTTAATTAACATAACAAACATCATTATATGTTATTGGTTAATCTTTGTGCATATTTGGTATGCTAGAAAAGTATTTGATTGTTATTTATGCAAATATAATGAAAACTAGAAAAAAGAATATTTATCAATATATGATAGGCTGATAGTAATTGGTTATGACTAGCTAATTATAATAAAGGTCGGAAATGTTTGCACAGAAAAGCCAGAAAATAAAGACGATATTAGTATAATATTCAAATATTGATTAATATGTATCACATTTAGTAATTAGTTTAGCCCTTATGATATTAAATAATACAAATAGCTTTGTCTTTAGGGCATTCATAATGATAAACTCTTTTAAACGTTTATAGCATTGTCATGTCATCAAAGTATAAATATTTTTTATTTATAAAGCTATCTCTACTATGACATAAAACTTTTAAGAGTTTATATTAAACACTAACATTAAATGACTTTAATCCAAAAAATCAATTTTGAAGAGGTTCATAAACATAAACATTTCTCATGACATGTCATGTTAAAATTAATTCCACTATTGATACTTTAAATTTCGAACATCTTTGTAATTTATAAACCTCTTATTAAAATCATCATTGAAGATGAACTTATATTGACATGATATACTGTCGTATTATAGAATTTGATTTGATATATGGCTTCGACACTAGTTGAAAAAGTCATGTGTGTATTTTATCTGCTAAACGTATAAACATGGTCTCGTGTTATTCATGTTATGTTGTGCTTTAGACACTATTAGAAACAAATTAATGGTAGTATTACTCCGTATAAATTAAATGTAAATTTATGATTAATATAATGTAAACAAAGTTTGAATTGTTATGTCAAGTAGCTGGTTGTGCAGATCCCTAATTACGCTTATGTAGTAGAGCTATAAATATTATAATCATATTTGTTATTTTAGACATGATTGGTTTATTATATCTACTTATTTTTTGAACGAGTTAAGGCAACGCTATGACGCAAAAGTTATGATACTCCGTAAAACTTGTTATAAATGAATTCACATGGGTTCATATAATTTTAAAGTGGTGAATATATGCTAATATGAGTATTATATTGGATATTATGAAATTAATTGATACATGACAAAGAGTAAATATAAATTTTTCATCACAAAAGGTTAAATGATATTTAAGTAATTTCTCATGTATTATATGGCATGAAACCTATGTGCAATTGAAGCACATATGGTCATAAACCAAAAGTTTATGAACCAAAAGTTTATGAACCGTGATATTTTGGTCATAAACTTGAAGTAATGGATCATGATTATTTGGTCATAAACATGAAGTTTATGAACCATGGTTATTTAGTCATAAAACAGAAGTTTATAGACTTTGATTATTTAATTAATTGGCATGACCAGTTTGATCATCCCGAGTCAATATATATATATATATATAGAAGAAATAAAAGATTATTGTTTACTCTCAAAAGAAGTTAACTAATTGTCAACTAAGTAGGGACTGAATCCCTTCTGAAAATTATAGAAGGGGTATAAATAGGCCTATACACCCATATCATGGACCAACCAAAGTTTCAAAATCGATGCATCGTCTAAATGTTCATTAAATCGCAACCTAAAATTTGCGTGATTAGTGACTCAGCTAATGAGATAATGAGCACATTGTTCCATATTATCATCTTTGTTTTGGCAATAGTGGTGAATATACTTCACAAATTTATAAATGATTATTGGAATAAGTGTTGACATTATGTCTTACGCAAATTGCTTTTGTTGAAACGCTTATCAAACGTCTCCAGTTGATTTAGTTGATTGCAAAGCCAACGATCATGAGAGTAAAACACATAGATTTTGTTTGGGGTCATGTATTTACATGAAGTAGCATTAGTTCGCATTAAACCAATATTTGTGATGATTACCCCCCATTATGATTATTTTTGATCAGAAGTAATTCCCATAGTATATTTTGATTATGTTTATATGTTTAAGTAGGATCCACCACAACGCATAAATATGGGATGTAAAAAATGTTGGGTATATATGTTTGGTATGAATCACATATAATTACAATTTAATATGCCATCAGGGGAGATTGGTTTATGACATGATTTATTGATTGTAATGAATTAGTTATCCCAACATTAGGGAGAGAGAATGTGCAGCTAAAACTAAGAAAGATTGCAATGAATTATCGTTCCTCACAGTAAACAATATGAACCAGAAGTTCATAGGATAATTCATTTGCCATATTTAGTAATTCGCCATATAGATTTACTGACCAAAGAGAGTGACCATACCACATATATTAACTGCTAATGCTCCGACTAAAATGTGTTCTTGAAGGACATCATGTAACTGGTAAAAAAATCTACGACACCTGAAGCGTGGTAGAGTAATTGATTTCAAATAAAAATCTTCGAAATAAATAAAGGAGAAATGACTTAAGATGGTTAAATCGAGGTAATAAAGACCCCGAAAGATACTATTGAAGAGTAACTAAACATGATGGTTTCAGAAGAACCTAAGGTACCTGAAATAAAGATATCTCAGTATGTTATATCATGTCAAGGAAAATATGGAATCAAAATAAAATGAAATCGACGTCGACAATGATTTTAATATAGTGCTGGATATTATTAATATTAATGAGGATCATGTTAGCATACCTGCTCAGAAGTGCAGAGATAGAATTGATTGGCAAAAATGGTAAGAGACAAGAACTAAATGAGAATTAAAGTCTCTCGAAATAAGATATATATTGGGACTTGAAGTCTATATACATGAAGGTGTATTATAAACCGGTCTTTAGTTGAATTGAGATTATATGATATAAGGCAAGATTGATATATAATATTTTACAAAGACCCGCATTTTGTTACAATGAGATATGTTATAAAGTGGTGGATGCAACGATTTGTATTGATATCTTATAAGTCTGACAATATATGAGATACTTGATTCGCGTCTAATGATTATTGTAAGAGTTCACTAGGTATTGAGACTCCCTGAATGATATAAAATGACTAAAGCATGTCTCATGATTTAAAATGCATGAAGTATATAAGAAAGTTCTCGAGAACACTATTTGATCAAATGAAAAGTCCTTATATCGGTTAAAAATAATGATGACACATGTGATACAATCGCCATGGTAATTTGTATGATATAGCTATGAATTGATTATGTTTATGTGCACATTGAATAAAGAGATTCGGATCAGAATATGTTAAAGTTACTATATATGTGTTGAAACATTTGGAACTCGTGAAAAGATTCTGAAGGCGATTGAGTAGTCACATAAGTAATGTGAAAGGAAATACCTTTGAAAGACCTATGTTTTGTCTTGAGTTATATATTGACCATGTGAAGGATGGAATCCTTGCACACTAACAACAACTATGCATTGAGCACTTAAATAGTTATGAGGTAACTTTATATTGATATGACCCCTTTTGAAAAAAATGGTAAAGGCGTATACCATTGAGACGGGCCACTTTGTGACCGGACCCCCTACCCAGCAAAGGAAGCATTCCCCGGTAAATATCCTAACAATGGTACCCATCACCTTGCTTGGACTCGAACACGAGACCTGCATATTTCAGCACAAGGGTGGGCCCAAGGTTTTTACGGATGCTGGTGGCCACCAGGAACCAAAAGATGATGATTTTATTACTGGTCCCGAAGTACCATATTTGATTAATATTGAAGCATTGGTTTGCTCATATAAGATGTTATTATTTTCGAGATATGGATAATATCCCATCGTGATGGAGAAATATAGCTGATCATCATTATTACTGATCACAAACTGGATATGTATTGTGAAGAGATATCATTTGGTTGTGCAAACTCAAGGTATTTAAATGATGGGATTTTCAAGGGAAGAAATACGTGTTGCACTCTTTTTCGCTTGACTATGGTTTTTTCCCATTGGGTTTCCAAGCAAAGTTTTTAATGAGGCAACATCCCCAAGCGTATTGAAAAGTTATATTCTCTTTTTCCTCACTAGATTTTTGTCCTGTTAGGTTTTATCTATTGATGTTTTAACGAGACATAATCTTTTAAATAATGGACATCAAAAGAGGAGTGTTATGAATAAATATGGAATAAATGTTTATATTTTATAGAATATTGATTAGAGATATTTGAATTATATTAGAAGATCTCTTTCTTGGAGGATACATATGTTTATGAGATTAATAATACTAATCTCTATTCTCTTTTATCATTGTTATTGTTATTGTTACACAACAGAGCTTAAATTTTCAATTATGAACTTAAGCCTTAATTTCAGCTTCGGCTATAAACTATTATCTTTATCTAAAAGCTAGTTTTACCGAACATAATACTTGAAATATGATATTATTTTTCTATATTATTAAATTATTTCTCATTAAAGTTAGCAAATAAAGAATATAAAAAGATTTTAAAAAGAAAATGATAGAATCCAAATAATTTCATCTTTTTGTGTAACTTAACCTTGTTTATCATCTTAAACTTGTTACACTAATCAACGTAAATTGTCCTAGTCATAATTATGATTATCTGATTATGATTTTGCCACGTATAACCAAAATACCCATTTAAACTTATTTAATGTTTAATTTTATTATAGTTAATGTTTAAAATTAAAACTTATCTATAATTAACAGACGTGCCATTTGTAAGTCCTTGAAAAATTCGCAAAAATCCTCATAAAGATTCCAAATTAATAAAGAATCTATCATCACCTCATTTGAGGTGACATGTGTAGACACGTGTCATTGCTTGAACCGCAAACACTCGCAATGATTAGTTGTATGCGCCAAACCTACACGGCTTGTTGGTACATTACACGATTTCTATTCTCTTAAATAAAAGTACAATCTAATATATTGTCAGACTTATAAGATATCAATACAACTCATTACGGTTTTGTAACACATAATCAAAAGACCAAGTATTATACAAAAAGTATTCTCCGTCGTAACCAAGCGTTTACTTTATCAAATAATCTTATATAACGCAAATGATTGATGAGCTTTAATTGCAAACAAATAATCAAACTTCGAACGACTCGATAACTACCAAAACGTCAATTTATCATTCCTTAACTATGAAGTGAATATAACCAATTGATATTCATGTCAAGTAAGTGCTATTAATGACATTCAAATGTTAGTAATTGTATAATCATTCAGTCACCATGCATATCAAATAATTGCACTTAAGGACAAACTGATTATGTCATAACATCGACTAAACTAATTATTTTTCACATAAAAAGTCTTAATTTATCAAACATGTATACAAATAAATGCATTTAACGACCAATAAGCGAAGTTCTAATAACATACATCCAACGGTTCATAAAAGAGACCATACAAATACAAGAGTAGGAAGCTAAATTGCCTATAACACAAAATCATCACTACTCGAATTATGCAATGTTGAAGTACATCAATATGTTGTTACGGTGAAGGTTCAAAAGACGACCAAAAAACACCTCTGTCTCATCTAGAATAACACTATGCACTGTATACGAACAAGTTGCATGCTATCAGACATACGAGCACCCAAAGATGCACCCGAAGATATCCACATGCTCCATCTACCAACAAGGTCTTGATAGCAAGTAGGACAAACTTTAATGTGTGCATACTGAGGTAATAACTCTTGAAATAAGGGTTTAATTTTAAATTTAAGCCCAAGCCCGATATGTGAACTTGGTTCCGATAAGTTTTGTTATTCCTATAAATAGGCTTTTATTGTAATCGTTTTAAGTTGATCAATAATAATATTTTTCCGCAAAACCAGTTCAATATTTTCTACATGGTATCAGAGCAGGTTACTTTCGGAAGTACCTGTTCACTCGAATAAACCCATTCGACCAAGACGTTCGACTGGTTTTTTAACCAGCTCGACTAGATCATTCGACCAGGCATTCGACTGGTTTTTCAACCAGTTCGACCAGCCATTCGACCAAGTCATTCGACCGGTCTTTCAAATCAGCCGACCAGACTCATTCGACTAGGTGATTGGAATTGGCAATTCGACTAGTATTCGAACAAGTTAACGATCTCGAAAATTTTTCATTCGACAAGGTAGTTCGACTAGTCATTCGACTGGGAACTCAATACACACGACTAGGCATTCGACCAGAGATTGTTTATACACGAACTTTGGCATTCAACTAGTATCACATTCGACCAGAAATCCTTCATACACGAATTCACCCATTCGACTAGCATTCATTCGACCATAAATCCTTCATACACGATTAGGACCAGTATTCTACCATTATGACTGACGCAGACAATAAAAATCTCACCATCCAACTAGCGAACTTGCTTCGAAATGGAGCTCAAAATCAATTTCAAAACCCACAACCAAACCCGTCCGACCAACTCAAAATTAGCCTAATGTTGACCAGCAATAACTACCCATTATGGGCGCGAATGATTCGAGTATCTATAGGGGGGAAATCGAAAGTGTACCTTAACCACCTTACTCAAAACCCTCCCGCCATCACTGATGGAAACTATTATGAGTGGGAACAAACCGATCTCGTGGTAGTTTCATGGTTAATTCAGAACATCGAACCGAGTATTGCAAGCAATCTTACCGAGTTTCCCACATCAAAGTCACTATGGGAAGCCCTGGCGGTTACTTACAGCAGCGGTAAAGATAAATTACAAACTTTCGATCTCCATGTTAAAGCCAATGAATTCAAACAACATCAATTGCCTTTGGAAGAGTTTTGGATAGGGATGTAGGGAATTTGGGGAGAAATTGATCGCAGGGATCCAAACCCGATGACTTGCACAACCGACATAGCAACATATAACAAAGTACGATCCAAAACCAAATTGTTCCAATTTCTGAACGGACTTGGCCGGAGGTACGACCCCATTAAACGGGAAATTCTCCGATCTGATCCGCTTCCATCCCCAGAAACCGCTTATGCTACGGTAAGAAAAGAAAACGCTCACCAAGCCATTATTGAAGGTACTCATGAGGCGGATATGGGTGTGGCAGTCGGGCTCAATACCACTGGAGGTGGAGCGGGGCTTGTCTCCAAGAATTGTCGATCAGAAAAACCGCCATTTCGTACCCAATCAAAGGTGGATAAAAGCAAGCTCAAGTGTGAAGAGTGTGGTATGTCAAAACACACCAAAGAACAATGCTTTAAGATCGTCAGATATCCAGAATGGTGGAACGATAATCACAAAACCTCCAAGACTGGAAAAGTTGCCGCCGCCATCGACAGCGGCGAAATTAGCGGCGGAGGAAAGAGTGCCAGCAACGAATCAGAAACAGGTATAGGGTTTGGTCATTTTACGCCAAACCCTCTGGTTAATAACTCCTTTTTAAATCCAAAACGTTTTAATAAAAATTTCCTTGATATGTTAAATACTTATGATTTAAAAAAGGAGAACTGTTTTTCTCAATCTGGCGAAGTTCATGTTGCAACAAAAAACGCCAAGTGTAGCTCATGGATTTTTGATTGTGGTGCCACTGATACAATGACGTTTGATATAACCGATCTAACGTCCAACTCGAGAGTTGATAAAACACAAATTCACACCGCTAATGGGGAAACTCTCCCAGGTAAAGGAGAGGTAACTATTGAAATATCAAAAAAATTACGACTTTCTAAATGTCTTTATGTGCCATCATTATCTCACAAGTTACTATCCGTTAGTCACGTTCCGAAGGAATTAAATTGTGTGGTACTAATGCACCCCCACTTTTTGCATTTTGCAGGATATCAGGACGGGGAGGATCATTGGGCGTGGTACTGAGAGACAAGGACTATATTACGTAGATGAAGTTACTCAACAAGGCACTGTTATGCTTACTCATGGTTCAAACGATAGGAAAGCATGGTTATGGCACCAAATATTAAGACATTCGTCCTCTGGTTATTTAAGGCAGTTATTTCCGCATTTATTTCCTAAGAATAAAGTTTTTCATTGTGACACTTGTATTTTGGCAAAGAGTCATAGACATACGTTTAAACCGAATAATAGTAGAGTTGATTCACCTTTTTTGTTAATTCATTCTGATGTTTGGGGTCCCGCCAAAATTGAAGGGGGACAAAATTTCCGTTATTTCCTGTTATTTATAGATGATTGTACTCGAATGACATGGATTTATCTTTTAAAAAATAAGTGTGAAGTGTTTACTAAGTTCACATCTTTTTGTAACATGGTCAAAACCCAATTCCAAGGTGACATCCAAATTCTCAGATCCGATAATGGGGGAGAATTTTGTAACAACTCCATGAAAACCTTCTGCCAAACACGGGGAATCATTCATCAAACCTCGTGTGCTCACACGCCTGAACAAAATGGGGTTTCATAAAGAAAAAATCGTTTTTTATTGGATATCACACGTGTTATTATGATTGAATCCCAAGTTCTAAAGACTTTTTGGCCAGAAGCCCTTGTCACTGCAACGTACCTTGTTAATCGCCTTCCAACAAGAGCCCTAGACATAAAAACCCCTCTCCAAACATTGTCACATTTTCATAAACTGCCATCTACTCTAACCCTCGAATCTCGAGTTTTTGGATGTTCTGTTTTTGTCCATATACCAAAAATAGAGCGTTCAAAGCTTGATCCATGTGCATAGAAATATGTGTTTTTGGGGTATGGTGTAAATCAACACGGATATCGGTGCTACAGCCCGAGTAGGCGTCACATGTTCACAACAATGAACTGTGACTTTCTTGAAACTGAGTTCTTTTAACACACCCATCTTCATGGTCAGGGGGAAAATGACAATGACGCATTAAGATGGATAAGTTGGGCACCACCAATGTCTGATTCTCCTACTGATACACCAGCTCCTACTGATAGTCCTGAAGACCCTGAAGACAGTACCACTGCCAATAATAATGATCCTCCTCAACTGATATCCGAGGTAAGTGGTTCTCAATCTCTAGATATTTCAAATAATTCTGATATGTGTGATGATGAACAACAGGTTGAGATGGAAATTCCGAGTGTGACTGAACCATCTCGGTATGATCTCCCTCCTAGGTCAACTAGGGGGATTCCACCCAACAGATACTCACCCGAAAAAAGTTCACGAGGATCAAGATATCCAGTTGCAAATATCACAAGAAGAAACTTAGTCCCGGAAGCCAGGTCCTTTGCAAACGCCATCTGTTCTGAAAGAATACCAACCAGCGTTGAAGAAGCGCTTAAGTATAAGGAATGGAGGGAAGCAATTGGTACTGAACTAGAAGCTCTAAAAATAAATGAAACTTGGGAAGAATGTGAATTGCCACCACGAAAGAAACCTCAAATGTCGTTGGGTGTTTACTATCAAGTATAAACCCGATGGGTCAATCAAAAGGTATACAGCTCGGTTAGTTGCAAAGGGGTACACTCAGACGTATGGAATAGACTACTGCGATACTTTCTCACCAGTAGCAAAAATCGATACTATTAGAGTTCTCTTCTCAGTCGTAGCAAACAAGGATTGGCCATTGCACCAGTTTGATGTCAAGAATGCTTTCCTACATGGAGAGTTAAAGGAATAAATCTATATGGAAAACCCTCCTAGAATCCATGATAGTTCCGATTCCCGAAGAGTTTGTCGGCTAAAGAAATCTTTGTATGGTTTAAAGCAATCTCGTGAGCTTGGTTTGGTTGGTTCACCACAGTAATGAAGAAATATGGCTATAATCAAAGCAATTCCGACCATACTCTATTTCTAAAACGGAGAGGTAAACTCATAACCTGCTTAATAATTTATGTTGATGACATGATTATGATAGGAGATGATTCGTTGGAAATGTCAAAATTGAAAATCAACCTGTTTAAAGAATTCGAAATGAAAGATTTGAGCAGACTCAAGTATTTTCTCGGAATCGAAGTTCTAAGGTCCAAGTTAGTGATTTTCATATGTCAGCAAATGTATATTCTTGATTTACTAGCAGAGACGGGAATGCTAGATTGCAAACTCGCGGATACCCCTTTGATTGCCAACCAAAAATTATTTATGGAAGATGAAGCTGAACAGATAGACAAAGAAAGATATTAGCGAACAGTGGGAAAACTTATTTACTTATCTCATACTCGGCCAGATATTGCATATGCAGTGGGAGTTATAAGTCAATTCATGCACTAGCCTCAAGTCCAACACATGGAAGCAGCCTTACGGATTATTAGGTACCTTAAAAGAACCACTGGACATGGAGTTTTGTTCAAATCAAATGGGCACATGAAAATAGATGCTTTCACTAATGCTGACTGGGAATGAGACAAAGGTAATAGGAGGTCTACATCAGGGTATTTTTCACTAGTGGGAGAAAATCTTGTTACCTGGAGAAGTAAAAAACAAAAGGTAGTCGCTCTCTCAAGTGTTGAAGCTGAATTTCGAGGGATAGCAAGAGGTCTAGCAGAAGTTCTATGGCTACGAAAACTATTATCAGAAATTGGATATCCTCCAATGGAAGCTAGTAAGATTATGTGTGATATCCAGATCTCAGGAAATCCGGTCCAACATGATCGAACAAAACATGTTGAAGTTGATACGCACTTTATCAAAGAAAAACTTGAGGATGGGATTATCGAACTTCCTTTTGTTTCATCCAAAGATCAACTCGCAGATATTCTTACAAAGGCGGTTAACGGAAAGATCTTCGCTCATTGTCTTGGTAAGTTGAGCATTGGGAATCCCACTACTCAGCTTGAGGGGGAATGTTAAAATAAGGGCTTAATTTTAAATGTAAGCCCAAGCCCGATATGTGGGCTTGGGCCCGATAGGTTTTGTTATTCCTATAAATAGACTCTTATTGTAATCATTTTAAGTTGATCAATAATAATATTTTTCCACAAAACCAGTTCAATATTTTCTACAATAACAAACAATTACTACCATAGGGAATATCAAATAAAAACATTCAATGGAGAAAAAGGGTGATTTGGAAGATATATGCTTTTGATCCATGTATTTTATTCCAATCTCCACCTTGCAAGGAGTATCAATATCTTGTAAAATACCTTCATTTTAATATCTCATGAGTGTCAGGGTGCGAACTTCTAGCTTTTCTGTTTCAATATCGTCTCGTCAGAGTTTCATTGGTGACAGGTGCTCACGAGAGGTGTTAGTGCGAGGTTCGAACCCGAGATTCTCTTATTAGGATACCATGTCTTATCGGTTGGTCATGCCCCCGTTGTCATAACATTCAATGATCGATGATGTCTAAAGGCTTAAACCTACAAACTCAAACATGCGTTCTACCAAGTATGCTTCAAATTGGGTTTAAAAACATTTGTCAATGGTATGGTTGACTTAAGGATAAGACCTTATCGAGTACACTAACGGCGATCATAGAAACCCCAAAAGTATTAGGGACACTATATATACAGGACTCAATTTCAAATTATATTACATAAATAAGCACAATACTATCAATTATATATATATATATATATATATATATATATATATATAGGGTGAGGTTCAAATGAGATCCTCAATTATCTAGAGATCAAGGGATCCACTTTTTAGCCACACAAATTCACTTAGGGGTCAAAACCACAAAGGCTTCCTAACCATATATTTTTCCCTTTATATTTTTTTTTTTTCGTTTTTTAATTCAGTTTTTTTTTTTTGCTATTTTTTACTTAACTTTTTTTTTTTCAAAATTACATGTGATTTTTTTGTAAAAAATTGAAATCACATGTGATTTTCAAAAACCAAAATTTATAAATTTTAAAATCACACGTGAATTTGTTTTTCCGTCGAAAATCACATGTGATTTTCGAAAACCAAAATTTATAAATTTTAAAGTCACACTTGAAAAATTTGTTTCTCGAAAATCACATGTGATTTTATAAGCAAAATCAATTTGCAAGTTAAAAATCACATGTGATTTTGGTAAAAAATAATCAATAATTTTTTAAAATCAAACGTGATTTTACCCATAAAATATTTGTAGATTGAAAATCACATGTGATATTTAAAAAGTAAGGTTGAAAATCAAATGTGAATTTCGAAAAAAAAAAAAAAAAAAAAAAGGGGTAAAGGGAAAAAGTAAAAAAAAAAATTTAGAAAATTATTAAAAAAATTTTTTAGAAGAAAAGTAAAAAAGAAAACAACAATGATATAAGGGGAAAATAGGTTGTTAGAAAAGGATCCCTGGATCTCTAGATAATTAGGTATCCTTTTTGAACTCCAATCTATATATATATATATATATATATATATATATATATATATATATATGTGGGTGGGATAATGTAAAAAGATTCTAAAATAAAAAGGATAGGGAGGATTCTTAGCCACACAATTAGTCAACAAAAGGAGGTTTAAAAAAGTCAACGCGGTGGCATTTTTGTAATATTTTCAAACTTTCATGCCCTTTTCGTAATTAGCATAAATATGTTTTTTTTTTTTTTTTTTCATTTTACTAGATTACTCATTTTTTGAATCTCTGTGCATAACTTTTATCAATAACGTGTGCATCGATTTTATCAAAATAACGTGTGTATTGATTTTACGTAAGTTTTTTTATACAAAACATATTCGCCGCCGGAAAATCCACCGGAAATCAATCCACCAAAAAAAAACATGTGCATAAAAAAAAACATGTGCATAAAAAAAAATCAATGTGCATAAAAATCAATCTACCAAAACAAACATGTGTTCCTTGTTTCGTTTTTTCATCAATTATACTGCAAATTTAACGTACAATTAAATATTTTAAAACCTAAATCGAAAATGATTAAACTAATTAAATCTGAAATATAGATTTTCATACAGGTAAGAATAGTTGTCTTCATATTAGTAATTATCATAATTTAATTCATAGGGGTAAATCGGTCCTCACTTTGGGAAGTGGTGCAGGCTATTCTTTAGGTTCTTGAATTCCATAAAAGTGATCTTGTCTTGTAGGTTCTTCCATTACAGAACTGGAAACAGAAGGTGAAAAACCAAATTACGAGCATTAACTTTCAACTCATGCCCAAGAAAAACTAGAGATAATGAAATGATGAATGGCGCTCGGAGGAGCAGGTGAAGACCTCCGAAAGCTACATCTACGCTTCTTTTTCGGGGTTGCTGGAGCAGAAGAATTGGGTGGTGGTAAGCAGATCAAGCGACTGCTGTCACCGGAAACCGCCAGTCGCCATCTTCATCCGTCATCGGAAACCGTCTGAAACACCGTCACACCGCCGGAGTCGCCGTTCTCCGGAATCTCGGAAGCATATCTGCTCGTCAAACACCGCCGTCGCCGGAATCACGGAAGAAGAAGGTGGCTGCGTTAAGAGAGAGATATGATATGGTTAGGGTTGATTTGGGGATTTAAAAGTAAAACTGTGGTGTCAAATGACCATTATACCCCTATTGATATAATAATGAGATTTTTTTCCCCTGACACGTGTCAACACCATATCACTCCCTATCCTTTTTATTTTTAACCCCTTTTTATTATATCCTTGTTCTATATATATACTAGACGTATTCCCGCGCTTTGCGCGGTGACAATTTTTAAATAGATTTTTCACGAACAATGATCAGAATCGGGAGTTAGAACAATATGAACCTGAAACTGAATTAGAAAAATATTGACGTGACTAGTCAAATAGCTAAGAGATTGACTACAAAAGTCAAACTTTTCAAATACATATGTATAAATAAAAAGACATTCCTACGTACAGTATTAGATATTAGATTAGATACATATATAATTCAGCAAACTGCTGCATAATTTTAAGTAAGGTATAGAAAGAATATAACATGTTGTATCACTTGTCTAATCAACAACATGCACATGGACCCTATACCTGCAACAACGAAAACAGACATTACAAAAGGCAATAATTGGGTAGGTTAATACCATAGTTCCTACATAAAACAACTCAAAACACCAACCTTATCATAGGTACTTGCAAAAGTCATTGCAAATATCATAAAAAAACAAACCATCCTTTACAACTAACTCTTTGCTGCACTCTCCACAACTCTTGTAGCACCAACCGGATTGAGTATATAGACGATCAACTGTTGCCAAAACTGTGAAAACATGATGACCAACTGTTGCCAAAACAGTGAAAACATGGTCAGTTACACATTTATAATATAATATAAAAGGTTTCCATCGTTGTACATAAAAAACATGATAGAAATTATTGTATATTAACTGTTTTTGTGGCGTACCTTTTTTCCGGCTTTTAAAATTTTCAAACAAATTAAAAATTACCTCATCATCAGCCATAACCATCTCCAACCCAAGTAAGTCATCACCTAGTTTCGTATTTACTGTCTCCCACATTCTACAAACCCTTACATGAACAACCCAATATTCTCTAGTTGGGTCAAGGGCGCCAATCTTGGAGTGAGACATGTTTTTCGAAAGAGACATAATTGTACGTGGTTATGGGGTTTGTTGATGCAAAAGAACTTATATAGAAAAACACAAAACCACCATTATACCTTACATTATGATAATTAAAACACATGGCAACCAAAGAGTCGGGCGTTTCAAATGTGTTATTAACTTAGGGTAACTGAACAGTTTAAATATCATTATACCTCACATTATGGTAATTAAAACACATGACAACCAAAGAGTCAGGAGTTTCGTGTTATTAACTTAGGGTAACTGAACAGTCTCAATATCATTATATCTCATATTATGGTAATTAAAACACAGGGCAACCAAAGAGTCAGGAATATCATTATAACTCACATTATGGTAATTAAAAGACAGGGCAACCAAAGAGTCAGAAGTTTCAAATGTGTTATTAACTTAGGGTAACTGAACAGTTTAAGTATCATTATACCTGTCATTATGGTAATTAAAACACATGGCAACCAAAGATTCAGGAGTTTCAAATGCATAAGTATGCCATTAATCACATTATGGTAATTAAAACATAGGGTAAACAAAGAGTCAGGAGTTTCAAATGCATAACATTCCACTATTTGGAATATCTCAAACATTAGGTATCCGACGACTCTCTATTATAACTATATATATATATATATATATATATATATATATATATATATATATATATATATATATATATATATATGTGTGTGTGTGTGTGTGTGTGTGTGTGTGTTGTATTTATAGATCTTATATTTTACTTTCAGTTAGAGTATTTGAAATATTGGGCTCTACCCTATTTGACCCAATATTCTTTTACAAATGGTGTTAGCGTAACGTATTAAATTGAATAAATACTTATCAGAAAAGACTCGGTTACTTGAACAAGAATTTAAATCAAACATAAAATTTAGAGATTATTAATGTGACGTACTATAAACTATAATAGTCTGTAATTGTGGCAATAGTTTTCGTAAGTCATAATCACATAATTTCATATCGAAAGTCTCTATCAATTGGATTGAAACTTAGAGACAATCTTCCATGAACTTATCTTGACATTTATAAAATAAAAGGTGATGTGATGGATTTACTTTTATAAATACGATTTAAGAGAAATAAAAATTAAAAATTTGTAAAGTTCATAGCTTTTTACATACGGTGTACTTGGCAAATGTCTTCCCAAAGAAACGACAAACTTTATGGATTAAACTGTTTAAATAGATTAGATTAGTGACATGTTTACTTGTTATGATTAATTACTTTTTAAGAAAAGTAAATGCTATACCTATTAAAATAATGATATATACGAATATGAATGAGGAGAAAAACTAAATCATATTAGTAAAATATTTATAGAAAATAATTAGATATGTCAAAAATATTTTTCATTCATGTAAATATTCGTAGGCCTATAACCATATTTCTTTCCAAACTTACATACTAACCCCTTAAAATTACATAAATATTCTTATATTATTAAAATATAAACTATTTAGTAAATTTTACGTATTTTTACGTTTATAAGCTCTAACTCAAATTACCTTTTTAGACATGGATTTTAGTTTCTCACATAAATTTCCTATTTCGACACCCGATAAAAGTTCGAGCAAGGCGGGTTAAAGATGTAATATTTAGAGAAAATCACGAAAATAGTTCTTTGACATATTAATATTTCTAAAATAATCAATTTTATAAGAAATTTCTGACGGCACATTTAAAAAGGCGCGAATACATGATGCGAGAAGGTGATAAAATTTAAACCTTTAATTTTGGCTTACATAACGCGAAAACGTATACTACCACAAATATATGTGTGACAACCGTCAAAAATCTAGGTACTTGTTCCGCTACTATATCGGTTCGAAACATTAGCTACTCTTTTATCGCGTTCGCTTTGTTCTAGTTCGTAATTGTTGAGTCTGTACTTTGTCGAAACTAGTGTCGGAATAACTTCCGGAATCAATTTTATAAGTCCTAATACCAAGAAAACACATATTGAACTTTCCTAAGTTCATAACTAATCATAATTAAGAACTTTCAATTAACAAAAAGGTCCAACGAAGCAATAACGTAAAAATGAAAAATTAGAAATTGCTGAAAAAGCCCGGTGCGCAGCACCTATGGTATAGGTGCGCAACACCTCACGCCAGTTTTCAAAAATATTACATCTTTAGTCCTTGTCTCGTTTTTGTAAACCATCAACCAATCCACCTCGATTTTTAACACTCATTTACTGTCACAACACTGCCCCAAACCCCTTCCCATTATTACTCTCTATTTTACTTTTCTTTTTCATTTTCTAAAATCAAAAACACACACACATTTCACCTAGTTCACCATTTTCTCTCATCTTTCTCTCTAGAACTCAAGAGACCAGAGAAATATCACCACAAAATCAGTCCATAAACACATAAATATCGACCATCAACCTTACACAAAACGTTCCAAGAGTAAAGGGTAGCAAAAGGAAAGGATTAAATCGGGTTTTCAAGAAGATTGGGGCTAGAAACTCATCCAAATCGTTTCATTTCTTTTCCTTCGGTATAACTCATTTACTTTACTCTTTTTACTAATATCTTTGATTGCATGTAAGATCTAAACAATAAAAATGAGTTTTTATAAAGATTTATATCACTTTCTCTACAAAAACGATTTTTATCTAGATGATACTTAGATCTATGTTTTTGTGGATAAAAGTTGTTTAGAAACCATAAAAAAAATGATGTTTTATAAGTTACCTACTGGTTGCATGTCGAAATCTTTGAGTCACAAAACGTTTTTAGCAAGAAAAACACAAAACGGGAAAAGACAGCAGCTAGGTGCGCAGCACCTGTGCCCAGGTGCGCAGCACCGAGCTGCTGTTCTCCCGAAAAATCGTCGTTTGTCCGTTTTAAACTTGTACACACATTCTGGACTTTTGCAAATATTATTATAAGACTGAGATGAATGAAACTAATAATAATAATGACTTATATTGGACTCTTTGGACTTATTTGACTTGTTATGAAGTTTTTATGTGTATATGCATGTTTTGTGAGCGGAAATGGTTGTAGGTTTTGGATATGAAATTCGGGCGCGGAAGCGCTGCCCAAATTTCATTAGAAAACCATTTCAGTAACCTAAACATGTTTAACATATTAATAACTTTAACATTGAACCTTCAAACTAAAAATAAACGTTAACCACTTCGGACCAATTTAGAGACAATTTGACTTCAACACATAATCATAAACAAAAGTTACATAATCTTATATAAAGAACCTAATAAGACATTAACTTTTGGACAATCTTGGTATTCCTAGGCATTCCGTGATTCCCGGCTCCTTAATCCGACCGATTCCGAGTTCACTCTCTTCGCAAACCGTGAGTTACACCCCTCCTTACTTTTACATTTAAATATACTTTTTGGGGGAAACATGAGACAAATTGTTTTTGAACTATAGCTTTTATGTGAAATTGCTTATCAAACTATTTTGACTTATTGAACTTGTACGACTAATTTGACTTTTGGTACTTATCGGACTAATTTGACTTTTGGTACTTATTGAACTATTTTGACTTTGGTCTATTTAAACTATTTTGACTTGTGGATCTTTGAACTATTTTGGACAAATTCTTAGGGACTCTTATGTGTAAAAATGCTTTATTGCCTTATTGGCTACTTATTATTTAAAAACTTTTACGAACTTGTTAAACTTTTGCGAACCTTTGGAAACTTTTTTTTAACTATTTGAACGACTTTCTATTTATGGAAACTTTTGAACTAAAGGAACTATTTTTGTACGACTATTTGGACTAATATGCGTAAACAACATCAATTGTTCGGATTGGCTTACTTTAGACTCCCTAGGTTTGCCTCTTTGGATACTTGAATAGACATTGATAGCTTGGTTGTATTTAGGTGCTAAACCCTAGGTGAGAATATAACGCCGTAAGTACAGACTAAAAGACTTTTAAAAATGGTACGACTAAAAGTCCCCCAATTTACTTGGACGACTATACACACTATTAACACAAGCCGTTAGCATATATTATGGGTATCGATACTTAGGAGCGGTCACTCCTTACCAATGGGTAGCGACCAAGGTACATATTGCTAAGTCCTCGCGGACTCGACTTTAGACTTGAATAGTGGGCAGGTACTTGATCAGAATCGGGTTAGTGTGTAGACTAAATCTTACGTATATTAAGCTTAGTGGTTGGTACAACTCGAGGATCATAGGTCTATATTACGCATATACTTACTTACTGTCTTGCACATGTGGATTAATCCACCGCTGAGGTAATGGCTATGCCCCTTTTTGCTCGCTACACTATTTGACTTTGTATATGACTTAAACTTACTTTGGTCGCACTTGAAATTGTTTTGAACGTACTTGAACTTATTTTGAACGTACTTGAACTTATTTTAAACTTACTTGAATTTATTCTAAACGTACTTGAAATTGTCTTGAAACTAGATTATTCTTGAATTTTAAGCACTTAAATTTAATTAAGTTACTCTTGAATTTTAAGTATCTGATCTTATCTTGAAATTCTTTGACCTTGAACGACTCTTGAACTTTTAAAAATCTTGAATTCGTCTCGGACTCTTATGAACTTTTAAATTGAACTTTTCTTCAATTCTTAAACGGTAACTCACTCACTACGTTTTCGTAGTTGACACTTTATCTCATGTTTCAGGAACTAAGCGTAAGTTATGAAGTGCATTGCTCGGGCGGGTCAAGTCTTTTATGTGAAGTGTACCTTGGGAAGAAGACCTTATTTTGGGAATTTTATTTAAAAAACATTTGGTTTTGTACTGTGGTCTTACGTTGAATCTTGGTTGTATCTTTGAATTGTACTTTTTAATTTAAATCTTAATGACTCGAACCGTTAATTTTAGTGTAACCCGTGAAATGATTCTTTGCTCTTCACATTCCGTGTTTCCGCTTTAGCGGGGTGTGACAATATGATGCAATGACGTGCTATATTTTGCACAACTTATTTCAAAAAATCAGTTTTCGCACGGTAAGTAAAAATACGAAAGTGGCATAAAAAGGTTTTGCGGATTTCATGATTATTTTTAAATCTCATTTTGTTAGGTGAGTTTCATGAATTTATCTAAAATATAATAAGTCACTAATCGATTGATTTGCTAACCAATAGTTTAATTCTAGTAGTGGCGACTCTGGGGTGTGCTGGTCGTGCGGTCGCACGGGGCATCCGATTTACAACTTTTTTTTTTTGGGTAAAAGCTTACAAATTATCTTTGTCCACATTTGAATCACAAGAGAAAGAAGAGTTTAGTTTTTACTTTTGTCCACATCGGTGGAAGAAGAAAATGATTAATTGATTAGATAGCTATAAATTAACTTACATATACCGTTGAAAAAATCACACCACATAATTTCAATTTCAGGTACATATTTGATTATTATTTATGTTTAATATTGTCAAAAGTATCGTATTTGATAGTTTATCTATTGTCTAGGAATACAATATATACTATTTGTTACACAGTTACTTAGTAGATAATTGTTAACTTGTTAAGTTTTTATTTATTTTTTATATAAAGGATGCCTCTAACTAGAAAATTTGAATCGGGTTCTTCTACACGCAAAAGAAAATAAAATGAAGAACGATTTATACGTAATCAAAGAGGTGCTATTGATAAATTCATTATCAAACAAGTACGAGAAGGGGTAATAGGTGAAGCTAACCGAGAATCATTTCAGGTAGAGGAAACAATAATCGAAGATAATACCATAAATGTTGATAATGTGCAATCTAACGAGGATCATAGAGAAGGTGTAACACCTGAAACTGATGGAGAACCTAAAGAACAGGAACATATTTCAGTCAACATATATGATCCTACGAATCGGGACAGCCTCGATATTAAATGGAGAGATTTACTAGTGAAAAATGGTCCTATAAGAGATATATTAAAAGGTAAAGGTCCTAAAGATGTAGAAAAAAGACGTTTTTCTTCAGAATTTTATGATAAGTACTTACCAAACGGAGAGAAGCATCATAGAGATTGACTTGTGTACTTTAAGGATCTTGATAAAGTATTTTGTTTCCCTTGCAAGTTGTGTAATAAGAAAAAACAACCAAGTAATCTGGCACATGAGGGGATAAATGATTGGGGACATCTTTCTAAGAGTTTGAAGATGCATGAAAGTTCTGCAGATCACATATATTATATGTCTATTTGGATTGTCTTACTTTAAAATCTTTATCAACTACAAGGTTGCAAAGTAGTATTGAGAGTGTGAAAGCAATAGTAACTTACGCTCCTGAGATTGTAGAAGCTTTGTATAAACTTGCTGATGAAGAGAAAGATAATTTAAAGAACAAAACTGAAGCTACTTCTCTAGCAGAGTATGAACTTGGAAGATTTGACTTCATTACTGGTATGGTTATATGGTATAATATTTTGGCTAAAGTAAATAATCTAAGCAAACAACTTCAATCTGAAACCATGCGTATTGAAGAGGCAATGAGTGGTGTGGGGGCACTTATTGATTTTTTTTAAAGACTACCGAGAACATGGGTTTGAGAAGGCTTTAGATTCTGCCCGATCTATAGCTTCTGATTTGGGAATTGAAGCGGTGTTTGTTGAAAAGAAAAATAAAAGAAGAACTATTAAGAAAAGATATTTTGAAGAAAGTATCACTGAATCAGCAGAACAAGTAAATGAACTTTCACCTCAAGAATCATTTAGGATTCACTATTTTGTGTACATAGTTGATCATGCTATTATTTCACTAGAGCAAAGATTTGAGCAATACAAACACTATGAAGGCATTTTTGGTTTTTTATTCACAACTGAAAAGTTGAAGTCACTGAATACTAATGAGCTAAAGGCAAGTTGTAAAAATCTTGAAAAGAGGTTACAAAATGGTGATATCTCAGACATTGATGGTGATGATTTATTCAACGAACTGGAATTGTTACCAAAGAATTTGCCCGTCGAACACGACACAGCCAACTTTATACTTAATTTTTTGAAACGGTTAAACACTTATCCGGTTTCTTGTTTGACATACATAATATTGTTGACTGTTCCCATTACTATTGCATCAGCGGAAAGAAACTTTTCTAAACTAAAACTCTTAAAATCTTATTTGCGGTCGACCATGTCTCAAAAAGATTAAATGCATTGACTTTAATTTCAATTGAGAACGAGGTTTTTTGATAATATTGATTATGAAAGTATAATAGATGGATTTCCTTCAGAAAATGCTAGAAGATCGATGTTTAGAAAATAATAATGAAACTCATGTTAATTAATGAAAATTATTTATTATAAATTTTATATGGCTTTTTTTATTTTATTTTTGCCTCAGATCTGTGAAATGTTAGGGCCGGACCAAAATATGAAAATTGTTAATAGTAATGTTAATGTTAATTAATAAAAGAGTAAATTACATAATTGGTCCATGTGTTTGTTCCAATTTAACGGGTTCAGTCCCTGGG
This sequence comes from Senecio squalidus, assembly GCA_910822075.1. Classification (NCBI taxonomy): domain Eukaryota; kingdom Viridiplantae; phylum Streptophyta; class Magnoliopsida; order Asterales; family Asteraceae; genus Senecio; species Senecio squalidus. The sequence goes on along the minus strand of CAJVGC010000065.1, from coordinate 24,902,101 downwards.
TCGAAAATCGTTCGGGTCCGGTCCCTGGGTCATCAATTTGGCTACAAGAATAGTCCCTTTGTCACTTAAAATGACTAAAATACCCTAAACACCCCTAAACTAACACATCTTCTTCATCATCATCCCCAAATCAAATCAAAATCAAAATCAGGTAATAAGTTTCAAAACCCTAATTTCCAAAATTCGATTACTAACGGCTTGTTAGGCTCGTACGCCACCGCAGCTACAGCACAAATCACAATCGGATCAAACTCAATTTCGAAATGTTAGATTAGATATATAAAATCAGATATTATAGTACCTTTGCAGGTGATCACTTTTCCTTGAGTAGCCATGGCGGATCGATACACACAGAGTTAACGCTGGATTATAGAGATAAATATATAGATATAGATATAGATACACAGTGAGTATAGAGAATTGTGAGGGCGCTAATGCAATATCACTATCACAAGCTTGACATCATTTGTATCGGTTGGTTAGTCCTTCCAAATCTGGATCCCATTCGGATTCGGATCCGGATTACAGCCCAAACCGAAAAGTTATAAAGATGCTTTGCTTAATTTTTGTTACTAAACTAGTTTTGGCCCAAATGATTCCAGTTTAACCTATGTTTTTTGATAATTTCTTGTATGAAAAAAGATAAGTTCGGTGGATATAGGAAAGGATCCTAACAATCGATGAATTTTGGAAATTAGGGTTTTGAAACTTATTACCTGATTTTGATTTTGACTTGATTTGGGGATGATGATGAAGAAGATGTGTTAGTTTAGGGGTGTTTAGGGGTATTTTAGTCATTTTAAGTGACGAAAGGACTATTTTTGTAGTCAAATTGATGACCCAAGGACTGAACCCGAACGTTTTTCGACCTAGGGACTGAACCCGTTAAATTGAAACAAGTTCAGGGACTAATTATGTAATTAACTCTTAATAAAATGTTATTGATAAGATGGAAGAGAGAGAGAGAAAGATTGGGCGATGAGATTAAAAAGTAGTAAAATGCAGGGGGTGTCTCTATACTTTCGGCAACATTGTTTTACTCTTGACGCAAAACAACACCCCTTCTCTTCTATATCTATATCTATATCTCTATATCTGTATCTATATTATATATATATCATTTCCATCTTCTCCCACAAAAGAAACCAATCACATATCATCATCATCATCATTATAAATTATCACTCCTTTTGTGGTTAAATTAAACCAACCATGGCCATGCTTGAAACCTTATTCTTTTGATCTTATTATTATTTCATCCTTTTCTTTTCTTACCCAGATATTAGGGCTTAATTCCCACTTCAGACTTTTTTATTTATTTATAATAAGTTCGGTTATTCGCTGTTTTTAGATTTAATGAACCAACTTGTTCCACTTAATTTTCCTGATTTGACTGATTACTAATCATTAATTGTGTTTTTCTTAATTCCTTTATTATGTCATAATTCATTAAATTTCTTTTTGTTTGTTTGTGTGTATGTTTTTTTTTTCTTTTTAGGGGAAATTTATATTTTTTATCATCTGACAATTTTTGTGAAATTTCCCCCTTTTGATCATATCAGATTTTTGATTCTTTCGAATTTGAATTTTAGAATTTTTTTGCCCACCAAGTGTTTGATAAAATGTCAGTTTCATTGACTCGGCTATGTTGGTGGTATTTGAAGGGGAAAGACCCTATAGTATCATCCGGGTTATCTTCCGATTTAATGAAATTATCTTGTTCTAAGAAAAAAGATTCGAAATTATCGTCTTCGAAAAAAGTTAAGAAGAAATGGCAAAGTAGAGAAGAAAGGAAAACAGTAGTGGATAAAGAGTATGATTTAGTATTGGTGCCATCTGATGGTGTTTGTTTATCTGCATCAGATGATTCTTCATATGATTCTGATTGGTCTATTGGCTGGATGGAGCCTCATGCCCCTGATTTTGATACCGATTCTGATACCACAGTTGCAGACAATAGTTTTGCGGTTTTGGTTCCTTGTTATAGAAATGATTGCAAAACGTTTAAGACGGAGGAGATTAAAGAACAGCAGCCTAGTAGCAGTAACAGTAATAGTAATCAGTTCTTAAATGTTCTCACTAATTTCCCAAATGGTTTCTCTGCTGCTCCTGGTATGAGTAATTCCTTATGCAAATTTCGCTATTTTTTATTTTTTATATTTGTGGATAATTTTTGTGATATATTAATGTTGAGATGCAAATCCCATGAAATAATTGCTTTGTCTTGATCTGGTCACATTTGGGAATCAATTCATAGTGCTTACAACATATTTATCTATATTATTCTCTTTTTTTCAAAAGTTTAAAAAGCACTTTAATACCGCAGAAAGAATAAAGATGCTAATCATTGCTTGTACAATTGTTAAGGAGTTTGATGATGAGTTTAATACTTTAGTTGCGGCCTAATTCTTAAATTGTAATTTGTAATCACTCTTTGCATCTTGTTTGATATGCAGACGGAAACAAGTATATGGAGGAGTGGCTTGCTTCTCTTCAGAACTTTTGATTTGTGAGTCACATCGATAGATTTGCTGCAATGGGTGTTTTCTTGCTTCGCTTATTATCCGTTTGATGGTCATTGGTCAATCTAGGGTACCTGGTGTTTGTAGGAATAAATAACAAAAAGAAAAGTAAAAATGATTAAAAGAAAACGTGAACTCTTCAATATCGAATAGGCATTGAATGCTACGGAGAGTTCGTAATTTGAACATTTGGTTTCGATCCTGGGGCGAATTCTTGTTATTCGAAATTGATACACAGCTTCTAATTATGATTGGTGACGGTGGTCACTCCAGGACTTGTTACGTGATGTTTATTTTGTTGCACATATTGATGGTGTAAATATGGTTCCCTCTTGTAAATGACGATATTATGTGCCATGAAATCATAAACCCGTATCTATTTATGTCTGAAAGGTGCATTCGATTTTGGACCACCATGAAATTACATGGTCCAGTCTCTTAACATGTTTATGTTTTTTTGTCATAAGTTATGTCTTGTGACGTTCCGTCGTGGATAAGGGTTGAAAGTTACCAGTCCTTCAGTTTTGGCGCCATGGTGGGGATCAAGACTAACCCAGATACCGAACCCATGAGTTTTTAAATTGGTTGTGTATGTAATTGGGCAAGTAGTTTAATCACCATAACAAAGATGGGTCATGGGATTCTTGTTGTATGTTATATGGTAGATGTCAGTTTATCAAATTGGTAAATGATCTAATGTGATGTTTAACCTAATTAAATGTAAAATAACTTGTCTAAAATTTTAGATTTTTGTTTTTAATTTATTTTTAATAGGTGTAATGACGACCGTCTTTTTCAAAATATACATTTATACTTTCGAACAATTGGGAAGTCACAAAAAAGGTCTGTAAACCCCAATTTCTATAGTTATCTGCTGATGGTGTTCTAGCAAAACATGATGTTAAACTTCCATTCATCTTCAACATGAAAGATGCAAATGGAATACAAACACCAACAACTACCCTGCAAGCTATTAAGCAACAAGGATATATGATCACACTTTGCTCTGGGGGTTTGAGAACTTTGAAGATTATGGCCTTGTTCTATAATTGATTAGCTAGGCTATGTGAATTTATTCAAGAAATAAAAGTAGACGTAAGTTTAACTATTGCGTCATTAGGCGCTCTTGAAAGTGTTAATAACCAAATAGTTGAACATCAAAACATTGCAATGACTCTTTATCAACAGATACAAATACATATACAGATCATAGGTATCAACAGATAACATTTCAGAAAAAGTTATTATATGCAGCTTGGAAAACGGGTGGTGGTAAATATCCATGAGTGCTGATGTGCCATTAGTTCCACAAATTCAACTCTTAAACCTCCAGCAAGAAAACGCCCTCTAATTTTTTTTTTTGTCAAGAATAATAGATTGATTCTTTTCTCAATGTGGCACGACTAAAGATATTCATCAAACCATGAGTGACACTAAAAATGTAGATACAGGATGTCTTTTTTTTGTTTTTTTTTCTTTTTTTAAACTTGGAGCATTTTTAAGTATAATGTCTAAACACATTATTTAATGGTCACATATATTAGTTTCTTAAATTATCAATATATATATATATATATACTAGATTATTGTCTCGCGATAGCGCGGAAAAAAATAAAAATAAAATCATAAATTTTATTTTTATGTAGATTTTAATTTATTATGAAAAAATAATGTTGTATGTATGATACATATATATACTTTTACGTTTATATACATATTGTTTATAGTTATAATAACATATACAGTTTTATCATTATACACATGTTTTGATATTTTGTATTAGGAGATTTTTGAATAATAATAAGGTAATTATACAAATGAACAATCTATAAATAAATTATAATTATGTTTTTTTATTTTAGTAGAGATTAAATGAAATAGAGAATGTACTTATGTATTTTAAAAATGTGTAAAATGGAAATAATATTTGATGACATCATCAATTTGATCTAACGGCTGACATCAAAGAAGTTAACACATCAAACGGGCCTTACTTCGCCATATGTCATTTAAGGCCCCTCTTTTATTATATATTAAAGATATATATATATATATATATATATATATATATATATATATATATATTTATATATATATATATATATATATATATATAATATATATATATATATATATATATATATATATATATATATATATATATATATATAGAGTTGGTTTCATTTAAGAACCATGTAATTATTTAGGAACCATTAGGAACCATTTTTAGGCAAGGTGACAATTTTGTAATTAAACTCAAGGTGGCAATTTTGTAATTAAGTCAAAATTGAGAGCCAAATTGGAAATCAATTAAAACCACTTTAAAATCCTAATTAACTTTAAATTAACATATCTAGAGTATAACTAGGTTTTAGGAAAAACTAAATACACCATTAGAACAAGCATTTAATTATCTTTCCAACGAGCACCCACTTGATATACTTTTGACGATTTTTTTTTTTTTTTTTTTACAGTGAGTTTCGGTATATACACTAGTGTATATACTAAATATTCACCAGTGTATATACTAATTCACAAAAAACACATCTGAACCATATATACTATACACTAGTGTATACACTATATTCACTAATGTATAGTTATACACTAGTGTATTTATACACTACAGTAGTGTATTTATACACTAGTGTATACACTATATTCACTAATGTATAGTTATACACTAGTGTATTTATACAATATACACTAGTGTATACACTATATTCACTAATGTATAAGATGTATTCTCTATTGAATACATGGTATTCACTGGTGTATATTGTATATTCACTTGTGTATATTGCGTATTCACTGGTGTATATTGTATATTCACTTGTGTATATATATTGTATATTCACTTTTGTATATTGCGTATTCACAATTAAAAGGAAATTAATATAAAGATTCGTATACATTAGTGAATATAGTGTATACACTAGTGTATAGTGTATATGGTTTAGATGTGTTTTTGGTGAATTAGTATATACACTGGTGAATATTTAGTATATACACTAGTGTATATACCGAAACTCACTAAAAAAAAAAAAAAAAAAAAGTCGTCAAAAGTATATCAAGTGGGTGCTCGTTGGAAAGATAATTAAATGCTTGTTTTAATGGTGTATTTAGTTTTTCCTAAAACCTAGTTATACTCTAGATATGTTAATTTAAAGTTAATTAGTATTTTAAAGTGGGTTTTAATTGATTTCCAATTTGGGGATTTGACTTAATTACAAAATTGCCACCTTGCCTAAAAATGGTTCTTAATGGTTCCTAAATAATTGATGGTTCCTAAATGAACCCACCTCTATATAATATATATATATATATATATATATATATATATATATATATATATATATATATATATATATATATATATATAGAGGTGGGTTCATTTAGGAACCACTAAATATTTAGGAACCATTAGGAACCAATATTCACCAGTGTATATATATGATATTCACCAGTGTATATAAAGCATATGTATATATATATATATATATATACACTGGTGAATATTATATGTATATACACTGGTGAATATTATATGTATATACACTGGTGAATATCATATTAAATATACACTGGTGAATATCATATATATACACTGGTGAATATTGGTTCCTAATGGTTCCTAAATATTTACATGGTTCTTAAATGAAACCAACTCTATATATATATATATATATATATATATATATATATATATATATATATATATATATATATATATAGAGGTGGTTTATTTAGGAACCACTAAATATTTAGGAACCATTAAGAACCAATATTCACTAGTGTATATATATTATATTCACCAGTGTATATAAAGCATATGTATATATATATATATATATACACTGGTGAATATTATATGTATATACACTGGTGAATATCATATTAAATATACACTGGTGAATATTGGTTCCTAATGGTTCCTAAATATTTACATGGTTCTTAAATGAAACCAACTATATATATATATATATATATATATATATATATATATATAAATATACCATGCTTAAAATACATACAAATAAGTACGTTTTAAAAAATTATTTCAAAATAGTTAAAAAAAAGTTTTTTTCACAATTTTTTTTCGCAGAATCTTCCTAAAATAACCTCTAGAATCTTTTTATAAAATATAAAAAAAAATTTAATTTTTTCGGAAAAAATTGTAGATGCATTTTTTCGGAAGATGCATTTTTCTAATTTTATAAAAAAATGCATCTACTTATTTTCAAATATGCATCTAATTTATGGATAAAACTGCATCTTATTATTAATATTACAAAAAAATCGAGTTAAAATGCACCTTATTTTTGAAAATAAATCGACTTTTCTAAAAAAATGCATCTACCGAAAAAATGCATCCAAGTTTTTAAAAATCAAAAATTTCGAAAAAAAATCAATTTTTTTTTATTTCATAAAATGATTTTAGAGGTTATTTTAGGATGTTTCTTCGAAATAGTTTAACAAAAAACATTTTTTTTTACTATTTTTAAATTGATTTTGGAGTATTCCTACCGATATGTATTTTAAGCAAGAAGTGATGGAGTGTAGCGGAACCTCACCATATATATATATATAGGGTGAGGTTCAAATGAGATCCTCAATTTGCTAGGGATCCAGGGATCCACTTTTTAGCCACACATTTTTCCCTTAATTTTATTTTATTTTTTTTTTTTATTTTTTTTTTTTTGGCTATGTTGTACTTAACTTTTTTTTTTCAAAATCACATGTGATTTTTTTGTAAAAAATTGAAATCATATATGATTTTCAAAAACCAAAATTTTAAAATTTTAAAATCACACGTGAATTTTTTTTTTTGGAAAATCACATGTGATTTTCAAAAACCAAAATTTATAAATTTTAAAGTCACACTTGAAATATTTGTTTCTCGAAAATCACATGTGATTTTATAAGCAAAATAATTTGTACGTTAAAAATCACATGTGATTTACCCATAAAAGATTTGTAGATTGAAAATCACATGTTATTTTTAAAAGTAAGATTGAAAATCAAATGTGATTTTCGGAAGAAAAAAAAAATAAAAAAATAAAAAGTAAATAAAAAGGTAAAAGAAAAAAGTAAAAAAAAATTAGAAAAAAAGCAAAAAAAAAAAAAAAACAAAGATATAAAGGAAAAATGGGTGGTTAAAAAGTGGATCCCTAGATCTCTAGAAAATTAGAGATCTCATTTGAACCCCGCTCTATATATATATATATATATATATATATATATATATATATATATATATATATATATATATAGGTTGGTTCTTGTAAAACAAACTTTAAGATAAAATAAGTAAAAAAAAATTAAAAAATAATTTATAACGTTAGATATTTTGGATTATTGTTCATTTTAACCATATATCAAACTTTAAAAAACGAAGTTTTGTTGTACATCAAAAAATGGGTAGTTTTATCGTTGTGCATCAAATTTGAATATTTACTGTACAAAAATAATGAATTTGATGCACAACCCCTAAACGACATATATTTTTATGTATATCAAAACTTGTTTTTTTAAAGTTTGTTATAATGGAATAAATAAACATAATACAAAATTACACATATTATAAATTATTTTTTCATATTTTTTACTTAATTTATTTTAAATATTGGTTTATAAGAACCTCCTCTTATATATATATATATATATATATATATATATATATATATATATATATATATATATATATATATATATATATATATATATGTATATGATAAAATAAAAAGTTCCAAATTTGTAAAAGGTCGAGGAAGCAATGTGGGACTTTTAACGTTATGCACACGAAAAAGTTATGCCAAGTCACAAGATGTACTTAAACTTACCAAGTAAGCATGTCACGTCACCCTGCCACGTCACCTGATGTACAAAAAAAATATGATTCACATTAACGATACACAAAAAATATGATACACATTAATGATACAAAAAAAAGCTATGATATTCAGCTATGATGCACACATAAATGTTCATAATAGGTGTGCATCGTATTTTTTTCTAGCCAAAAAGAAAAAACAAATTCCACGAAAAAAAAAAATTTGATTTGTTTTTTTAAATATTTTTTTTATTAATAATATTATTTTTTATTAAAAAGATAAAAAAAATTAATTTTTTTTTCCAAAGTTATCACATGTCACTCTCAAAATATTTCCTCGTTTTTTTTACAAGTTTGAGACTTTTCACAAGAACCATATATATATATATATATATAGGGTTGTAGAAAGTCAAAGAATTATTGTAGAAATGACATGTGGCAACTTTGTAAAAAAAATTTTTTTTATCTTTTTTATTAAATAATAATATTTTTATTAAAAAAAATATTTTAAAAAAAAAATCGAACATTTTTTTTTTCAGGAATTTTTTTTTTTTTGCTCGAAAAAGATATGATGCACACCTATGATATGATGATCATTTATATGTGCATCATAGTTGAATGTCATAGCGCTTTTTTTTGTGTATCATATTTTTTTGTATCATTAATGTGTATCATACTTTTTGTGTGCATCATATGACGTGGCATGCTTACTTGGCAAGTTTAAGTACGTCTTGTGACTTGACATAACTTTTTCGTGTGCATAACTTTAAAAGTTATGCACAAAATGATGACGTTATCGAAAAGATTTTCAATTTTTTTTTTTTTATTAAAAAAAAATAATAATTTTTTTTTTAAAAATGTTATCTAAGCATTCACATTTCATTCCACATTGAATCCTCGACTTTTTACAAATTTGTAAATTTTTATTTGATCCTACTCCTATATATATATATATATATATATATATATATATATATATATATATATATATATATATATATATATAGAGTTGGTTTCATTTAAGAACCATGTAAATATTTAGGAACCATTAGGAACCAATATTCACCAGTGTATATATATGATATTCACCAGTGTATATTTAATATGATATTCACCAGTGTATATACATATAATATTCACCAGTGTATATACATATAATATTCACCAGTGTATATATATATATATACATATGCTTTATATACACTGGTGAATATCATATATATACACTGGTGAATATTGGTTCCTAATGGTTCCTAAATATTTAGTGGTTCCTAAATGAACCCACCTCTATATATATATATATATATATATATATATATATATATATATATAGTGAATGGTTTATGCGAGAACTCCTTTTTTTGCGAGAACTGCGAGAACTCTCACAAAAAGTGTTAGGTCACGTTTCACTTTGTTCATTCACATTCACACTCTTTTTGAGATTAATAATCAAGTAAATATAAACGTAAAAAACTAAAAAAAATCATATAAAATGACGTGAAAAATTTTCTTTCATATATGAACTCATTTTTTGAATAAAAAACGTTCACATGTGAACAATTCTTAATACGCGTGATTTCATACAATTTTTTTTAATTTTTAATTTATATTTTTACTAGATTTTTAACATTCAATAGTTTTTACATGTCAATAAACATAATTACATGTTAATTGACAATTTTTTTAAGAGTTCTCGCAGTTCTCGCAGAAATAAGAGTTCTCGCATGAATCAGTCCCTATATATATATATATATATATATATATATATATATATATATATATATATATATATATATATATATAAAAGATGATTGAAACAATTCTGAAGATGTCGTGACAACTTTTAAAACAACACGTGTCATTTATTTTACTTCCAAATAAAAAAAAAAAAGATCATTATCTATATTTTGGATAATTATTATGTTATATACTAACATATAAATATAAATAAGTTGGATAAATATTAATATTATTATTAAAATGATATTTATAACTTAGTTATTTTATACTGTATTAATTATCATTACTTAGTTACTTTTAATTCGTTTATTTCTAGAATTGCAAGGTTATTAGATATATAATTAGTTGATTTAATAGCCCTTCTATTTATTTCTTAAGCAAATTAGTGACAATTTTTATTATAAGTATAGGTAATTGTACATTCAAATACAAAAGGTTATAAATATAACATTTGTTGTATAATAAGTTGATTTAATAGTCTCTTCTATTATTTCTTAAGTAAACATTAGTGACAATCTTTATTATAAGGGTAAATAACGGTTTAATCATTAAACTTTCAGATATTTACCATTTTAACCACTTAACTTTATTTGACAATGTTTTTATCCTTAACTTTCAAACATTTATCATTTTAAACACTAAACTTTATTTGACGATATTTTTACCATTAACACTTTAACCACCTATCATTTTTAATCCTTAAACTTCAAAAAAAAAACAATGTTTAAATCCTAAACTTTCGATAAATTATTGTTTTCACCACTTATAAAATGTTTCGTCATCTAATTTAAATGATTAAAACGAATAATGGTTTAGAGTTTGGTGCTTAAAATGATATATGATTTGTAAGGTAAGGGTAATAAGAATTGTTAAAAAAGTTAAGTGATTAAAATGATAACAAATTAATAGTTAAGGATAAAAACATTGTCGAAAAAAGTTAAGTGGTTAAAATGATAAATATTTAAATATTTGATGATTAAAACATTATTAACCCTTATGATAAATATAAGTTATACGAATAATATTTACTTATACAAAATTTATTATAAGTTTTCATGGCCAATATATTTTTTAAAGTTAAAATATTGATTGTCCATATATGATATAAAACATAATTCTTATTATTAATTTATTTTTTAAACTAACATTTTCTACATTATAATTCTCTTTTTATCATATTTAATGTTAATTTTTCGATTACCGTACATCGTACGGGTATTAAAACTAGTATATATAACTAAAGAAGGATTGAAATAATTGAAGAGATTCCATATGACACCCCTTAAAACAATACGTGACTTAATTTAAAACATAATTGTAAATTATGTTTATCATCATCACATATAATTTATGATAATAAATAAACAAACAAAAATAAATTTAATACTTATCATCTTAAAACAATTTAACACATATTTTAAATTAGGTATTAGTATATAAGTAGTACTCAGCTCTACACGTTCCAATTTTTTATGATCATTTGGTTAGACAGGTAAATATCAATTTAATTCATGGTTTCTTTCGTTTTTTAATTTTATTTTTCACAAAGATAAAAGTACTTTATTTGATAATTAAATAATTAAAATTATCATATATGATATTTTGATGGTTACATATAGCTATGTATATATAGCTAAGTATAAATTTGAATATGTGAAATGTATAATAACTTTTTTGTTAAATTAATGTTAAATTTTCGATAATCATACATTATACGGGTATTAAAACTAATTGTTTAATAAAACACTCTTACATTAATTAAAAAATAAAATGTATTACAATAATTATTATATAAAACACATTACAAACTTAATTTTTTTTTTTTTTTTTTTGCTTTCCTATAAAAGCTTAAGTACCACGTTCTTAGAATTTAGAACAACCCATCGTGGATTTCAACTTTAGTCCTCACGGAATTTTCACGGTATTCCGGTTCCATATCATCCATACATGCATTGAAATTACAACTTTAGAAAACGACATTTGTCTTCAATCTTTTTTGTTTTAGCAGTCTTTATATCTTGAATTTATTGGATAACACGCTTAGGAAAGAAACACCTAAGAAGAGGAACATGCATATTTAGATGCCTGTGGCCAGAGACGGAGCCAGTAGGGGGGCTGGCGGGTGCTTGGCCCCCCCTAACTTACAGCCATGGATGTCAAGTTGCCCTTCTTTTCCGGCAAATTATTATTAATCAATCAATGAATCAATGAATCAATGAATGAATGAATGAATGAAGTACTCTGAGTTGACGAATTTCAGTGATTAATGTTTGGAGGTTCAGCTTGAATTTTGACACCACCACCGTCCACCGACTCCATTAAATTTTCTCAATCTCAATTACAAACACCCATTCTCAATTACTATATTGGGCTAAGAGGACCCATATGCCCGGCCCAATTAAACAGCCATGTATACTTATTATTCTAGAGGGGTTTTTTCATACGTCCATCCCAAAATCAGACATCTTTAAGAAAGAAAGCGAAAAAAACGATTTTTTCGATGGTCCGGTATTCATCATCGGAGAAGAAGAGTTAATTATGTGGTTATTGTTTTTCTTTTCTTTTCTATTATTTGAGAAGTCAGATGGCACGTTATACAATTTTGGAATAACAAACAAAATGCAAGGTTTGAATTAAGGGAAAATAATGGGTAGATAACGTTTTAGTTTTCAAATTCTTATTTTTAAATTTATTACACTAAATACGTAAAGACTTTATTTTTAATTAAAACAACTTTTATGATGTTTATGGTTTATTTATGCTTACTTATGTAAAAAAGAAATTATGTTAGCATATGTTATGTGTTATTAGTAGTAGATTAGTTAATAATGTAACGAATTGGTGTTATAGTGAAGTACAATTTTTGTTTGAACCCTTTAATATCGTAACATTTTGGCAATATATTCGGCCCCCCTTAACATCAAATCCTGGCTCCGTCTCTGCCTGTGGCTTTCATGAAGGTATTGGAATATAATCATGACCGAAAACTAAAAGGCTCTTTGTGGCCTTCGTTTTCGAGGGTTACCGGTGCATCGAGAAGTTTGGTATTAAGAAACTTTGGTGCTTTTTCCAAAACAATTTCATTCGCAATGATGTCCAAGCGGCCACCTAACTTCATGCTATTAAACTTCCAACGCCATTGTGTATATGGAGTTGTCATCGTCACCACTTCCTCAATCTCGTTCGGCTCGATCGTGACATGCTATGAAACATCAAGGTGTTGTTTGTTTTTTTCAGACATAAAATGTCTGATGTCTATTTCCATGTCTGCAGGAGAAGATGTGGTTCTAATGTCTGAAATCTGAAGAAAAAAAATATTGTTTGTTTTTATAAAAATAATAAGCTGTCTAATTGTGTAATTTGTTATTTTTGCTATATATTACAAAATTGTTAAGTTCATAAGTTACAACAACTCTTTAAAGCTTATTTCAAAGTAAATGAAAAGCTAACCAAACTTAAACGTTGATTTCAAATTTCAATAAAGCCAAAAGAAAATCAGATTAATTTCAAAATACAAATAACATTCATTCAAAATATTCCATCAATTATTTTGCAATTTACTCTCGCAAATGAGTTATATACTATCAATTTGTAGCAGTATTGTGTGCTTGTAACTCTTCGTACAGATGTTCGTTTTCAACGTCAATCGCATCCATTACATGGTCTTTTTCAAGTTGCACAATAATTTAATCATATTGACAAAACAACTCATAACTTAAAAAAAAATTAACGTATAAAATTTTGAATTACAAAACATGGGATGCTTATATCTCGTTGCATATTACAAATAATTTAAAACTAAAAAGTAACAAATTTTGAAATAATATATATTGCCATTAGTAAAAGTTAGTTATTATTAACAAGAATTGTTTACTAATTTAAAAAGAGTTTTAAATCATTCGTAATTAAAATTTTAAATAAAAAAAAAGTATTGCATAGTACTAGGGCAATAATTCATGTCATTCATATAAAGCATAAAAAAAAATTCTCCTTCTATTATCATAAAGTTGCTTATTAATTACAAAGAATATTTGTATAAAAAATGATTACATATACACCTAAATAATTTTAGAAAAGAAGAGAAAACGAAAAGAGATTAACTTTGTAATGGTGTGGGATGGAAAATGGTTATAGAAAGAAAAACTGGTTAGACTCAAAATGTCTTAAAAAAATAAGACTTTTTTCAAATCTTCTAAATTAGTGAAAATAAGTGATTATTTTGTCTAATTTCTGTTTCTAAACAAACTTGGTTTTTTTTTAAATGTCTGCACGCACTCGCAGACATAAGTGTCCAGGAAACACTTCTTGGAAAAAACAAACACCACCCAATGTTTTTTGGGTTAAGTCTACTAAATATCAACTAAGTTGTTCAATTTTATCTAAGTAATACCTAAAGTGAAAATATTATTTGAATTATACCTAAACACATTTTTTTTTTGTTTCCGTGTTATACATAGGTAACGGGCAACCTCTTAAACCAGTTACCTTTTTTTTCTTCTTCTTTTGTATTCTAGATAAAAATGATCTTTATTAATCAAAAAGGAAACAAAGCAGGATTCGAACCCGAGACCCTTTGGTCTTTAGGATCTAAAGGATATCAAACCATATATATGTGGAGGATTTAGAAAAAAGTAGAAATATATATAATAAAGCTACGAGTTAATACATTTAAGGGTCACTGTACTATTTCAAATAATTCGATTGAATCATTGAACTAAAAAAAAAAATATGTCGTTATCACTCTACTTTCAAAAAAAGTTTAAAATGATCACTCATGATTAAAAAAAAAATCTAAATGGGTCACCTGGGCAACCTGCAACCGGCTAGTAACAGGTCACGTTTAATTTAAATTAGGTTTAATGCACTCGAGGATCACTATACTATTTCAAAAAATCTGATTGAATCACTCGACTAATAGAATATATATATATATATATATATATATATATATATATATATATATATATATATATATATATATATATATATATATATATATATATATATATAACTTTCCTTCTACTTTTTAAGACCGTTTATTTGAATCATTTGGGCCCACGACAACTTATTGTTCTAGGTTAAAAACTAAATTTTTATAAAATTAAATTTTTTATTTTTTCAATATAATGATTTGTGTTTTTATTAAATTACACTTTCCCCATTAATTAAAATTCCGGACTCAAAATTTTTCATTCAATATGTATATATATCTATATCTATATATCTATATATCTATTCCAATCGGTGTATAACAATCGATGATGTGGAGCACGACTCTCGCTAATTTGAAAGAAAACCTTAATAAAGTAGCGTTAGATGTCCACGAAGATGATGAGGACGATGCTCGCGTGGATGATTATGATCGGATCTCTAATTCTGATTGGAGGTTTTCGATTAATCATCGCCGGTCAGTCTCGCCTATGGTTAATGGTGTTGATTCCAGTTGCTTTAATTCAGAGGTAATTGTTAGTTTATTTAGATGATTTTAGTTTTTGGTTGATTTGGTGTAGATTGTGGTTAAGTTAGGGTTTCTGAGATGTTAAATTAGTTAATGTAGTTAGATACAGGATTGTTACCTGATTATGATTAAAAGTATGTAACAGGGTGTGAAGGGGATGAGAGAGCTCGAGAATATATCGTTTTATGATTCTATTAAGCATAGGTACAGTGAGAGTGAAGCAGAAAATAATAATTATGAGCTCGAGAATAGATTGTTTGAAAGAGTACAATGATCCTCGGGTGTAATAATTAGAACGTTTAAGTAATAATCCGAATTCCCAAACCTAATTAATCTACCTACCCATCTTCTTCTTAAAAGCCCTTTTTCTCGAACCCTTAATCCGAATTCCCAAACCTAATTAATTTTAATAATTAGAACGTTTAAGTAATAATTGAATTTAGATTATGTGTTTCTTAACTTCGTTACATTGTGAATTTAGTACGATATGTTTTTAATCTTATTTGTTATATAATTCGAGTGAAGTAGTGCTTTCCGTTTTGGAGGGAATGTTATTTGTTAAAATTCTTAGTGTAGATGAAATTGTATAACGGGGAGTTGTATATGTTCCTTCATCGAGTTATGTATAACCTGTTATGCCAATTGAGAACACCACCACCACTGTCACTCTTTTTCTTTCCAATAATAGATTATGACTGATATTTATTGTTGTTGGAGGATTTGAGATGAGGAAATGGGAATTTGGATTTTGGTTCAATGGGGTTTTAAGATGAAGAAATGGTGGGGATATGTGAAAGGGGAAGAAAAAAGAGAGTAGGGTGATGATGTATTGTTATACCGTGCAAGTAGATAAAACATAAAGGAACAATGCATCAAAGAGTTGGACAAAATGCATTAGAAACTACTCATTTAGGAAGTGAGTTGATGTTGGAACCGAAAAGCGAAAATGACAAGAAAAATTTGCCTAAGGGTAATGGTCATTTGGTACTTTGGTTGGGACATGTTATGGCGTGTTTGGTTGTTTAGTGTATGTATTGTGTAACGAAAACGAAGTTTGTTGGATGTGTGTGTTTTAATAGTTTTGAGTTTAGCATCTATAGAGTTGGTATAAAGGTTTAAACGAAAAAGAAAAGAAATGTTTTTAACACTAGCTTGTTTAAAAACAAAAGTTAACATTTTACTTTTATAAACGATCGAGTTTCACAAAGTAAAGAAATTAACACAAGCCATTATGAGGTGTACTTACTATGTTCCAACTATGATGATTATCAGTATATGTTCATACTGATACCGCACACTCATTATGAGGTGTACTTCTGATGTTCCAACTATGATGATTACTTGTGATGTATGCTTATGTTGTGCGATTTGATGATGTTTTCAACTACTTAAATGCATACATTATTTTATTACTGATTTTGAAATATGAGATTACCTTTCTTTTACTACTTACTCAATGAAATCGCTCAACGTTATGCTGACATTTGTAGCTTTACTTTCAGGGAATGAGCAGGCATAGGACTTGACATTAGGAGTCGGATTCTAGATGACGTTCAGGATTACTTTTGCATTGTGGCTATTTTATATTTATACATTTGGATTATATTTCGGGCTTGCATGCCCAAGTGTTCTTACATTTCGTTGATGGTTGCATTGGATATTTTACTTGTAGTGTTTGACGGTTTTTCGTGTACCAAGGATTATACCTTGAGTATGGCGACTTCATAACAATACATTATTTACTTATTCATATAGATTATGTCTTTATTTACTATTGGGTTATGACGATCACCAATCGGCCACACCCTGCGTTTCCGCCACTGGAGGGGTGTGACATCTGCCTACAAAATGGTCAGTTCAAGTGATGATCATTAATAGAACAAGAAAATTGAATGCTATGACACTGGTGGAGTTAATTGGAATTCTGCAGTCATAAGAAGTTTACATGCAAATTGATGAGAAGAAACAAACTGGAAATTCATATAGATGTGCTTCGAAGGCTCAAATTTCTATGAATTCAACTCATATTCCAAGTCAAGCTCAACCTCAACCTCAACCTCAGTCATATGCAAGTTATCACTTTGTAAGCTATCACTCTGGAAGCTGCTGCCCATCCAATCAAACATATGCTGGTTATAATTCAAGTGCTTATGGAGGATATTATGGTCAGAATGTTGAATCAAGTGTGTATCATTCACCTTTTGTAAACTCCGGAGCTAATGGATTGGGAGATAAGGAGATTCTGTATAGGACGTTTGTTGCAAGTTATTAAGCATTTGTTGCTGGAAGCTTGAATCAAGCTGAACTTGCAAGGGAGGATTCAAACAACTCCATCCTGATGATTTGGAGGAAATTGATATGAAATGGAAGATGGCCATGGTGAATGTTAGAGCTAACAGGTTTCAAGAAGACTGGAAGAAACAATTTCACGAAGGAAAATGGTGATAGGATGAGATTTGTAAGTCAAAGGTCAAGTGCTTTAACTGTGAAGACTATGGACACTTTGCAAGAGAGTGCATGGCACAAATAAGGATGAACAACAACAACAACTATCAAAGAAACATCTATCAACCAAAGGAAGAACAAAAGAAGTTGACTTTTGCAGAAGTGAAGAATGGTAAGGAGGAAGGAAGCTCAAGTGGAAAAATCCTTGATTACTTTTGGAGAATTTGATGAGGTGAAAGAAGAGGATTTAAAAAAAAAAAAGACTGTCTCAGCTCTAATGAGTAAGATTAATACAGTTTCCACTGATGAGGTACTTTCTAAAGCTTGCTCTATTGATTGCTTAAATACTATGAAATACACTAGAGAACACAATTTGAGTTTGATAAAAGAAATTGATTTAATTAAATTTCATCAAAGAGAATGGGATTATAGAACATCAATTTGTGCATAAAGTAAAGGCTGGTATTGGATTTAATGCAGTACCACCTCCATTCAATGATAATTTCTCTATTAAACTTGAATCAACAAATTTTAAGAGTGGTTTATCTGTTGAAAATTCTCTTGATGATGTTTCTGCATTACATTCTAAATTAGATCTGAATGAAACTTGCTCTTCTGTGAATAAATTGATTAATTTGACTTCTATTCCTAGTCTAAATGAAGTTTTTAATTTTGTAGCAGGTCAAACATTAATAATGAAGAATTATGTGAAGGAAAGAATCTCAATGTTGAAATTTGTAATAACATAGAACATATAGAAATTGAGGAAGAAATTGTAGAACATGTTCATAAATGTTTGCATGAAAGATGTTATTTGTTTCATAATTTGAATTTGAATTTTTCTGATTTGTCAATGCATGAATCAATCGTGAATGAAATAGATGTAAATGATTATGTGAATGAGTTTGTGACTGTTAAACATGAAAAAGTCAAATATAAAAAGTCAAAGAGAAAACCAAAATGCAATACATGCAAGAAAAAACACAAATTAGAAGAATGTTGGTTGAAATCTAAGGATAAATGTGTTACTGAATGTGTTTCAAAATCTGATATATTGCAATTTGGTAGAATAAACTTTAAAAAGTGCAAGATTAATTATGAAAAATCCAAGAATGTGAATGTAATGAAATTTAGTAGAATTAATCTTGTATTGCTGATTGGTTTGAAATTACCCAAGTTAAAATATTATGTATCCGAGTTAAAAGCTTGAAAAATGATGATAATATGTTTAAATCGGGTAAAATGAAAATTAACTCTGGTAAACATGTTTTCAAGTATAACTCTGGTGAACAAAATTTTAATTCGGAGAAACAAATGTTTAAGTCGGATGAAATTTTGGATTCTCAGTTTAACTCGGGTGTAGAAATTTTTATCTCGGGTGATGAAAAATTTAATTCGGATTATAAAAACTTATATTCCAGAAAGAAAGATTTCATGATCATTTTAGGTTTAACAAGTTTATAAGATTGAATTCGAAGTTTACAAAAACTTGGATACCAAAATCTCATTGAATAATGATTATGTGCTGGAGAAATCCATTGATTCTGAAGAGAATATATGGGTAGTGGATAGTGGATGCTCTAGACAGATGACTGGGAATATCAAGTTGCTTCAAGATTTCATTGCATTCATTGGTGGTAAGGAGGAGATATGGGTGGAACTATTACAGGAAAATGAAAATTTTCAAATGGCCCATTGACTCTGGAGCAGGTTAATTTATTGAACGAACTAAAATATAACTCGATTTCAGTCTCTCAGGTATGTGACAATGAGTACACTACTGCTTTCACTTCAGATTTTTTCTACATACTTAAACGTGAATATGTCATACCACAAGACATGATTGTTTTGAAAACACCAAGATGTGAAGACATGTACATTTTAGATATGAACAATGTTCAATCAACTGAATCTTCAAACTTTTTCATATCTAAAACTACTGTAAAATCCTAAAAAGAATTTTCAATTACTTGACCACTGTATTTCATGTTTAAAAGGTAAACATCGGAAATCAAGTTTTAAACTTAAGACTCAAAATTCAGTAGATACTGTCCTTCACCTTCTACACATGGATCTATAAAGAGTCTTGGCATGAAATCTTATTGTTTAGTTATCACTGATGATTATTCACGATTTTCGTGGGTGTTTTTCCTTGCTCATAAACATGAGACCTTTGAAATTTTAAAAGATTTTGTTATTCAAATTGAAAATTTATGTTATAAAAAGGTGAAAGTCATTAGATGTGATAACGACACTGAGTTAGGAATGCAACCATGATTGAAATTGTGCTCATAAGGGAATTTCTAGACAATATAGCTCACCCCGAAACCTCAACAAAATGGAGTTGCTGAGAGGAAAAATAGGACATTAACTGAGGGAGATTTACCAAAGAGTATGGTTAAAAAGACAAGAGTCTCCTTCAACTAGAGGTATCTTATTCATGTTCTCGTTTGCTGCATTTCTGGTCGTTCTGGAGGGTTTGATGAGATGAATCAGACATTGGCCTCTGCGTTTGTATGCATGATCACTCAAAGGATGTTCAACTTTTA
The DNA here is from genome assembly GCA_910822075.1 of Senecio squalidus. Taxonomy (NCBI): domain Eukaryota; kingdom Viridiplantae; phylum Streptophyta; class Magnoliopsida; order Asterales; family Asteraceae; genus Senecio; species Senecio squalidus. The sequence continues at coordinate 24,881,554 of CAJVGC010000065.1, read as the reverse complement.
TGGATTCATCATAGACTGTGTGTAGAGAATGACTGAAGGAGGTTCTTAAAAGTTTCTGTTATATCCAAGATTTCTTCAGATCATAGTGCAATCTGAAGTTCAGGTGTTGATGCTAGAAGGTCCTACTCTTAAGGATGAGAACATGAACTGGAAGATCATGAACAACATGAGAAAGTCTTTTGCTAAAGCAAGGGTGTTCTTCTCAGGACAGTTCACTCCTTTCTTCCCACCAATGATTAATCAGGCAGGGGTAGCTGTAAAGATGTTTTTAGAGCTACAAGCCCAGTGGGGAGAAAATGTACAACAACAAGATCAACAACAGCAACAACAAGAACAACAACATCAACAACAAGAAAAACAACATCAAAAACAAAAAGTAGAGGATGATCAACCTAGATCACCTATTATTCCAATTCCATCACCTCCACCTCAAACACCTATTGTTCGGCAAGCCCAAGGGAGTGCTGAAAGAGAATATTGGTATTACACTTTTGAGGAAAGCAAAGCTTTGCCTAATTTGGCTGCCTCACATATTCTCTCTCCTGAAGTTCCAACTGTGTCTACCCTAGTGCTAAATGTTTAGAAGGATGCTTCAACAAGCAGTCCTATTAATGTCTATACTTCAAGGAAGAAACGGGGATCAAGAATTGGTAAGTTGACAATATTGGAATTGACTAAGAAAAATGAGGCATTGGAACAACTGGTTCTGAGGGAAAAGTCTCTGATAAATCAGCTAAGATGGAAAAATGCTTCAAATGCAGTCAGCGAGCAGTTAAGGCTAAAGTGTTTGTTAAAATCTCTTCCTATGGATGATGCATCACAAATAGGGGGAGATAAAACTGAGATTGAATTTGAAGTTGAAGCTGAGGATAGAATGGTGGTGGAAGGAGAAAATGTTGAAGTTGAAGCAGAAGGAAGATTGGATAACAGTGAATCTGTTAATGAAGAAGCTGAGATAGATTTATCAATTGTGGGGAAGATTGTGAAAGACTTGGAGAAGGCCGGGAGCTCCAAAGGAATAGAAAAAGTCCCTGAGTTTACATCTAGTGAAGAAAAAGTTAAATCTGGTGAAGAATTGCTTAATCGGGTGACAAAGATAAATATAGTGACGAAGAGTTTATATTGGGTGAAGAATTATTTAACCTTGAAGATGAAGAAGAAATTGAAAGTGTTGAAGCTGAAAAGAATATTAGAAAATTCAAAGCAGTTGATCAGTTTGGAGAACTTATTAATTAAGCAACATCTGAAAAACACTTTGAGGTGCTATATGAGGGGATTTTGATGTTAATGCAACAAAGACCTTCACTTTTATATCAAGGAAATGAATCACGTATCTGTACACACATATGACATTAATAATCAATGGAATGAAGAGTTGGGAGGAGAGAGGGTGGTGATAGATATTGACAGTGACAAGGAAGGCGATGAGAGTGAGGAAGTGACTGTTAAAGAGGAAGAAGAAACTGTTGAGGTTGGAAACAGTGTAAGAAAAGGGGGGGGGGGGGGAGTGAAGAGTATAGCACTGAATGCATTAAAACTAGTACATTCCAAGGTGATCAATTTGAAGAAGAAGATGATAGAACACAAGAATAAGTTCTCAGAGAAGAATTAAAAACTTCATCTGAAGAACTACTTGGTTGTTGCTAGAGGTATGTCGTCTATATCAGTGGGGCAAATGAAGATTTAAACCATGCAGAAAAACTGTTTAGACATTCAACCAAAGCTTATGGTAAGTGAAATGAAATCTAAAAGAGAAAAGAAGATAGAGGAGGAGCCGAACAAAAGGAAAACTGACAGAGCTTTAGAAAATGTTGAGATCAGTCTGGAAAGTCATAGAACAGAAGCTCCAGTTGCTCCTTCTGTTCAAACTGGCGAGGGGTCTTCTACAAAACAGCTGATTTAAGTTAGAATGTCACTTTGAAGTCTCTAGTTGAGAAACAAAGTCAAGATGTGCATTCAAAGACAAAGGTAAATCAATAATATGTTCCCTTTGCAGAGTATATGGATAAGGAGTCTTACTTTACAAAGACTCAACAAGAAGACCCAGTTCCTGCTCAATCTTCTAAATCTACACTTCCTGAAGACTATTATGCAGATGATCCAGTTGTCACTGCTATGATTGAAGAACTATCGAATTGGATTGATGAGACTTCCGCAGATGGAGGTGATTTAGATCAATATGGGTTTCCCATTGATATTGTTGATGTTTCAGTTCAAGGAGAAGACAATGCTTCTGGATCAAGAATAAAGAAGGTATCTCAAGAGAGTTAAGGGCTGAAAGAGAATAGCTGATGGATATGAAGAGAGGTATTCTACCACCTATAGTTGGTTGGAGGTTTGATCATTATACTGGTGCAATTATGATTAAGAGAAAAAGCAGAACTGGTACAATGACTCAGTCCTTTGACACAACTGAGAAACTCATGCAAATCTCAGTGGAAGATGCCAAAAGACTCTGTCAATTGAAGATGGTGAACCATGGTCAATATGCTCATGGATATGATTATCAGAGGTTCATTTACGAATGTGCTAAAAATGGCTTTGCCAACTTTGGGAAGAAATTCAGAGCAAAAAGAAAAAGGATGACTATGTTTATTGCTCTTATGAAAAAAGTCAAGGTTATGCATCAAAAGCCCAAGATACTCAGATGGTGGGTAGATTATGAGAATGATGAGATTGTACTGAGCAGAGAAAATGGTGAGGATGAAAGGCTCTATGAAAATGCTGATCTAAGAGAGCTCTTTAATGATGATACTCTTACTATTTTTAACCTTCCACTTGATAAACTACAACCTGATGATAAAGAAAGAAGGATGGCTCTTAAGGTTGTAGCTTGGGAGGTTGATAAGATCAGAAGGGGTACAAGAGAGAAAAGATAGAGACTGGTGGGTATTTTGAAGATGGGAATGGAGCTTAACCTAGCAAGATGAAGATTTTGGAAGCATCATCCAATCGGGGGATTGTTGGAGCATAAAGGATTGATGACTGAAGCTTTCAAAGATCTTTGTCATATTGTATAGTGTTAGATATTTAGTTGGGGTGAACATTGTTCATCACCCGAACTAAATCTTAGATTGTAATATCAAGAAGACTTTAGGTCGGGTGAACTAACTCTTCACTAGAGTTAAGTTCAAGTTCACCCGAACTAAAGTTAAATGACGTTTTAATTACTAGTTCACCCGAAGTGTATTTAAATAAACATAAGGGTTGTTATAATTTAATAGTTAGATAGCTTAGCCTATAAATAGTGGTGAGAGGAGTTCAGAATTAAGAGTTTACGTATCAAAATATCGGTAACAAACTTTTCCGCCATTTAAGGCTTTGAATATAATAACTTCCATTATTGAATTCATTA
>CAJVGC010000065.1:24853199-24873199 GCA_910822075.1 Senecio squalidus | reverse complement strand
TCACTCTTGATAAACACCCAGTTCTTGTTAATATGTTATAGCTGAATTATAACAATTAACAAGAGATTGAATAACACTCAGTTTGATTTAAAGTAAAACGGCCTCGAATTACAAACCTCAAGTTCCCTATTTATACACAATATGAGGGAGCTTGATAAGGACGAATCTTAAAAAATCTTCTAAAAAGATAGAAGATTTTATCTAACTAACTTGCTAAACTTTCGGTTCAAGACACATTATGGAGCTGACTTATTCAGACCCATAATGCTAGTCACTAAGACTCAAAAATGACTCAGACTCGGACTTTAATAAAACGGACTTATAATTTGGGTTCAATTGCTAATTTTCCCACGATCTCCCCCTGTCTGTTTAAATTATAGCCTTTACAATGACACACAGTAGTAAACAAACACAAACAAAAACACATTTATTAAATAAAAGGTTTAGGATAAAACCGACTTCCTTCTTCTTGACTTTGATTTTAGCATAGAGTCCCACACTGTTGGGATTCAAAGCATCTTTAGCCCATTGTGTTCTCTCAGTCTCCCACTTCATCAATCTGCCCATTTCTTCATCAGTCTTGGAGTTCAGAAACTAATATTCTTTCTTGATCAGCTTCACTTTGTTAGACTGAGTTTCTAGGTCTTCGATCCTCCTTAAGTTGTTAAACAACCAACTTATCAGCTTCATTCTGAATGGTTACATTGATCACTGGTGCACTCATTCAATAAAGCAAGGCACAATCAATGTAGCACAGTCCTTCAAGATTATCATTTTTGACATAAAATTTTTCTTGAAAGACTATACCTTAGGGCACAGGATGATTGTTTCTTGATTCCAACCCAAGTGATTTAGCTCCAGCATGAACTCTGTTGATGGTACATAATTTTCCGTAATCTTCTTCAGGAATCAGTTCCAGGAAATGAGCAGCATTGACATTCTATATTGCTTCCCTCTTGACCTCAGTCTGATGTGCAATGTTCCCAATCCTTGTGCTTAACTGGGAAATTCTTTTCCATTCCTCCAACCCAAAGTGTGCATTCTATTCACAACAATTTTGAATGTGCTATTTTGAATACACATGTGAGCACCAAACCTCCACCAGTTTCAGTACACCATAAGTGGTTAATCCACCCTTTCATGCTCTCTTTCAACCCTTTTAGCCATCTCCTGATCAGCTTCAATTCTGTCTTGTTCTGCATCTAAGGCTAACTGATCTTCCCTTTTTAACTCAGCTTCAAGATCTTCAGCAGCTTGATCACAAGAATCTTTCTCAACAGTTGATTGGTCCTTTGTTTTGTCACCAAATCTCTCAAAATATAGGTCTTTGACATATTCTTTGTATGCTTCCACTGTCATAGCAGCATTAAGAGCTGACCTTTCCAACTTAACTTGTCTTTCTTCTTCAGTAAATTCAATCTTTTTTATTTCTTTAGTTTGACTCTCAACTTCAATATTTTTATCCCCCACAACCTCCATTTCTATTTCTTCCTCACTTTCAACTGCTGAATCTGATGATAAGTCACTGTAGTCAGTTTCAAAATATTCTTCAGTTCTTTCAGTTTTGAGATTATATACCAACTTCCTCATATACCTCTTCTCCTTTTCATCCCCCTGAGTAGAAGACTCAGTTCTTTTTCTTTTAGATCCTTCTTGGGTTCAGACTCACTTGTGGCTTTAGCAATTTCCTCCCCCTGAGTCTGAGCACCCATAGAAGATTCCCCAACAACCTGCTTTCCAGACCGTGGAGCCCTGACTTCAGAAGTCAGACTCACCACCAATTCCTTCAAACCAGCCAACTCTTTTGTATTATGTTCCTTTAGATCCCTGACCTCAGTCCGCAGTGCACTCAGCTTGACATCATATTGAGTTGACATGTCCTGAATAGCTTTCAGTAAGACATACATAGTCAAAGCTCCCTCAGTATGAGGAATATTAGTAACAATAGAAGTGGGCAAGGTTGGTATAGCCTCACATCCCTCCTATTGATTAGGAGAGAGGTCTTTGACTACAGAAATGGAAGTCTGTACCTCACTCAGGTTTTAGAGCAAGGCATTGGCAACTTGTGCATTAGAGTGTGAGAAGTGTGGTGGTTCAGAAGTGTGTACCAGTACAGAACTGGTGAAAAGAGCCTGCGGAATAGGCTGTGAAACTGAGGGGGTTTGTCCCATACTAGGTACAGGGATATCCAGGAGTTGGATATCATCTTCAATGCTTTCCACATGTGTCAATGTGGCAGCCGTAACATGTGTCTTCAACCTGACTACACTAGATTATCTTTGGGTAGTCTGAGTAGTCACAACCACCTCCTGCTCTAGCAGAGGGAGGGTGGGGTGATCTACATCACTGGAGGGTAATTCATGACTGTCAACCTCATGGTGTGATAAGTACATTTTGTGCTTTATTTGGTGTGGGGCTGATTATGTGAAAATTCTCTACTGAACTTGGTGAGTTAAATAGGTTGACTGCTTGAGTTGCAAGTTTTTCAAGCTGAGATATGGGGACTTCCTTAGACTAAGTGTCACACCCCGCTAAAACGGAAACACGGGATGTGAAGAGCATCAATATCATAACATGAGTCATAGTAAAATATAACGGTTTCAAGTCATTTGCATTAAGAAATAAAAAGTTTACAAGTCCAAAAATAACCAAGTATTTAACGTTTCAACATAAATAAAATTCATAAGTACAATTTCCATAACATTCCCAAAATAAATAAACAGATCTTCTCCCGATTCATGGTACACGTGATTTGCCTCTCCTGTCCACGATATTCACTTCTATCCTTACACTTGGTTTCCTGATACATGAGAAAAAGTGTCAACTACAACAAGTAGTGAGTGAGTTACAGTTTTCTAGTCCTCGACTAAAATGATTTACGACAAGTATATAAGTATAAAATATTTCTCAACAGAAATGAAGCGTTGCAGTGCTTAAAAGTGTATATACTTGTAAGAATGTTCACGGACAAGTATAGCAATACTTGTAAAAATGTTTACGGAATCGTATGTCTCTAAATATATATACGCGTAAGGATATGAGTAAAGAAAATAAACTATTGATTGGAATATTGTATCAACCTCTTGGCATAATATAACTATAAGTGTTCACACTAAACCGATTAACCGACCGCGAGGCCCCTTACCCCACACTATCTACGAGGGGTATGTCTGTTCTTAGTATATGTTCTTAGACTGCAATCTAAGTAACGAACGATCATTTCCTAAGTATCGATACCCATAGTACTAAACGACTTAACAAGCTAATAGTGTGTTGCGAAAACTGGGCACTAATGTTATTTTTAAAATGATAGTAGGCACCTACGAACATGTTATATTCTCATCTAGAGTGGACGTTATACAATCAATAATAAGTTCAACGAGTGCCGGTCAGTGGCAATAAAAAGTACACGCATATATGTTCATAAAACGTTTAATTCTCATGTTTCCCCCAAAAAGAGTTGAATAATAACAGTAAATAAAGGGGATGTAACTCAAGGTTTGCGTAGAATGAGAAGTGTGAAAGGATGTAGTCGGAAGACGCTAGAATCAAATGAGTCCTAAAACAAACCGGGTTCTCGAGTAAGTATAATAATTACTTTATGTTAATCTCTTATAACATTTTATAAGTTTATGACATTATGCTTAACTTGATACCAAAACTTAATATGTCCACAATATTTTTATATTGTATAAAATTTCGTTTAGTCCAAATAAGTCCATTATATTCGATGTCTAAGGTCCATAATAGTTCGTAATTTTATTAATTCGTTTATGAAGTGTAATAACACTTTCCCACTCAATTAACCATGTTAAATAACGATAAAACAATGACAAGGTAGTTTAGTTAACAACATATCATGCATGTTCCAGTATTGTTTTACTAGTATTCTGTTGACACAATTTTTATTGACTGTAAATATTAAAGATTCGTTGATTTTTACCGTTAATACGTTAAAAATGAAGATTTCGTGTTAACAGCAAGATTCAGACGGCGGCTGAAATAGTTCAGCCGCTGGCTGAACAATATCAGCCACCGGCTGGAGGGTCGAGACCAGTTTCGTGATTTGTCGTTTTAGCGATTTTTGAGTATTTTTCTGTAGATTTTGACATGCAACTGGTAAATCTTGAAAAATGTTTATAGATTTCTTCAAATAGCACCTTTTTATATAAAAATTTATGTATAAGGTTCAAATCTTGAGTTTTTTATGATAATGACCATAAATTCTTATAAAAATACATTTTTATATGCTAGATGAGACATGCAATATGAAGTTTACGTAAAAACAGTGAGATTGATGAATATACCGAAAGAAAAGTGGATTGATGAAGATTTTGAGCTACTAGGTGGTGAATTCGGCTTCAAAAACGGTAGAAATGATGTATTGATGATAGTTCCTGTATCTTCTTGATGATATTGTCAATTGTGGGAAAGATTTGGGTGTGTCTTGATGTTTTCTTGCTGGAAAATCACTGGAATGAGGGGGGAGTTTTAGAGAAAAGGTGGTTGAGTGTGTGTTTCAATTGAGAGCAAATGAGGGAGAGAGTGTATGTGTTTGTGATGTTAGAGGTGAATGAAATGGGTTAGAGGGAGATAGTAGTGGCCTTGGGACTGCATTTCTGTGTCATTTTGGAGGTCCAAACGGGTTGGGACAGGTGTGGTGTTTATGTGGCATGCAAGAATGACTCACCAAAAAGTTGGTGGCTGGACCAGCGACTTTTAGCCGTCGGCTGAATACCTCAGCCGCCGGCTGGGCCTCAGCCGTTGGCTGAATCATTCAGCCATCGGCTGGATGGCTGTTCCAGCTAAAGTTCGTTTTAAGTTTTCGTTATCGTTAAGAATTTGTTTAGAGTTTTACGTTCGTTCTCGTTATGAAGTTAGGAAAGTTCATAATATGGTTTCTTGGTATTAGGATTTATTTATCGATCCGACACAAACACGTTTACGGTAAAAGTGCAGTTAAGCATAAATACAGATATCTCGAAGATATAGAATACGGAATTCACCTGAAATTTAGACGGTTGTCACACTAAGAGGGGTTTCTCTCAGACTGAGGTGGAGAGAAGGGAATATTCATACCTGAGGCTCCATGAGGAGAATTGATCTCTGGATCTGCACCATCAGGCACATGCTGATCGCCACTGCCGTAAATTCTATCCTTTGTAGGTACAATATTATCCTTACTTGTAGAAACTGAGGTATCAGACTCAGTTCCTTCAGAATCAATGAAAGGATTTGCAATCCACTGAAGCATGACAGGAGTTAATCCCACCTCAGCCTCAGTGATTGTTATATATGTAAAAATCCTGGATGTCAGTCTGGGAAGAGGACAAACAAAAAATGTTTCTTCAAGTTGATTATAACTTGTCTTTCCCAAAGCAGTTTCAAAACAGAGTGAAAGCACTATAATAAAAGTCACATCCTTTGTTCTCTTTGGTTTTAAAACAAGAGAGAATTTCATCAAAATAAAGTTGAGAGTATGAAATTTTCCTTCCTGTTACCATTGAATGGAACATGTGAGTTTTAAAATTCATTCATTTCATTTAAAGTGCCTGATTTACCCCCAAAGCTTCTGTTAATGCTGAAAAACAGAAATTTCCATTTACCACTGAATATTTTGTAGTCAATAACCCCCTTGACTACAGGCTGACCTACCAATGGGAAAGCTTCATTATTGGCTACTTGCTTGGTCAGTCTAGGTTGAAACCTACCTTCACCAGCTTCCTGTGCAGTAGGAAGAAGTAGAGCTTCCCTGATTGTTTCTTCAGTAATGGTGATGGTATTTCTTCCATTGTTGTCAGTCCCTGAGATAACATTTTGAGTGTCATTGACTCGACAGATGTACCACCATTCATACAAAACAAGTGGATACATGACTGTTTCGTGAAAGTATGCGCCATATAGAGGATGAGACACAATAAATTGACATATTTGTTCAAACCCTTGATTTTGACGATTTTGTGGTATGATCACATTCGCCACCCTGTTATTGTCTTTGACCTTAACTCGTCCATCAAACTCAGCTCCATCTACCATCCCTGGCTGGATATGCAACATAATGTTAGCCATTGATCGTTGATTAATGATGTAATCGCCGCGGATGAGATTAAGAAAAATAAGAGAAGAAAATTGTTAGAAACTTAGGTTAATAATAAAAACCAGTTGAGTTTAAACTAAAGGAGCGAAAATTTAGACACTTATTTAATGTATTTACAAAAAGAACCCCCAGTTTGACAAATATGTGCAACTATCCCCTATACTTGGTAAAACAAAAGATAAAATGAAATAAAATAAATAATAAATAATGAAGAAAAACTAAATTTTTTTTAAAAGAATTTACAAACATCCGGTCTAAGCATCCAGTCAGATTGAACGTTCTCAGTCGGAGCACCCACTCAGACTGAGATTTTGAAACTTATTTAACCTTAAGGATTTAATATTCCCAATTTTCCCAGCAGGTAGAAGAACCTTTCCTCACTCAGAGGCTTTATGAAAGTATTTGCAAGCTGATCATCTGTGGCCACAAACTCCAGTCTAACCTTCCCTTTTTCAACACAATCTATGGTGAAATGATGTTTAATCTCTATATGTTTTGTCCATGAATGAAAGACTGTATTCTCAGTGATTTGTATGGCACTTTTGTTATCACACATGATAGGGTTGTTGTTTATCTTGATGTCTAGATCAACTAGCTTGTGTTGCATCCATAACAATTGTGCACAACACCTTCCTGCAGCAACATACTCACCTTCAGCAGTGGAGGTAGCAACAAAATTTTGCTTTTTATTAGACTAGCTGACTAGTTTTCCTCCCAGAAGCTGACATCCTCCTGATGTACTCTTCCTATTTAATTTGCATCCTGCATAATCTGCATCTGAGTAACCATTAGATCAAATTCAGAATCTTTAGGGTACCAAAGTCCAAGATTTGGAGTACCCTTAAGGTATCTGAATATCCTTTTAACAACTTTCATATGAGATTCTTTTGGGTCAGCTTGATATCTTGCACATAGACATGTTAAAAACATTATGTGTGGTCTATTTGAAGTGAGATATAACAAAGAGCCAATCATACCTCTATAGGTTGCTTGACAGACTGACATGGCAGTTTTGTCCTTATGCAAGTTATTAGATGTGCACATAGGGGTATTCATCTTAGTACATGAGTCAAAAGAGAATTTCTTTCAAAGATCACAGACATATTTACTTTGATTTATGAAAATCCCTTTTTTCTTTTGTTCTACTTGCAGACCTAGAAAAAATGTAAGTTCCCCCATCATACTCATTATGTATTTATTAGACATCAAATTTGAAAACCATGTACACAACCTTTCATTTGTAGATCCAAATATAATATCCTCAACATATATTTAAACCAAAATGACATGACCTTTTTCTTTCTTAATGAAAAGTGTTTTGTCAATTGACCCTCTTTGAAACTGATTTTGAAGAATAAAGTTAGACAGGGTATCATACCAAGCTCTAGGAGCTTGTTTGAAACCATATAAATTTTCTTAAGTTTGTAAACATGATTAGGAAAGTTTGGATTGACAAAACCTGGTGGTTGCTTGACATAGACTTCCTCCTTCAGATCACCATTTAGGAAAGCACTCTTCACATCCATTTGATATACCAGAAAGTATTTGAATGCTGCATAGGCTAGAAACAGTCTAATGGCTTCATTCTTGCCACAAGAACAAAGGTTTCATCATAATCAATTCCTTCCTCCTGTTTATAACCCTGTGCAACCAGTCTGGCTTTGTTTCTGATCACCACACCATATTTATCAAATTTGTTTCTAAAGATCCATTTGAGGCCAATGGTAATATTTTGTAATGGGCAAGGAACCAATTCCCATACATCTTTTCTAACAAATTCACTCAGTTCCTCTTGCATTCCATCAACCCAATCTTCATCCACAAGAGCTTTTTCCACCTTCTTTGGTTCCATCAGACTGAGAAAATTAGTGTAAATACTGAAATTAGAAGTGGAAGACTTGTTTCTTGTTTTGACACCTTCTTGTAATGCTCCACTGATGTTAGGCAGTGGGTGATCCTTGATAGTTTTGACATTTCCTGAATCTGATTGTTGACCTTCTTCATTGGGAGTCTGAGCTTCATCAGTCTGAGTTCCATCAGACTGAGTTAAGTTAGTTTGAGCAGGTTCAGACTCATCACTTTTATTATCTTTGAAGAAATTCCTTCATCTTCACTTTCAGATCCTTGTGCTTGAATTATGGAGACTACATGATCTTCAGTCTAGGTTGGATCAGAATCAAAGGATGTAACCAACAGTTCATCACACAAATGATTGATGGATACTAGATCAGACTGAGTAGTCAGTTCATCCTTGTCAGACCGAGTTGTGTCATCAAATGTCACATTGATGCTTTCTTCAAAGGCTTTTCTTCTTTCATTATATACTCTAAATACTTTAGACACACTTGAGTATCCAACAAATAGACCCTCATCAGCCTTTGGCGACATTTTACGCAGTAGATCCCTTTGATTTAGAATATAGCATCTACTTCCAAAGATGTGAAAATAATGAACGGAGGGAACTTTATTGTGATACATCTCATAAGAAGTCTTCCCATGCTTTTTCACTATGATGGATCTATTTTGAGTAAAAAAAGCAGCGTTGAAAGCGTCAACGTTGAATTTGATATTCATGTGTCCATAGCATAACATTGTTCTTGCAGCTTCAATTAGAGTCATGTTCCTTCTCTCAAGCACTCCATTTTGTTGAGGAGTTCTAACAGATGCAAAGTTTTGAACAATTCCTCTTTTGTAAAAGAAGTTTATCAATACAGAATTCTTGAACTCAGTTCCATGATCACTTTTCATCTGTTTGACCAAAGTGTTCTTTTGCATCTGCTCCCTCTTGATCAGACAAATGATTTCTTTGGCTGTATTACTTTTGGCTTGTAGAAAAACCACCCAGGTTTATCTTGTAAACTCATCTACAATTACTAGGGTGTACTTCTTTCCTCATTTGCATTCTATACTTATGGGTCCAAATAGATCCATATGAAGCATATACAACGGTTCTGCAATTGAGTGAAGCATTTTGGAAGGAAATTACACCTTTGTTTGCTTCCCAAGAACACAGGCTGAGCAAACCTTGTCCTTTGAATAAGTCAGTTCAGGAAGACCTCTAACCAGTTTGATCTTGGATAAGATGTTGATTTTTTTGAAGTTCAAATGAGATAATCTTCTATGCCACAGCCAATTTCATCATTAGCTGAACTCAGATCCAGACAGAACACATCTCTTCCTCTCTTGGCTAATAGCAAAGGTTTTCCTTTGGCATTGTATATTATCCCTCGTTGTTTCCTGAATCTGACTTCATGATCTTCATCTGTTATTTGACTCACACTAAGTAAGTTATGTTGTAAACCTTCCATATATGCTACCCTTTTGAATGTGAAAGATCCAACATGAATCTTTCCATAAAATCTTGTCACAGAGACACCATTATCACCATATCTAACTTTTGGACTAGCTTCCTCCTTGTACTAAGATAGAAAGGACTTCAATCTTGTCATGTTCCTTGAGGCTTCACTGTCTAAAAACCATTTTATGGAATCCAGCACATAGAAACATAAACAAAATTAGTTCTTTTTGGGACCCACTTTTGAGTGGGTTCAGTCACATGTTTTTGTTCCTTTTCTAGTTCAGCATATAAGATTCTTTTCCACTCAGACAAGGGTTGTCATAATTCCATTTATTTAATTCTTTCATACAGTTCATGGAATAATGCCCTATGACTCCACAATATTTGCATAGTTTATTTTTGAGATTAGTATTTTGTGAATCTGAGTTCTTTGTAGCCCTTTTAACTAATTCTTGTTTTTGGAATGAGACTGACTTTTGTTTAGAAGGTTGAGTTGACCTCTGTTTTTGGGGTGAAACTGAGTGTTGTTTTGAAGGTTGAGCTGACCTTTGTTATTGGGGTGAGACTGACTTTGGTTTTGAAGATTGAGATACTTTTGATCCATTTTATCTAGGTCTAGTCTGATGTAATCTTTTACAAAACACAGCTTCATGTCCCTTGTCACCACAATTATAACAAGTTCTTTTAGGAGGAGTCCCTGGTTCTTTTGAAATTGGTGATTTATTCCTAACCAGTGTTTTCACAATATTAGTTAGTTGCAAAAGTTGATTACCTAATTGATCAATAGGATTTACTTTTTGAACTGGCTCCTTTTGAAAAGTGTTTGAATTGACTTGTTTGAGACTGACTTGTGGTTTCCTCAAAACCTTGGGTTTGACAACATTATTAGGTAAAGAAGGTTTAGTATTGTGACTCACTTTTTGGTCAGTTTCAGGTTTTAAATGAAGGTCAGAGTGACTTGTGGTTGAAGCTTCACACTTATTTGACTCTTAAGACATGACAGGTTTAACAAATGCATTTGACATTTTTGTTTTGTTTCCTTTTATATATTTAAATGTGCCTGGTAAAATATCAGGTTTGAAAATAATTTTCTCCCTCTCAGCCTCTTCTTCTTCTTTAGTCATATGTTTCTTGAGACTGAAATCTTCTCCCAACACAGCCTGAACTTGTCTACTCAAACAATCTTCATTTTTTAATGATGAGAGACACCAAGACTTACAAATACTTTTATAATATTGAGTTTCTTCCATGAACTTATGATTTTCTTTTGCCAGATCATTATAAGCGTCAGTCTGAACAGTCAGTGTGACTCTGCAGTTTTCTGTCTCATAAATCTTTTTATTTATGCTTTGTAAAATATTTTCAAAATATTTTAATTTGATTTTGAGAGCAGAAATATCTTCTAATGATGTTTTAAAATCTAGAAAAAGAAACTCAAACATTTGAAGTTTTTGATCTTCAGTGAATAGATTGAAATTGTGTACCTTATAGAATTTTGACTTGTCCCAGTCTGACTTGCAACTCAGTCTCTCAGTTCCTTAAAATCTTTTTTAAACTGAGAGGTAGATGGCTCAGTTTCATCTATGAAAGTCATTAGACATTTATCCACCACTTCATCATCTTCATCTGATGATAATTCTTCACCCAACCACTCTTCAGCAAAGAAGGCTTTCTGCTCAGCTTAAGGCTTCTGATTCCTTGAGGTGTTTCCATTCTTGTATTTAAGATTTTTTTTCTTGTATCTTTGAGCTCTCTTAGCTATTGCATCCATGTGGTCAGTCTGAGCATTCTTCACTTTGCAATCTGCAACCATGTGACCAAATTCTCCACATTTAAAGCATTTAACCCTTTTTAAGTCAAAAGGTTTCTTTCCCTTGTAGCATGTCTTTTGTTCAAGCTTCATAGTGAGTAAGGCTAGTTGATCTTTCAATTTCTTTACCTCAGATTCATCATCAGAGTCTGAGTCCGAGTTTGACTCAGACTCATTTGAGTCTGTTTCAGCCTTGAGTAGATTTCTTTATTCGTTCTGCTTGTTGCAACTAATGCAGATTCAGGATCTCTAGAAGTCCTCCTTTGGTTTATTTTCTCTCTTTCTTAGGATTCTTCAAAATTGAGCACTAACCCAAATAAACCAGACAGCCTGTATGTGGACAATTTTCACTCACTACCAGGGCAGTGATGACTGAAATCTGTTGGGAAGAATATCAACAAATTTCTTGCACACTTCATCATCCTCTTTCACAACACCAAGTGCAGGTAAATCATTCAACAAAATTTGAAACCTAGTGTGTACATCAGCAAGTGACTTTTTTTCTTTCACATAGAAGTTCACATAATTCTCGATCAAACTATTCAGCCATAGCAGGTGTTTGTGATGATGAAGACATTTTTATTAATTGAGATATCACTGATTGATCGTTTAAGATTTGTAAATATTAAAATTTAAATCTTATTTTCTCTGATACGAGTTGATAGGTCTGAGTAAGATCCCAATTACTAGATAAACAGATAATTAATTAATATTGTATGATTTAATCAATTTGCAAATGAGTATTCAAATGTTAATTATCACTCTTGATAAACACCTAATTCTTGTTAATATGTTGTAGCGGAATTATAACAATTAGCAAGAGATTGAATAACACTCAGTTTGATTCAAAGTAAAACGGCCCCGAATTGCAAGCCTCAAGCTCCCTATTTATACACAATATGAGGGAGCTTGATAAGGACGAATCTTAGGAAATCTTCTAAAAAGATAGAATATGTTATCTAACTAACTTCCTAAATTTTCGGTTCAAGACATATTATGGAGTTGACTTACTCGGACCCATAATGCTAGTCACTTAGACTTAGACTTAGACTTTAATAAAACAGACTTATAATTTGGGTTCAATTGCTAATTTTCCCAACAGACTTGTACCCTAAACTATTGGTTAGTTATAGAAGAGTTAGACATGACATTTAGTTGTCGGTGAAGTGTATACATGACAATTGCTTGTCGGGAAAGGGGTAAAGTCGACTTTCATTAGTCGAAAAGAAGTAGTTATAACTTCACATGCCATGAAGTTCTGTATATGACTTTGAATAGTCGTAAAAGAGTAAGATACGACTTTGAATAGTCGTAAAAAAGTAAGATAGGACTTGGTATAGTCGGAAAAGAATAAGATACGACTTTAGTTAGTCGGGAAAGAAAGATAAGACTTTAATTAGTCTTGCAAGATTAAAATAACATAAGGATAGGTATACTCAGTAACTTAAAGCTAATATTATGGTTCAAGTGGATCTTCAAGGTACTTTATGAATTCCGATTTAGCTTGAGTCATAATACTTCCACTAGCTTCTCCAAACTTCCCCATAAACTTGTTTTTAGTTTTACCTTTTCCCATTGAGTATTAGAGTTAGAACTTGGTATCTCGTACATACATTCGTACTCGTTGAATATAAGGGCCATTTTATCTTCAATTTCCTCTTTCACTTTTTTCTTACCATCTCATCAAAAGCAACATTATCCTTATCATTGGGGTCTCTAGAGAATTCATTATTGTTTTGAAAACCAAACGAATAAAAAACATCTTCCTTCTTGTATCTAAAACCGCTACAAAATACAAACATAGGTTCATCTTCTCTATTTCACCCCAATACTTCTCAAATTTATCTCTCATAATGCCACCCATCACCTTAAACTTGTAATGGTTATCCTTTTGCCATTGACGTAATTCTAAATCCAATTCTAGACCTCCACTAATGAATTCGTGTGAGATAAGATAAGAAAACCCCGATATCTATTCAATATAAAAGAAAAAAAAAATAAAATTGTTGGGAAAAGCAACGATTTAACCCTAATTAATAAATCTGCTTATTAAAGTCTTAGTTGCTGAGTCTGAGGGACTTTGAGTCTGAGTGACTTTGAGTCTGAGTGACTTTGAGTCTGAGTGACTCTAAGTCTTAGTGACAAAAAGCGACTAAGGCATTATGAAGCTGACTACTCAGCTCCATAATGAAACGTGTTGCTTTATTTTAGGTATGTTGGTTAGAGCAAATCTTTTATCCTTTTAGAAGATTTACTAGGATTCGTACTTATCAAGCTCACTATTATTGTGTATAAATAGTGAGCTTGAGCTTTGTAATTCGTTGAACTTTTCTATTCTAATAACTGTGTGTTATTCTCATTACTTTGTTATTATAATTCCGCTATAATAAACTTAGAAACTGAGTGATTGAACGTTTCGTAACAATTAACATCTAAATACTTATTTGTAAATTGATTAGCTAGTGTTTGAGATCTTATTGAGACCTAACAACTGGTATCAGAGCAAATAAGATTTAAATTTTAATAAATTTACCAATCTTAAACGATCAATACATAAAATCTTTTCATCATCTTCATCCAATACACCTGCTATGGCTGGAAAATGTATTCCCATTTTCAGTGGTCACAACTTTGCTCACTGGAAACTTAAAGCTGAGTGGCATCTGTCTGGAATCCATGAAGAAATGATGAGAACTGTGACTGAAGGACCAATCATTCCAGGAAAACATATTGATGAGGTCAAGGAAGGAGACAAAGTTGTCCAACGTGCAAGGTGGGTTCAAACTCCTAAATCACAATGGACAGATCTTGATAAGCTACTCTTCAATCTAGATCCAAGAGCACGAAGTATCTTAGGAAACGTTGTGTCTGAGCAGATATTCTCAAAGATTGCTGGATGCCGATCTGCTAAAGAGATATGGGATACTTTAATTGTATCTTATGAAGGAGTATCAATTGTGAGAGAGCAAAGATTGAAAAGTCTCAAAGATTGCTGGATGCCGATCTGCTAAAGAGATATGTTAAAGACAAGGAAACCTTAGCTGACATGCATACAAGGTTCCAAATTCTGTTGAATGATCTATCAGCTCTAGGAATTATGAAGGAAGATGATGAAATTTGCAAGAAGTTTGTTGATATCTTGCCAAAAAAATTTGAATATGTTATCACTTCTCTTGTGGTTAGTGAAAAGTTATCCACCTATAAGCTGCCTGGCCTCTTTGGATTGTTGCTGAATTTTGAAGAATCTCAAGAGAGGAAAAAGATAAACAATAGAAGAACCACAAGAGATCCTGAAGCTGCATTGGTTGCAACGAGCAAAGGGAACAAAGAAATATATTCTAAAGCTGACTCATCTGAATCTGAGTCAAACTCAGACTCAGAATCAAATGATGAACCTGTGGTCAAAAAGCTGAAGAATCAGTTGGCATTGTTAACCGTGAAGTTGGAACAGAAGACTGGGTACAAAGGAAAGAAGCCTTTTGATTTAAAGAAGGTTAAATGCTTTAAATGCAATGAATATGGACACATGGCTGCTGACTGTAAAGTAAAAAATGCTCAGACTGAGCACATGGATGAGGTTGCTGAGAGGGCTCAAAGATACAGAAAGAAGTATCTTAAATACAAGAAAGGCAACAGTTCAACTACTCAAAAGCCTCAAACTGAGCAGAAGGCATTCTTTGCTGAAGAATGGTTAGATGAGGAATTATATTCTGATGAAGATGAGGAAGTGGTTGATAAGTGTTTGATGGCATTCATGTAGGAAGTGACTGAAGCTGAGAAGTCTACATCTCAGTTTGAGAAGGATCTAAAGGAAGCTGAGAGACTGAGCCACAATTCAGACTGGAACAAATCAAATCTTTATAAGGTACATAACTTTAACACTTATACAAATGAACAAAAACTTCAAATGTTTGAGTATATATTTATTGATTTGACCTCCACTTTAGAAGAACAATCTGATTTAAAACAAAAGATTAAAAATCTTAAAAATTTGGCAAAAACTAAAGATGATAAGATCATAGAACTAGAAAATTATAAAATTCTATTAAATGCTCAGAATGAAGCTTATAGTGATCTTGCAAAAAAAAACTATAAACTTAGGGAGGTAACTGAGCATTATAAAATAATGTGTAAATCATGGTGTATATCATCTTTAAAAAATGAGGATTGTTTAAGCAGACAGGTACCCAAACAAGTCCAAGCTGTGTTGGGTGAGACCTTCAGTGTGAAGAAGCATATGACTGAAGAAGAAGATGAACCTGAACGAGAAAAAATTATTTTCAATCCTGATATTCTTCCAAATACTTTCACATATATGAAAGTAGATCAGATTAGGATGTCAAATGCTTTTGTTAAACCTATAATTTCTCAAGTTTTTAATAAAATTGATTCTTCAACTTCTTCTCAGTCTGAATGTGTTAATTTATATGAAACTAAGGTTCAGATTCAAGTCAGTTCCAAAATCCATAACAAAAGTCATGGAACAAAAATCATTGATCAATTGGGAAATCAATTGTTGGAACTGACTAACATCGTTAAAACCCTAGTAAGGAATAAATCACCTCATCACATCAGGCCAAAGACTCCTCCCAAGAGAACATGCTATAATTGTGATGAAAAAGGACATGAAGTTGTATTTTGTAAGCAACTGACTCAGCCTCGACCATAGAAAATAGTTTCTCAAAAGTCAGTTTCACAAAAACCTTGGTCAGTTCCACTTATACAGAAGTCAGTCTCACCAAACTTTAAGTCAGTGTCTTCCAAATCAAAGCCACTCTTGCCTCAAAAGCAAAGAGAAAACTTTCCAACAAAACCAAAGCCAGTCAAAAACACCAAAAACAAGTTAGTTCCAAGTTTTGTCAGTCTAAAAAAATACTCCATGCAAATACTGTGGAGGTATAGGTCATTATTCTATTAACTGCATGAAAGAACTCAACAAATGGAATTACATCAGCTCTGAAACTGAATGCCAGACTGAACCTAAACTTAAATCCGTTTCAGTTCATAGATCCACTCTAAAGTGGGTACCCAAAAGGAACTAATTTTCTCTGTTTCATGTGCAGGACTCTACAAATGGTATCTAGACAGTGGAGCATCAAGGCACATGACAGGAATGAAGTCTTTCTTGCAAGACTATAAAGAAGAAGTTGGGCCTCAAGTGAGATATGGTGACAACGGGGTGTCAATGACACGAGGATATGGAAAGATTCACGCTGGAGCTGTCACCTTCAAAAGATTTGCTTATGTAGAAGGTTTTACAACATAACTTACTAAGTGTAAGTCAAATCACTGATGAAGATCATGAAGTCAGATTCAGAAAGCAAGCTGGAATAATCTACAGTGCCAAAGGGAAACCATTGCTACTTGCCAAAAGAGAAAGAGATGTATTCAGTCTGGATCTGAGTACAGCTAATGATGAGGCTGAGACATGCTTGTTCACAGAAACCAAAGAAGAACTCAATTGGCTATGGCATCGAAGATTATCACATTTAAACTTCAAAAACATAAATGCCTTGTCAAAAAGTAAATTGGTTCGAGGTCTTCCTGAACTGACCTACACCTAAGACAAAGTTTGCTCAGCCTGTGTGCTTGGAAAGAAAACCAAGACTCAATTCCCATCCAAAATGTTGCATTCAATTGATGAACCTCTATTCATGCCACATATGGATTTGTTTGGACCAATTAGGATTGAGAGTCAAGGAGGAAAGAAATACACCCTTGTGATTGTAGATGAATTTACTAGATTCACTTGGGTGATATTCTTAAGGGCTAAAATTGATGCAGCTGAGGGAATCATCAGTCTGATCAAAAGAGAACAGCGACAAAAGAATATTCTTGTTCGACAGATGAAAAGTGATCATGGAACTGAGTTCAAAAATTCAGTCTTGATAGATTTTTGTGATCAATTAGGAATAGTACAAAACTTTGCCTCAGTTCGAACACCTCAACAAAACGGAGTTGCAGAGAGAAAAAATAGAACATTAATTGAAGCTGCAAGGACAATGTTATGTTATGGGAACATGAAGATAAAATTCTGGGTTGAAGCTGTGAACACTGCCTGCTTCACACAGAATAGATCCATCATAGTGAAGAGACATGGGAAAACAGCATATGAATTGTATCATAACAAAGTCCCTTCCATTCATTATTTCCATATATTTGGAAGTAGATGTTATATTCTGAATCAAAAGGACTTGTTGTGTAAGATGTCTCCTAAAGCGGATGAAGCATTATTTGTTGGATACTCAAGCATCGCTAAAGCATTCAGAGTATATAATGAAAGAAGGAAAGTTGTGGAAGAAAGTATCAATGTTACTTTTGATGACACCACTCAGTCTGACAAAGATGAACAGTCATCCCAGACTGACATAGCCACTATCAATCAGTTGTGTGATGAATTACTAGTAACAACGTTTGAAGCTGACTCTCATGTTGCAGATCAAAATGATGACATAGCACATCAAAATCAAGAGTCTGAGAGTGAACCTGATGAATCAAGCTTCAAAAGTGTCCCTGATGTTGAAACAAATGAGTCTAATGAAACTGATGAAACTCAGATTGACACCCCTTAGTCTGACCAAACTCAGATCAAAAGTACTTAGCCTGATGACACTCAGACTAATGATACTCAGTCTCAAGCAGATGAAGTTTCACACAATGATATAGGAAACATCAAGACTCTCAAGGGACATCCTATATCATCGGTAATTGGTTCACTAAATGAAGGAGTCAAAACCAGAAGAAAGAATGCTACAACTAACTTTTGTTTTTATACAAACTTCTTGAGTTTGATGGAACCAAAGAAGGTTAAAGAAGCTCTATTAGATGAAGACTGGGTTGATTGCATGCAAGAGGAACTGGGAGAGTTCATAAGAAACAATGTTTGGACAAAAGTCGCACGACCTCTGTTTAAAACTATCATTGGTCTCAAATGGATATTTAGAAATAAATATGACAAAGATGGCGTGGTGATCAGGAATAAAGCACGGTTGGTGGCTCAAGGATACAAACAAGAAGAAGGCATTGATTATGATGAAACATTTGCTCCAGTGGCCAGAATTGAAGCAATTCGCCTATTCTTAGCATATGCAGCTTTTAAAGACTTCTTGGTGTATCAAATGGATGTGAAGAGTGCTTTCCTGAATGGTGATTTGCAGGAGGAAGTATATGTCAAGCAGCCTCCAGGTTTTGTTGATCCTAGCTTTCCTGATCATGTTTTTAAATTAAACAAAGCTTTATATGGTCTCAAACAAGCTCCTAGAGCTTGGTATGATACCCTATCTGACTTTCTTCTTAAAAATAAATTAAAGAGGATCCATTGATAAGACACTTTTCATAAAAAAGGAAAAAGGACATGTGATTTTGGTACAAATATATGTTGATGACATTATATTTGGTTCCACTAATGAAAAATTGTGTACATGGTTTTCAAACCTCATGTGTAGTGAATACATGATGAGCATGATGGGAGAACTCACATTTTTCCTTGGTCTACAAGTAGAACAAAAGAAAGATGGAATTTTCATAAATCAAAGTAAATATGTTCATGATTTAATAAAGAAATTTGGTTTTGAATCATGAATAGAAATGAAAACACCAATGAGTACTTCTGATAAGTTGCATAAAGACTCATCTGGAAAGTCAGTTTGTCAAGCTACTTACAGAGGTATGATTGGCTCTTTACTTTATTTAACTGCTAGTAGACCTGATATCATGTTCTCTACCTGTCTATGTGCACGTTATCAAGCTGACCCAAAGGAATCCCATCTTAAAGCTGTCAAAAGAATTTTCAGATATCTTAAGGGTACTCCAAATCTTGGCCTATGGTACCCTAAAGATTCTGGTTTTGAACTAATTGGCTACACAGATGCAGATTATGCAGGGTGTAGATTGGACAGAAAAAGTACATCAGGAGGATGTCAGCTTCTGGGAGGAAAACTGGTCAGTTGGTCAAGCAAAAAGCAAAACTCAGTGGCAACTTCCACAGCTGAAGCTGAGTACATGGCTGCAGGGAGCTGTTGTGCACAATTACTATGGATGCAACATCAATTGGCTGATCTTGAAATCAAGATTCAAAACACTCCAATCATGTGTGACAACAAAAGTGCCATTCAAATAACTGAGAATCCAGTCTTCTACTCCAGGACAAAACACATTGAAATAAGACATCATTTCATTCGAGACTGGGTGGAGAAAGGCAAAGTCAGACTGGAGTTTGTAGCTACTCATGATCAATTGGCAGACATTTTCACGAAACCTCTGAGTGAGGACAGGTTTTCTATCTGTTAGGGGAACTGGGCATGTTGAATCCTTAATATGTCACAAAAAGCCCATTTCAGGCTGACCTTTTAGTCAGCTTGTGACTTTTCAGTCTCACCTATTGGTCAGCTCGAGACTTCTCAGTCTGACCATGCGCTCAGACTGAATGTACGTTTCGTAAATAATTTTTTTGAAAAAGTTGTTTTCTTTTCGTCAGTCTGTAAAGTTTTTTTTATTTTTTTTGTTAAGGGTCAGTTGCAATCATTTTTCAAACTCTGGGGTTATGATTGTCAATAGTATCAAATTATATAGACTATATGGAAAGTTTCCTAACTTAGTTACTACAATTTTGGCTCCGTTTAGTTTAAATTCAACTTAATTTCAAATTTTAACCTAATTCTTATTTTCTCTTATTTTCTCTAATCTTTTTCTTGTAATCTCATCAATGGCGGATATGAACATGATCCTTCATATTACTCCACGCATGATTCCTGGCGTTAATTTTCACAGTAGGGTCCAAATCAAGGATAACAATA
>CAJVGC010000065.1:24783199-24853099 GCA_910822075.1 Senecio squalidus | reverse complement strand
TATAGTAACAACGTTTGAAGCTGACTCTCATGTTGCAGATCAAATGATGAAATAGCACATCAAAATCAAGAGTCTGAGAGTGAACTGATGAATCAACCTTAAAAAGTGTCCCTGATGTTGAAACAAATGAGTCTAATGAAATGATGAAACTCGACTGAACCCCTTAGTCTGACCAAACTCAGATCAAAATACTCAGTCTGATGACACTCAAACTGATGATACTCAGTCTCAAGCAGATGCAGTTCCACCAATGATATAGGAAACATCAGACTCTCAAGGGACATCCATATCATCGGTAATTGGTTCATAAATGAAGGAGTCAAAACTAGAAGAAAGAATGCTACAGCTAACTTTTGTTTTTATACAAACTTCTTGAGTTTGATGGAACCAAAGAAGGTTGAAGAAGCTCTATTAGATGAAGACTGGGTTGATGGTATGCAAGAGGAACTTGGAGTTTCATAAGAAACAATGTTTGGACAAAAGTCCCACGACCTCTGTTTAAAACTATCATTGGTCTCAAATGGATATTTAGAAATAAATATGACAAAGATGGCGTGGTGATCAGGAATAAAGCACGGTTGGTGGCTCAAGGATACAAACAAGAAGAAGGCATTGATTATGATGAAACATTTGCTCCAGTGGCCAGAATTGAAGCAATTCGCCTATTCTTAGCATATGCAGCTTTTAAAGACTTCTTGGTGTATCAAATGGATGTGAAGAGTGCTTTCCTGAATGGTGATTTGCAGGAGGAAGTATATGTCAAGCAGCCTCCAGGTTTTGTTGATCCTAGCTTTCCTGATCATGTTTTTAAATTAAACAAAGCTTTATATGGTCTCAAACAAGCTCCTAGAGCTTGGTATGATACCCTATCTGACTTTCTTCTTAAAAATAAATTAAAGAGGATCCATTGATAAGACACTTTTCATAAAAAAGGAAAAAGGACATGTGATTTTGGTACAAATATATGTTGATGACACACGAATGAAAAATTGTGTACATGGTTTTCAAACCTCATGTGTAGTGAATACATGATGAGCATGATGGGAGAACTCACATTTTTCCTTGGTCTACAAGTAGAACAAAAGAAAGATGGAATTTTCATAAATCAAAGTAAATATGTTCATGATTTAATAAAGAAATTTGGTTTTGAATCATGAATAGAAATGAAAACACCAATGAGTACTTCTGATAAGTTGCATAAAGACTCATCTGGAAAGTCAGTTTGTCAAGCTACTTACAGAGGTATGATTGGCTCTTTACTTTATTTAACTGCTAGTAGACCTGATATCATGTTCTCTACATGTCTATGTGCACGTTATCAAGCTGACCCAAAGGAATCCCATCTTAAAGCTGTCAAAAGAATTTTCAGATATCTTAAGGGTACTCCAAATCTTGGTCTATGGTACCCTAAAGATTCTGGTTTTGAACTAATTGGCTACACAGATGCAGATTATGCAGGGTGTCGATTGGACAGAAAAAAGTATATTCGGGAGGATGTCAGCTTCTGGGAGGAAAACTGGTCAGTTGGTCAAGTAAAAAGCAAAACTCAGTGGCAACTTCCACAGCTGAAGCTGAGTACGTGGCTGCAGGGAGCTGTTGTGCACAATTACTATGGATGCAACATCAATTGGCTGATCTTGAAATCAAGATTCAAAACACTCCAATCATGTGTGACAACAAAAGTGCCATTCAAATAACTGAGAATCCAGTCTTCCACTCCAGGACAAAACACATTGAAATAAGACATCATTTCATTCGAGACTGGGTGGAGAAAGGCAAAGTCAGACTGGAGTTTGTAGCTACTCATGATCAATTGGCAGACATTTTCACGAAACCTCTGAGTGAGGACAGGTTTCTATCTGTTAGGGGAACTGGGCATGTTGAATCCTTATATGTCACAAAAAGCCCATTTCAGGCTGACCTTTTAGTCATCTTGTGCCTTTTCAGTCTGACCTATTGGTCAGCTCGAGACTTCTCAGTCTGACCATGCGCTCAGACTGAATGTACGTTTCGTAAATAATTTTTTTGAAAAAGTTGTTTTCTTTTCGTCAGTCTGTAAAGTTTTTTTTATTTTTTTTGTTAAGGGTCAGTTGCAATCATTTTTCAAACTCTGGGGTTATGATTGTCAATAGTATCAAATTATATAGACTATATGGAAAGTTTCCTAACTTAGTTACTACAATTTTGGCTCCGTTTAGTTTAAATTCAACTTAATTTCAAATTTTAACCTAATTCTTATTTTCTCTTATTTTCTCTAATCTTTTTCTTGTAATCTCATCAATGGCGGATATGAACATGATCCTTCATATTACTCCACGCATGATTCCTGGCGTTAATTTTCACAGTAGGGTCCAAATCAAGGATAACAATAGGGTGGCCACTACCGATATTCCCGCCAATCGTCAGAACAGGGAATTTAAACAACTCTGTCAGTTCATGAGATCACATCCACTCTATGGCACGTACTTTTGTGAAACGGTGATGTATCCACCGGTTTTATGTGAGTGGTGGTACACCTGCACCGCTAATGATGAAAAGACTTCACTCACTGGCACGTATAATGATGGCCGACAGACCATTACCATTACTGAGGAGACCATTCGCTCAACATTATTGCTTCCCACCGTTCTTGAAGCAGGTGAAGGGGGATTTCAGGACAAACTGACCAAACAACAAGCTCGAGATGAGGCATTCCCTCTAATTGGTCAGCCTGAAATCGAAGGAGTAATCCAATATAAATTCTTCACAGGCAAATGGAAATTCCTCTTTTCCAGCATTACACGGTGTTTGGGGGGTAAATCAGGGACTCTTAATCAGATGAATGAATTTGAGACCCATCTTTTTCAATCAACGGTAACGGGTAGACGAATCTCTTACTCACAACTCTATTTTGACGAGATTCTCTCCCTCGCTTTAAAGTCAAAACGACCGAATGATGTTCCATTCATTCGTGTCCTTTCACTTAGCTTTGAGGAGGTTCTGGGAAAAGAAGCATATGAACAACTTGATCAAACTTTTTATGTCTGCTCTCTTCCCAGACTAACTCCAAAATTTTTCACTTACATCAATATCACTGAGTCTGAGACAGGTTTGACACCAGTCATGCTTCAGTGGATTGACAACCCTTTTATAGATCATGAACTCACTGAGTCTGACCATTCAGACTCTGGAGATCAAAGTGAAGGAATTGACGAGAATTTGGCACCAAACAGTCCTCTTTCCGATGCTGAGGTAGGGGTTGGTGGGGCAGGGCACGATGCTGCAGTCTCAGGTATGGATATCCCTCTCTCTATCCCTTAGTCTGTAAGTATCCCCTCTCAGTCTGAGGTACAGTCCACTCTCCATCTTGATGCATTAGCAAATCAAGCGACCAATCTATTGAACTCACCCAGTTCTTTTGAAAAAGCACTCACATCTATCCCCACTATAAATCAAGCACTAATGGACTCACTTTTCCATGAGGCTGAGAGTTCTAAACTCCCCTAAAGTGCTGTAGATCAGTCCACCTCTCCTCTGCTAGAGCCTGAGGTGGAACTGACTACCCAGAGTACCCAAAACCAACCTAGAATAGTCAGCCTGGAGGAACACATTACTGTTGCCACACTGACACATGTGGTATGCATTGAAGACGATATTCCACTCCTGAATATCCCTGTACCTAGTATGGGACCACCCCCCAATCTCACAGCCTATTCCTAAGGCCATTTTCACTAGCTCTGTACTAGTTCACGACAACGTACCACCAAACTTCTCTCACTCCTATGCACAAGTCGTCAATACCTCACTTCCGAAACTGAGTAAGGTACAGACTTCCATTTCTATGGTTGAGGATCATTCTCCTAAACAACAAGGAGGGAGTGAGGCTATACCACTTGTTACATTACCTACTGATACTTCATCCTCTCAGTCTGAGGTTGTTATGACTGTTCCTTTGATGTTACAGGCAATTAAGGACATGTCAACTCAGTTTGATGTCAAACTGAGTGCAATGCAGACTGAGTAACATGCTCTAAAATGTCAAAACTCTGTGGAGATGGAGGAGTTGAAAGGGATGGTGTTAAAACTGACATCTGAGATCAGTCAGACAAGAAAAGGGAAGAATGTTGTTGAAGACTCTCCAAGGGATGCTCAGACTCAGGGGGAGAAAACTATTACACCAACTGATGATTTTGACCTTCCCAAGAAAAACTTGAAACGAAAAAGAGATGAAGGGGAGAAAAGATACTTCAAAACAACTAGATTCAATCTGAGGATCACTAAGAGACTGATTACAGCGATATATCAAGTGAATCTGAGAAAGAAGACCAAGGAAGTGACAAGGAGGGAAAAGGAAAAGTTGGAATTCAGACTGACACTGATACTGATAATGAAATGGAAGATCAGGCTGAGGAAGAAACTGTAATGGCAAATCCATCTGTTCAGACTGAGACATCAATAAAGGAAATACAAACTGAAGCTGAAAAATTAGCTAAACTGCAAAGATATGCCTACAATGATGCAATGACACTTGAAGGGTATAAGGAATATGTCAAAGGTCTATACATGGAGAAGTTTGATTCCAATCCCACAGAAACACAAGACAAGTGCATGAAAGCTGCTGAAACACTTGAAGCTGAGATGAAAGAGGAAGATGACTTGGCGATTGATGAAGAACAACAGAGGATAGAAGCTGACAGACAAATGGCTAAACAAGTATTAAGGGAGGAAGCCAGACTGGACTACATTGAGTCAAACTTTATAATAAGTAGAAATACAAACAAGATCCAAGACTTGGATTGTATTGATACTGGTGGATCTGACCTTATGCTGACTTGTTACCACAAAGGGGGCTCCTTCAGAATTGGGGTACACAAAATGCATACCTTGGGATTAGACGAATGGAAGGAAATCGCCAGTCTGAGCCAAAGGATAACCAACATTACACACAGACTTGAAGTCAAATAAGAAGTTTTCTCAAATGTGAATGTTGCCTATCTACTAAAGCTGATTTCGGATGAAGATTACAGAGCATCCTGCACAGTCAACAGAGTGAGAGTTGGGACTAAATCACTTGGTTTAGAGACAAGCAGTATACATCCAGTTCCCAAGGGCTTAATCTTCCAAGAAAGAACATATGTGAAGACTGATGAGTATGAAGGCCTGTGTTATGTAGATTGTGGGGGAGAAGAATGTTTTCAAGCTAAGGACAGATTGAACATGTCCTCTATATATCACTGCATTGCTCTTCTCAATGAGTGTGAATCTGACCAATGCATTCCCTTTCGTATGAAGCTGATCAGCTGGTTATTTAATAACCTTAGAAGAATTGAAGAAATGGGGACATTGATGGACAAGGTGGAACTGATCAAGAACAACTACCAACTGATGTTCGACAAGTCGGATGCTGAAATGGAAAACTGAAAGACTACAGTGGGCAAAAGAAGTGAAGAAGGCAAATCCATGGGATGTGCCATTGAAGCAAAAGAGATCTTCCAAGAGAAGAAAGTAATTTGTTTTTGTTCACAAACTGTTTTATTTTGAATTTTTAAGTTTGTGTTTATTTTTGATGCATTAATTGTAAAAGACTTTAATCCAAAAAGATAGGGGGAGATTGTTGGGAACATCAACGATTTAACCCAAATTAATAAATCTGTTTATTAAAGTCTTAGTTGTTGAGTCTGAGTGACTCTAAGTCTTAGTGACAAAAAGCGACTAAGGCATTATGAAGCTGACTACTCAGCTCCATAATGAAACGTGTTGCTTTATTTTAGGTATGTTGGTTAGAGCAAATCTTCTATCCTTTAAGAAGATTTACTAGGATTCGTACTTATCAAGCTCACTATTATTGTGTATAAATAGTGAGCTTGAGCTTTGTAATTCGTTGAACTTTTCTATTCTAATAAATGTGTGTTATTCTCATTACTTTTTTATTATAATTCCGCTATAATAAACTTAGAAACTGAGTGATTGGACATTTCGTAACAATTAACATCTAAATACTTATTTGTAAATTGATTAGCTAGTATTTGAGATCTTATTGAGACCTAACAAAAATATTAGTACCCAAAATGTAAAAATAAAAAATATATAATAGAATATATAATTAGATGTACCTTAACGGTAGTTTCTTTAAAGACCACCAATATTTTATTAAGCTTTCTAACATGGTTCCAATCTTCAACGTTTGGAACCTTATTCATATTATGACCAAAAAAGTCTAGATGATGCTTTATGGTATTCTTTTTGTCCAAGAAAATTGTTTCACTTTTTGAAATCTAATTTCATGTTCTAAGATTATGGTTTTTTTTCATGGTTATTGAACAGTAATTGTGACATCCCGTATTTTTGAGGTATTAGTCGATTTCCATCTTTCTTTATTTTGTCGGTAATTTTTTGACCCATTGATATTTCTCTGAGTTTTATCACGCTTCATTACATGTTTGTCGGGAGATTTAATTATTTGTCTATTTAAACTCTGTTCTTCGGAACGGGAGTATGTTAAGAGCTAGTGTCTTTTAGATAGTGCTTTCATGAGATAAGTTAGCGTGTTTAGCCTTCTAAGATTTAACGGAAAATATTAAGTTAAAGATGTTATCAAATTGGTCCTTTTAACGAGTTTATTTTGTGTCTAAGTTAGTATCGTAAACGTTATTAAACAAATTGGGAATCGTCCGTTTAAAAAAAAACTGCGTGGCATTGAGGACAACTAGCTGAATTTTGTAGTTTTGCTCTTTTGATCCAATCACGTGGATAACTCACGTTTTCTGCATTTTTGCTTCAACCAAGTGTTCTAACATGTGATATTTGGTTAACTTGAAGCCTAATTGGGTAACCTTTAGATCTAACTCAAGTTTACCACTTCTTTCATCCCAAAACTACAACTTAAACATTTCCTTTAACCTTTTCTCACTCATTCAAACTCATTCACCCATTTCTCTCATCTTTTCTCTCTAAATTTATGGAAATCTTGAAGAGTATGATGAAGATAATCTAGTGTGAGTTCAAGGAAGGTTACTTGTTGCATCTCGTATCATCATCAACTTCCGTCTTCATCTTCGGTCACATTCATGTTCATCATCTTTTGAGATTTCACTCCTTTATGACATGTAAGTGTGATTTCCTTACTCTCATTTACCTTTTTTTCACTTTCATGCAACTTATTTACAAGAGTTTTCTGTGTTTAAAGCTTTGTCCTTCCGTTTCACCATTTGGAGTTCTTTTTCTGGGTTTTGCTTTCAAGGTCGTTTTCTCCGTCAAATCACCTCAAAATCTTCTTAGCATTTAGAGTACTCGAGTTTTCGTGACTTTTTGGTGTTTATGGATTATTGCGGAGGTCGTTGGTACTTTCTTAGTTATCCTTTTTGTTTACGTCTTCTTATTGAGCCTTAAAATTTCGTTTAATTAACACGTATTAGACTAATATATGAAAAACTAACTAATTAACCTAATAAACATAATAGTTAAAGCGAAATTATTGGACGTTGTTTATATTGGCCATATTCGGACTTTTATGTAAAACCAGTTACTTATAAGGTAAAATATACCGAAAATAATGTTAAAATGGTTAAAATTATAATGTAAAACTTTTATAACAATTCTCACAATGTTATTGTTGGGATAGGGTAGTTATTACTCATGGACGAAGGGTCAGGCCTTCGTCCGGTCCAATACCGATAGGGTTGAGGTATAGGAAACAGGGGGATCCGGACGGCCGAAGAGATACTTGAGAGTCTCTGAAAGCAGGAACATTGAAGGAAGTGCAGCATTAATGATGGACAAGACGGAATGATGGTAGCATTTAATGAAGAAGAGCGTGGGAGACATAACGCCGCCCACGCGCTTCTCCATTTATTGACTGTCACAATCAATTGACCAGTATGGAGAAAAGGTAGCCACGTTGCTGACACGTATGAAATGACGGATGAAGCAGACCGGTCCGTAGGCATTACCCGAAGGGTAATAACCGAAGGCTTGCTATATAAGGGCGAGACAAAGGAATTGAGTAGTTAGTTAATTCTTGTAACATATTTATTCCCAGGGATAGATTCTATTGTAAACATTCTTTGTATTCAATTTCCAATCATTTGGTAACATTGAATGCCCTGATAAACCTATTTAATACAACTTTCATTCTCACATATCATCACCCCTTCGTCTGGAGCCGGACGAAGGGTCAGGCATTCTAAAATTTACTTTAACATTGGCGCCATCCGTGGGACCCTGTTGATTCAGCGATAAGATTCTGGGAAAACGTGGGAAAAACACCTTTGGATCAGCAAGAGGAAGGACCAGTTCAATTTGTTACCCAGGGGTCTGTTGAGGACACAGGGCCACCCCCGACATTCGTCCCAGGAGCGAACGAGCAAGCAAGCCCAATCACGCTGGAGTCTCCTAATCCCTACATACCCAATACAGGCGCTAATCATAGAGGGAAGGAGGTATCCACAACACAACAAGATAAGGGGGACAGCCGCAGAGGGAAGGGTTTCGGTTCTCAGAAGACTGGGAGTCGTAATGTTAACATGATAAAGAGGGACTCGTTGTCCCTAAAAAGAAAAGAGCCCGATCCATCATGGATGAACCAAGAAATAACCTTCCCTCCCAGAAGTGAGTGTTGCCCTACTTTGGATTCCCATCATAGTGGAGGGACAAATGGGCGATATCGTAGTCCCAAGGGTATACGTAGACACAGGGAGCTCCACAGAAGTTATTTATGAGCACTTCTTCCGGCAACTTCGGAAGTCCGTTCAGACGCGCATGAGAAGACCAGAATCGGCACTCCAAGAATGTGCGCGTGAGGACCGAATGGATGAATTTCGCGGTGGTCCAAGCACCGGCCCCCTTTGACGTCATTCTGGGAAGACCAGGAATATACCAGTTGGGAGCAGTACCGTCCCCATTCCATGGACTGGTGAAGTTCCCCACTCCCCAGGGTATCGCAACGGTTCGTTCCAAAAGACGGAAGGAGAGGTGGTGTGCTTCTGCGGAAAGGATAGATAAAACAACAACAAACCATGATCTGGAGGAAAAACTCGTCATCAATTCCGACTTTCCAGATCAAACCATTGCCATAGGGTCACACTTATCCAGACCTTGTAAGGAAAAGTTATTCACGCTGCTCCGCAGCAACTTGGATGTATTTGCCTGGACACCATCTGATATGACAGGAGTGCCCAGGAGTATAGCCGAACATCGGTTAAAGACTTATCCCAGCGTGGAGCCGATGAAACAGAAAAAAAGGGGAATGGCCCCAGAACGCAGCCAGGTCATCAAAGAGGAAGTGAGTAAATTGATGG
The DNA here is from genome assembly GCA_910822075.1 of Senecio squalidus. Taxonomy (NCBI): domain Eukaryota; kingdom Viridiplantae; phylum Streptophyta; class Magnoliopsida; order Asterales; family Asteraceae; genus Senecio; species Senecio squalidus. The sequence goes on along the minus strand of CAJVGC010000065.1, from coordinate 24,843,824 downwards.
AGGCAGGAATCCTACGAGAAGCAAGATATCAGACTTGGGTGGCGAACCCGGTTCTCGTCGAGAAAAGCGACCATTCCTGGAGAATGTGCGTGGACTTCAAGAATATCAACAAAGCCTGCCCAAAAGACAACTATCCACTGCCAGAGATAGATTGGAAGATTGATTCTTTAATGGGATACAAATACAAATGCTTCCTGGACGCCTACAAGGGCTATCATCAGATACAGATGGCACCGGAAGATGAGGACAAAACGGCCTTTTACACGGATTTTGGCATATTCTGTTACAGAAAGATGCCTTTTGGGTTGAAAAATGCCGGGGCTACCTACCAAAGATTGATTGACAAAACCTTCGAAGCTCAAATCGGGCGAAATTTGGAAGCTTACGTGGATGACCTCGTCATTAAGAGTCATAAAGAGGAAGATATGATTTACGACATTGATGAAACCTTCCGAAAGCTGAGGAGCATCAACATGAAATTAAATCCAAAGAAATGTACGTTCGGTGTGGTAGAAGGGAAGTTTTTAGGATATGTGATAACCGAAAGGGGTATCAAGGCTTGCCCCGACAAGGTAAAAGCAATCACGGAGATGAAATCCCCAGGAACGTTAGGAGAAGTTCAATGTCTCAACGGAAGGCTGGTGGGTTTAAGCCGATACCTCTCAAGATCGGCCGAACGGTCACTCCCATTTTTCAAAGCATTGAAGAAAAGCATCAATGTGACGGATTTCGTTTGGACAGCTGAAGCCGAAGACGCCTTCCAAGAGTTAAAGAGATATTTAATTCAGCTACCAGCCCTGGTGGCCCCAACCGAAGGAGGGGAACTATTCGTGTACCTAGCAGCCTCCAATAACACTGTAAGTGCAGTCCTGATTACAGAAGACAAAGGAAAGCAGACCCCCGTCTATTTTGTAAGCAAATCTCTAAGGGCAGCCGAGTTAAACTACCCGCCCATGGAAAAACTTGCATTGGCTCTAATACACACGGCACGACGCTTACCCCGATACTTCCAAGCATACCCAATAGTAGTAATGACCGAATTACCTATTAAGGATATACTTGCCACGCCCGAAAGATCGGGGAGGTTGGTAAAATGGGCCATAGAGTTGGGGGCCTATGCGATCGAATATAGACCAAGACAAGCCATGAAGGGACAGGTCCTGGCGGACTTCATAGCTGAGGTACCAATGCCACCTCCCCCACCTATGAGCATTAAGGAAGGAAATATGACAATACCGACCTCCCCAGCGGTGGAGGGTAGAGTGTGGTTCTTATACACCGATGGGGCATCTAGTAGTTCAGGGTCTGGGGCGGGCATGATCTTGGTTAGTCCTACAGGAGAAGAATTCACATACGCGCTGAAGCTTTCCTTCGACAGCACGAATAACGAGGCCGAATATGAAGCTTTATTGGCAGGCCTACGAATAGCGATCAAGATGAAGATATTGGATCTCGAAGCAAGAGTAGACTCAGCCCTGGTGGCTAATCAAGTAAAGGGAAATTTTGAGGCTAAGGATGAAAACATGGCCAAGTACAAAGCTTTAGTGATTAACCTCGTAAAGAACTTCAGGCACTTTAACATTCGACAAATTCCAAGGGGAGAAAACGCGAAGGCCGATGCGGCCAGTAAAATAGCATCGGTAGCTCACCCAGAGAAACAAAAGAAGATTCTGGTGGAAGTCTTGAATCGCAGAAGCACGGAAATAGAGATAGTGGGAGCAATAATAGAAGACACCGATCCGAATTGGATGACCCCCATCATTCATTGCCTGAGGACAGGAGAAGAGCCCACGGACAAGAGAGAGGCGGGGAAACTAAGAATGAAACTCCCCATGTACGTATTGGTCGAAGGAACACTGTACAAGAAGGCTTTCCTCATGCCTTTGCTTAGATGTGTGGGTCCGAAGGAAGCCAACTACGTGATCAGGGAGGTTCATGAGGGTGCTTGCGGTATGCATTCGGGACCCCGAGCCGTGGTGTCCAAGATAATCAACTTAGGATACTACTGGCCTTCCATGCATAGGGATGCCACCGAAGAAATACAGAAATGTCAAAGTTGCCAAAGGTATGCCTCGGTACCAAGACTCCCAAAGAATGATATGATTTCGGTCACGTTAGCTTGGCCTTTCCATCAATGGGGCATAGATATTGTGGGGCCTTTCCAAATCTCCCCCGGAGGGGTTAAGTTCTTACTGGTAGCCATAGACTACTTCACCAAGTGGGTGGAAGCCAAGCCGCTAGCCTCTATTTCCGGATCTCAGGTAAAGAAATCTGGGAAAACATTGTATGCCGATTTGGCTTGCTAGGGATCATTATCTCAGATAACGGAAAACAATTCGCGGATAATCCATTCAAAGAATGGTGCAAAGAAATGAGAATCCAACAGAACTTTACTTCAGTCGCTCACCCACAGGCAAATGGTCAAGTGGAGCGGGCAAATCGAAGTTTGGTGGAAGGGATAAAAACCAGGCTAGACAAAGAGGGGGGCAAATGGCTAGACCAGTTGTCACATGTGTTATGGGCACACCGAACCATGACAAAAACCTGTAATGGCGAGACCCCTTTTAGCCTGGCCTACGGAACGGAAGCTATTATCCCAGCAGAAATAGGAATGCCAACGGCCAGAACAGGTACTAATCTTGCCGAAGAAAATGATAGGGAGCTTCGTCTCAATCTGGACTTAGTCGAAGAGAGAAGGGAGATTGCGGAAATACGGGAGGAAAAATACAAGAGGCAGGTAGAGGGATATTACAACAAACGGGTAAATCCCAAAGCCTTCAGAGTGGGAGAACTGGTCCTTCGGAACAACGAAGCAAGCAGGCAGGAAGACACTGGTAAGTTAGGCCCAACTTGGGAAGGACCTTACAAGGTCAAAAAGATCCTGGGAAATGGGTCCTATGAATTGGAAGGAACAGAAGGCAAGGCCATCCCACGAACTTGGCACGGAGGCCTATTGAGAAAATGTTATGTCTAATATTGTAAAAGGAAACTTCCCTTATTATGATGTAACGATTGTAACCCTTTACATTATATAAAATATATACCGACTCTCAAAGCAGAGGACGGAAATTTTCACACTCACTAGTCTGAACGCATATCCTAGTGAAGACAAAAAAGAAAAAGAAAAAAAAGAGAGTCAAAGTACTCTTCTGGGAGGGACGCTTCCCAGCTTAACAAGCACATGCATATATATATACATAAAAAAAAAAAAGGAAGAAGGAAGTAATCAACAGAAATTTAAAGGAAAAATGCGTACATTGACGCTACCACGATAAAAGCCATAATTACATAGACGAATGTCTAAGGAATCAAACGATTCCCATAACAAAAAATAGTTCAAACATGAAACAAACTAACAAATACTACTCGGCAATAGGAGCCGCTGGTTCAATCTTCAACAAGTCCTCCACTGAAAGATCAACATCTTGACCAAGGGCCTCTAGGTAAGGAAAGGGAAGCTGCTTCAAGCGGTCAAGGGCCTCGTCCAGTTTGGCATCGGCCGCCGGATCAAAGTTAGGAGTACCAGAAAGGGGCAAACTCCTTTGCGCCTGACGAAAGCCATTGCGCACTCCAAGGGCATACCCACCATTGGTATACAGAGTGGCAATTTCTCCGTAAGGGGCGTTAAATTCATGGCTTTGATGGAGCTTCCCAACAAAGGCTTTTATCCCATCCCTAAGTAACCAGGCCACTTTCCCACCCAGCTCGTCCCTCTCAGTGGAAAGCTTTCCATTTGTAATCTCCAAGGCAGAGTTCTCGGCCACCAGCCTCAGATTGTCACATTCAAGGGCAGCCTTTTCAGCGGCTAGGCTTTTAACCATCGCCTCGGCCGCAGCCCTCTCACCATCAAAAGCAGCCCTATCGGCTGCCAACCTCTCACCAGCTAAATCCACCACAGCCTTCTCAGACAACAACTCCTCATTGCGGGCTTCCAAACTTTTCACTTTCTCAGTTAACCCCTCCCAATCAACAAGGGGCAATGATTTCATCCCAGGATCCACAGGTGCCAAAGATTGAACCTTCACAAGATTGCCGTTGGTATATTCCAAGTCACGAAGGAGCTTCTCCAGATCTTTGATCTTCCTCCGAGCTTTACAGGACTTCTTTAACTCAAGCCTGGCCCTGCGGAATTGAGCTTTGTTGCGCCTCTGGAGCTTGGCATTCTCCCCCTCCAACTCTTCAATCTTAGCCTTCGCGGCTGAAAGTCGCCCATCTCTCTTAACAAGGGATTTCTCAAACTTAGCAGCGGTACCACTGGAAGCCACGTAACGTCCCCGGACTTCAGTACCATGGGCAAGCAACACGTTATAATTGTTGATTAAGGTCTCCTCTGGGAGGCTCCTCCAACGAAGGGCCTCAACTGGGGTAGCAAAATGGTTCAGCATATCTTGACAAACTTCGGGATCACTCATCCCGCTACCACACTTTGCTTTCCACCCGGCCACATAAAGAGCTGATAAGGGATCTTGCCTGTCGTCTGTCGAGTGGGGGGTAAAGGAACCTCCTGCTTCGGCCACTATAGTTTCCGTTGGTGCACTCTCCCCCTCATCTATGTTTTTTCCTCTATCACTGCGAGGAGTAGGTTCCTTCACCCCAGGACCATCGGAAGAGGAGATAGTAAGGGGGTGAGAACCGGAAGCACGGAGAGAGGGTGGGACATCTAAAGATGGCGTGGCACTATGAGAAGGAGCCTTGCTGCAGAAAAGAGAAATACTAACATTTTTGTAAAAAAAAAAAAATAATAATAATAATAAAAGAAAATAGGCATACCATCGGCAGGAACAAGTCTCCCTCGCTTGACCTTCAGGAGGCCGGAACTTTTAACTCGCTGTCTCTTGCGTGTGGATGGAGGAGCAGACGTACCCGGAGGCTCAACTACTAAAGGGGATACGCCAGGAATTAAGGTTTGGATCTTAACAGAAGGGAGCACGAAATCTCCAATCTCCCGCTCCAAGACACTCTTAACATTCTCCCCTAAAGCAACCAAAGGGAAAGATACTCCAGCCAAGTTTTCCAGCTTCAAATACTCCAGCAAAGAAATGGCTGCGCACAGCGAAAGGGGAATCGCAAAAAAAAAAAACAAAATATATATATATATATATATATATATATACATAAAGGCTTTCAGAAAAGGGAACTTACGGCGACCATTCAGGTGAATGGACGGATCCATGTTCAGAGGAGCCCAGTTCCGGCTCAAACCACCCAGCACCAGCACTGACTCGTCGTGAGTCCGGGCATGTATTTTGTTCAAAGAAATCAATCTACAGCGCCCTACTTCCACATCAGTAAGAAGGGGAGGGATAGAACCTTGCAGAGCAGGCCGCCAGGGAAGGAATATGGGGGCCACAGATCTGTCAAGCCAAATAAACCTGTCCTTCCACAGCTTTAAACTGGTGGGAACAAAGCGGAAACACTCCCATTCTTCATTTTCCACCTTTGGACGACGTTCGACAGTAAACCAATCTCCCGACCGAATCAATTTGAAAAAACTCCTCCACAAATTTAGGGTGGCAGGAAAACCTAGGGCACGACATAATAACTCAAAATTGGTCACCCTCAAAGCCGCCAAAGGATTAAATTGCCCAGGGCTCAATTGGTAATACTCGATGACGGATAAAAAGAAACGGGTAAAGGGGATACGAACGTTGGCCGCGTCGAAGTAACGAGTATACATCGCTATCGAGTCTTCGGGGCAATCAGCAACGTTGGCGGCCGCCGCAGGATTACGAGCCCGCCACTCCGCTTTCAACCCATAATCCTTTATGAGGTCGATGAATGGACCGTGTTTTAGATTACAGCGCGAAGTAAGCATATCACCCTTTGTCATAACGAAAGGATTCGAAAAGATTGAACAACGAGCAATGATGGTTGATTTTAAGAAGAAAAAGAAGGGGGGAAATGACGGTTGATTTTAAGAAGAAAAAGAAGGGGGGAAATGATGGTTGATTTCAAGAAGTGAAAAGGGAAATGAAATGAGATCATCAAGTAATATTTATAGGAAAGTCAATAATCAGTCATTCCCCCCGTCAAATCAGAAGCATTAATAACCAGCAGGCAATAATTACCCTTTAAATGCAAGTGGAAGCGTCAGACAATCATAGTATAGGGAAGATTCGATCAGAAATAGGCCTCCACTTTCTCAGTCACTTCCCTAGGCTAGGGGGGGGGAGATGTTGGGATACGGTAGTTATTACTCATGGACGAAGGGTCAGGCCTTCGTCCGGTCCAATACCGATAGGGTTGAGGTATAGGAAACAGGGGGATCCGGACGGCCGAAGAGATACTTGAGAGTCTCTGAAAGCAGGAACATTGAAGGAAGTGCAGCATTAATGATGGACAAGACGGAATGATGGTAGCATTTAATGAAGAAGAGCGTGGGAGACATAACGCCGCCCACGCGCTTCTCCATTTAATGACTGTCACAATCAATTGACCAGTATGGAGAAAAGGTAGCCACGTTGCTGACACGTATGAAATGACGGATGAAGCAGACCGGTCCGTAGGCATTACCCGAAGGGTAATAACCGAAGGCTTGCTATATAAGAGCGAGACAAAGGAATTGAGTAGTTAGTTAATTCTTGTAACATATTTATTCCCAGGGATAGATTCTATTGTAAACATTCTTTGTATTCAATTTCCAATCATTTGGTAACATTGAATGCCCTGATAAACCTATTTAATACAACTTTCATTCTCACATATCATCACCCCTTCGTCTGGAGCCGGACGAAGGGTCAGGCATTCTAAAATTTACTTTAACAGTTATATTCTGTAATAAAGTATAAAAATATAAAAAGACGAACTTATAATATTATTTGACATTTTTAGGTATTTATTGGAATTTATAACGCATTTAAAACGTTAAAATCAATTCAAAATGCGAAATAAATACTAAATTGTTATATCACAAATTATGGAACATAAAATGTGTATATTTGACTAAAATAATTTTTATAACAATATTTGGAACGTTTCTCGTAAGTATAAGGTACTTTTTGGATAAAAAGATGTTATATATATGTTAAAACACGTAAATTAATACTTGGACATAAGATTATCATTTTTAATGACATATTATAAAATAAGATGAAATTCTTTAATAGAATATGATTTTTAGAAGAATATATATGATTTCGACTAAAATCAGTATTTTTCCGGAAAACCAGTATATTTATCGTAAATAAGTATTTTTCATAAATTTACATTTTGGACTAAATAAACTTATTATACATTCTAAAGTATATAAAACTAATTATTTTGACTCTATTTTACTAAATTTGACTTTCGTCTCAATATCCGTTTTGGTTCGATGTCTATCCTACTCTCCCGTTTTAAGTATATATATTTGGAGTAATTGTAAATACTAATGTAATAGTTGACTTTTTGGGTTAACTATAACTAAAGTTGACTCCTATCAAATATTCGACATAATGTCATTCTTTCGAAATCCTTATCAAATTATTATTCGTCGTCAATTGGAGGCATTACCCTTATGGTGAAAGATGTACAATTTATACGGATCATGAGAGCTTACAATGCTTCTTCACTCAAATGATCTTAGTATGAGACAACGTAGATGGTTAGATTTAGTGAAAGATTATGATTTCAATATCCGCTATCATCCAGGGAAGGCATATATTGTTCCGAATGCGTTAAGTAGGTAGAGTTCACAACCGAAAATGAAACTTAATTCTATTTTTTATATATAAAAAAGACAGATTTCTTTGACTCAGTTAAAGTGGCTCAATCGGAAGCAATTAAGGAAGATAATTGGAAAGAGAAAGAAGAATCTCGGGTCAAGCGCAAAATTTAATAGATGATAACCGGGATTTAAAGAGTTGATTTGGTAGAATTTGGATTCCTAATACATCGGATTGTAAGAAGATTTTATTAGACGGAACTCATAAGTCTAAATATTCTATTCATCCTGGTAGTACCAATATGTATAGAGATTTGAAGGAAGACTAGTGGTGTCCGGGTATAAAAGAGATATAGTAAGGTATGTAGAAAGATGTCTAACATGCTTTCAAGTTAAGGCGGAGCACGAAAAGCCCTATAGAAAGATGCAACCATTGGAAATACGGATTTGGAAATGGGAAAATGTCACTATGGATTTGGTGACAAAGTTACCAAAATCTAGGAGAAAGAATGACGCCATTTGGGTAATTGTGGATAGATTGATTAAAAGTGCTCACTTCTTACCAATTAAAGAAGCTATTTCTTCGGAGAAGATGGCGGAAATGTTTTTTAAATAAACTGTGGCAATGCGTGGAGTTCCTGTTTCAATAGTATCGGATAGAGATACTCGTTTTACTTCTTATTTTTGGAGGGGTTTTCAAGAAACGTTAGGAGTAAGACTTAACATTAGCACGTCTTATCATCCTCAAACTGACGGGAAAAGTGAAAAAACTATTCAAACATTAGTTGATTTCCTTTGTGCTTGTGTGATAGATTTTGGAGGCAATTGGGATGATTATAGATTGTGCACCTTATACTATGTTGTACGGAATAAAGTGTAGAACTCCTATTTGTTGGGGTGAAGTTGGTCAACGAGCAATATGAGAAAAATAGATTGTACAAATCACAACGGAAAAGATAAATCAAATTAGAGAAAGAATCAAAATGGCTCAAGATCGACAAAAGTGCTATGCGGATAAAAGAAGAAGACCGATAGAGTTTAATGTTGGTGATTTAGTAATGTTGAAGGTTTCCCCATGGAAGGGAGTAATACAATTTAGTAAGAGGGGAAAATTAAGTCCAAGGTTTATTTGACCTTTTAAGATTTTGGAAAGAATTGGGAAAGTTCCATACCGGTTAGAATTACCCGAAATTTTAAGTAAGATTCACCCTACTTTTCATGTATCACACTTAAGGAAATGTCTTGCGGATGAGTCACCTTTTGTTCCATTAGATGATATAGAAATTGTGAAAAATTGAATTATATTGAAGAGCCAATAGCTATTCTTGACCGAAAAGTGAAACAACTCCGGAATAAACAAATCAACATGGTCAAGATACATTGGAAGCAGAGAAAAGGATCGGACTTCACTTGGGAGCCGAAGACTGAAATGAGGTATTATCCTCAATTTTTCGAAGAATAGATTTCGGGGACGAAATCTTTAGAAGAAGGGGAGATTTGTGACATCCAATTCCGGAAATAGAATATTTGGTAAGTATTAACTTATTTATTATAACTATATTTGATAGTTTGGCCTATAATAGAAATATAGAACGCAACTTCTGGACTATCCCTTGCCGTGGTAATAAGTCATGGGGATGGAGAAAGATTTTGCAGTTACGGCCATCGATTCGTGACTTTGTTTGGTACAAGTTGGGTGATGGCAATGGAACATCTCTTTGGCATGACAAGTGGTGTGATATGAGTCCTATTGCGGATTTGGTTTCACCAAGGGATATGTATGGGGCGGATCTATCTACATCTTCTACTGTTGCGGATATTACGGTTTCTGGTTCGTTGATGTGGCCTTCAACCCTTGGTACTGTTTATCCCTCTGTCTTATCTATTCCTGTTCCTACTCTTTGTGCTGGAATGCAAGATTCACTGGAATGGAGGGATAGAACAGGTTCAGTTCAACCTTTCACGGTTCGGGCTGTTTGGAACGCTATTCGTCCAGTGCATCAGTTGGTTCCTTGGGCTGATGTGGTGTGGTTTCCGAATAATATTCCTAGACATGCTTTTCTTGTTTGGCTTGCGATCAAGGGCAAACTCAGGACTCAAGATGTTCTTCGTTCTTGGGATGTGTCTTCTTCGCTTGTTGCTCATTGTACTCTATGCGATACCCATCCGGATTCTCACGCTCACCTTTTCTTTGAATGTTTTTATTACAGGCAGGTTTGGTTTCAGGTTAGGGGGCAGGCTGGTCTTCGGGGTAGCCCTCCACGTTTCACAGATATAGTTCAGTCCATTATCCCGATTGCGCATCGCCGTTCTTCGACCAGTGTTATAACGAAGCTCGTTCTTGGTGCTGCTATGTATTTCATTTGGCGTGAAAGAAATGAAAGATTATATGAAGGTTCCAAGAGAACGGTTAATGTTCTTGTGGATAATATTTTGGCTGATGTTCGTTTAAGGCTAATGTCATGTCGATTTAAGAGCTCAAAGGCGGCTTTGGAGCTGTTAAAGCATTGGAAGATTCCGGATTCTCTTGTAATTTAGATGTTTCTGTTGTTTGTTTTTGTTTGAGTTATGTATTAGACAGATGGTCTGTCATCTTGTCTTAGTTTGTTCAAGCATGTCTTGAGGTTAATGTGGTACTTCAGCCACATTCCATTGTACTTTATTGGTTTTTTGGTGTTAATATAATTTACCGGGGTAAATAGGTTAGTCAATTATTGGTTAAGTAAATAGGTTAGTCAATTATTGAGAGATGAAGGGCTAAAGTGTAAATTCTGGAAATTTCGCTTAGACTAGAGATGAGGTGTCATTTCTAGGAAAGTTATCTATGTGGGAGTAAGTTTGGTGAAGAGACAAGCAAGGAAAAAAGATTAAATCACTCAAATTGAAGCTCTATAATATAGATTCTATCAATTAAAGCAATAAAGTTTAAGAACCTTAGTGTTGGTTCTAATTGAAGAAAAATGAGGTATGATTATATACCTAAATTTAATTGATAAAATTGAGCTTGTATTTTGTGTTATAACATCATTTACACGTTTAATTGAAAGGTAGAAATAGTTAATTTGGTTAAAATTAGGTAAATTATTATTTGGGGATAATCATGAAGTTAGAGAAACTGTTATAATTAAGCTTTGTTTATATGTTATTTTGATGCTAATAAAAAGCTTGAAAGATTGAAATATTAACTTATATAAATTTTGTAAAAATTCATGTTTTAGCAAGTTAGTGTAAAGAGATGTATTGTTGATTAGAGGTATTAATCATTGTAGGGATGTTTTGGAATGAAAGAATTGTGTTAAAAATGATTAATTTGAAGTATATGATAGAAGAGATAAGATAAAGAGTACTCAAATTTGTATTTGGGTAAAATGGTGTTAAGAATGCTACACTAGTTGCCAAACGGGCTATGTGACCCGTGGAAAGATGGTGAATGGGTAGGAAATGGTTAAAGTGAATAAAATATTACTTGTAATATGTTATTTATGATGTTTGTAATGTGTTTAAATGCTTGTTTGTGCACTACAATGTTGAATGGGTCAAAAGACCCAAAAGGTGGCAGGTTGGGTAGATGTTACCAAACATGTTTAGATTAAGAGTAAATAATTAGAAAGAGTCGTAATGACGTTAATACATGTGTTTACACGTATATAATATTTAATGAAAGACAAATTTGTGTTTGATGGAAAAAACGCAAATTTGGAGGATAAGAGTAAAGGAAAAGAGTCGTGTATGTTATAGGCTTAATTCGACTTCAAGGTGAGTATATGAAACTTGTTTATAATGTTGTATATGTTAATGTTATGTGTATTGAAACCTTTGAAAGATGGGTAAGATACTTGTTTAATGTATGACCAAACAGTTAACGGAGAGAGGGGCTAGAAGTGTTAGGCCCTAACTTATGAGTGCAAAATTTTGCAAAGGAAACCAAGACACCCCTTTTGAGCCACCACTACGTCGTAGTGAAACCCTAGAAGGCGGGTTTTGGTGCAGTTGTTGCCACTGTGTAACAGTGAGACCCAATACCAGTTTTTTGTAGTTTTTAACATAGTTAATGTGTATGACTTGTACCCTAAACTATTGGTTAGTTATAGAACAATTAGCCATGACATTTACTTGTCAGTGAAGTATATACATGACAATTGCTTGACGGGAAAGGGGTAAAGTCGACTTTCATTAGTCGGAAAGAAGTAGTTATAACTTAACATGCCATGAAGGTATGTATATGACTTTGAATAGTCGAAAAAGAGTAAGATACGACTTTGAATAGTCGGAAACAAGTAAGATACGACTTGGTACGGGAAAGAGTAAGATACGACTTTATTTAGTCGGGAAAAAAGATAAGACTTTAATTAGTCTTTCTAGATTAAATTAACATAGGGATAGGTATACTCCCTAGCTTAACGCTAATAGAATATGTTAATTGTATGTTTTGTAGGTAGTCGATATATCTAAGGCAAGAAAAGCTTAAGAAGAAGGGAAGGGGGAACGTAACATATAAAGTTAAATGTTTTTGTAAGAGCTTTCGCTCAAGTTTAATTGACACACCTTTTGGTTAAACATGATGTTAACGTTTACTTATCGTTAGACTATTATTAATAATACTTTTTAGATGTTGGTTAATGATATTGTAAAACAAAATGGTGTGTATTTGGTTCAAGTGTTACAAGTTGGTATCAGAGCCTTGACTTGTGTGAGTCAATTATCTTAATTGATACTTGAACCCAAGTTGATGCTTTGTAAAGGGAAGACCATTGGGGAAGAAGTTTTTCTTGTAGAAAAGATAAGAGTAAGTAAGATTATTTGTTAACAAATTGGTAGAATGCCCTAATATATGCATTAATAGTATTGGGTGCACAGGAGTTCATATGATTAATATTAACATCCGGCCAACGATATTTTTGAGCATGTTATACAAGAGTATATGCGATATGGTTGATGTATGTTAAGGACGCATGGAAAGTAAGGTTACAAAGTATGTGAAAGATATATATATATATATATATATATATATATATATATATATATATATATATATATAATTTTGTATATATTATAGTTCTATATGTTATTAACTGAATCTTATTTCAGTTAGTATAAATGGAAGGGGAAGAAAGTCGTCGTCATAAGGACGGTGAGAAGGAAATGGATATTCAAACGGTAGTGGCTAAGGAAATTAGCCAAGCATTTTAAAAGGCGACACCGTTTATTATTAAACGCGTTAGAGAAGATGTGATAAAGGTAATAGATGAAAAGATTAATCGCGTGTTTTCGGGAACAGAGTCTGTTTATAAAGAAAATGAATATTTCGGAGATCCAGGTGGTCATTCAGATCATCAGGCAGAATTGGTGAAAGTACATAATAAAGGATGTACCTATACAGATTTTTCAAGTTGTAACCCACCGATGTTTCTTGGGGAAGCTGACCCGATCATTAGTATGCGATGGGTTATGCAAGTAGAAGGCTTTTTTTGTACATGTAAGTGTGAGGACAGAGACAAAGTTATCTATGCAGCGAATTTACTTCGCAATCAGGCAAAGAGTTAGTGGGAATATGTGGTAAGAGTGTTTTCGGCTTATGGTATTGTAAAAATGACGTGGGAAGATTTCAAGAAGCGGTTTATGGAGAATTTATGTCTACCTTCTACGCTGAACAAAATTACTCGAGAATTCTTGGCTATGCAACAAGGAGATAGAACCGTGAATGAGATGACAAATGACTTTCTGGATAGGGAAGGTTTTTTCCCAGATTATGTGACAAGTGAAAAGATTAAGATGGATCGTTATATGTCATTCTTAAACCAAGACATTCGAGATCATGTTTCAACTTATAATCCTCAGACTTTTGAGGATATGGTTGAGGCAGCTAGAAGAAGAGAACTGGAAATCTTAGCCGTAATGAGGAAGAAAAGAAGAAACGGAAAGTGGAAGATGTGCAAGAATCTTCGAAGAAACAAATATTTGAGAAGAGGGGTAAGAGCTCGGAGAGGAAGTTTGATAAGAAGGGGTCATCGAAGGTGGAATATGTTACTTGTGGAAAGTGTGGTATGAATCATCTTGGTAAGTGTAAGTTTGGGAAAACGGGTTGTTATTCATGTGGAAAGTCGGACCGTATTAGTAGTGAATGTCCCAACCCGATCAAGATTTTCTATTATTGTAAGGAGCCGGAACATATTCAAAGTGAGTGCCCAAAGCTTCAAAATCAAAAGGCTTTGACCGGACCAAAAGCTCATTTGTTACTTGACTGAGGAAGCAGTAGGAAGAAAGTTGAGTTACCTAAAGGCCGAGGTCGTGCCTTTCAGATTTCTACTAGAGAAGCAAGAGAATCAACCGATGTTATTTCAGTTATTCTTATCATAAATTCTCATCCCGCATACGTATTATATTATTCGGAGCCGAATAGATCTTTTATATCAAGTAATTTTGTAAGAAGTTTTCTGATCCTCTTAGTAAGTTAGAACACCTTTTAGAGGTAGAAGTTGCTAATAGGATTGTTCTTGTTTCATATATGTATCGTGATAATCAAATTGAGATAGAGTCAAGAAATGGTGTTAAGCATCTTAAGATAAAGAGTACTCAAATTTGTGTTTGGGTAAAATGGTGTTAAGCATGCTACACTAGTTTCCAAACGGGTCATGTGACCCGTGGAAAGATGGTGAATGGGTCGGAAATGGTTAAAGGGAAGAAAACATTACTTGTAATATGTTATTTATGATGTGTGTAATGTGTTTAAATGCTTGTCTGTGCACTACAACGTTAAATTGGTAAAAGACCCAAAAGGTGGCAAGTTGGGTAGATGTTGCCAAACATGTTTAGATTAAGAGTAAAGAGTTAGAAAGAGTTGTAATGAAGTTAATACATGTGTTTATATTTATATAAGATTTAATGAAAGACAAATTTGTGTTTGATGGAAAAAACGCAGATTTGGAGGATAAGAGTAAAGGAAAAGAGTCGTGTGTGTTGTAGGCTTAATTCAACTTCAAGGTTAGTATACGAAACTTTTTTATAATGTTTTATATGTTAATGTTATGTGTATTGAAACCTTTGAAAGATGGGTAACATACTTGTTTAATGTATGACCAAACGGTTAACGGAAAAAGGGGCTAGAAGTGTTAGGGCGTAACTTAGAAGTGCAGAATTTTGCAAAGGAAACCAAGAGACCCCTTCTGGGCCACCACTGTGCCGCAGTGGGACTCTAGAAGGTGGTTTTTGGTGCATCTGTTGCCACTGCGCCGCAGTTGTTGCCATTGCGCAACAGTTTTTGCCACTATGCCGTGTAAGACCACATACTAGTTTTTAACGTAGTTTATGTTTATGACTTGTACCGTAAACTATTGGTAAGTTATAGAAGAGTTAGACATGACATTTACTTGTCGGCGAAGTGTATACATGACAATTGCTTGTCGGGAAAGGGGTAAAGTCGACTTTCATTAGTCAGAAAGAAGTAGTTATAGCTTCACATGCCATGAAGGTCTATATATGACTTTGAATAGTCGAAAAAGAGTAAGATATGACAGAACCTAAAATCTCTCTAACTCAGTGAATCGAATAAACAGGTCATGATGCGGAATCTAATGACCTGAGTGAAACAAAGAAAGCAGTTGAAATTGTGGATCTTGAAAAATCTATATGCTAAACTATTTAAGATTTCATTGATAGAGTGAATCAGTGTGAACATGCAGTTACAACTGACAGTTTTAACCTCAAAGGCACTCGGGATGAGTCCAGGTTCAAAGACATTTGAATCTATCACCCTATTTATAGAAATCTAAACATACAAATTAAATTAAACAACGAGTCTTCAGCTTAATTTTAGTTCTGAGGAAGTTCACTTCAATTCGGAGTCAAAGTCTTCATCCCCGAACTAATATCTTCAATGTTGACTTGTGTTGACTTAAGTTATCTCCAGCTTGAAATCAGTTCGGATGAACATCAGTCAGATCGGGTGCACTAACATGTTCCCCCGAACTGAAATCTTCACTTCGGATTATTCATGTTTTATTTCGGATCTTCCCCGAACTTAAACATATTTATTCAAGTACCCTTTTAAGACTTCATAGCTTCATCTAATCATTCAGTTCCCAACAAGATACGACTTTGAATAGTCGTAAAAGAGTAAGATACGACTTGGTATAGTCGAAAAAGAATAAGATACGACTTTGAATAGTGAATCAAAATCCTTTGCAATTTAGTAATCAAAAGATGGAATAATTTTGGGGCTAGAAATTGATGGGAGAGAGTGTGAAAATTCAAGAGTTTCTTTGAGATTGTAACAAAAAGATAATGGATGGTCTCTTAATAAAAATGGTCATTAGTTTATAAATAAATGATGAATAAATTTGTAAGTAATGGTGATAAAAATAATTTATTAGTAGGTTAAATGATGTGAAATCAAAAGGTCTTTATTAATCTAGACTTGTTTTAGTTATAATAAACCTATACATTGTATTTTATTGTTTAGACTTTTAAGTTTATGTAACAAAAAGAATCTAATGTTTGAAAGTTGTAAATTATAAGATAAAATTACTAAAAGACATATTTTAAAAATTTATTAAACATGTGACAAAATAATAGTTAACTTATGTTAACTTTATTTTAACAACTTAAGATAAAATAAATAATATTAAAATTAGAAAAATTATAAATGTAATGATATAATCATTATTAAAATAGTTAACTTATAACTTAAACAAATTTAAGCTCAAACTTATCTTATTGCTTATTTCTCAAAATATGTATTTTAATTTTTGGGATATTACAATAAGTGTATGATTCGAATAAAAACATTCGAATAGAAACATTCGAATAAGGTGTATTAGAACTTGATTTTGGACAAGTGTTGAAACGAATAGGAAGTTGGGACATGAACTTGATTTTGTCTTGATCGATCACGGTGATTTGCTCGGTAACTCGAATTGAACAAGAAGTTAAAAAATTACCAAGTACTCCTTCGACTAAGTTTTGTACCTAGACGAACTCAAAATCATTCGACTCACGTTTGTACCTATACGAACTCAAAACACGATTTGGGTTTACATGAACACGAATAGGATTTCTAAATTTTTCTAAGTGTTGATTCGAACAAGATTTCAACATAAACGAATAGGATCATTCGACCAAGATTTCAAGACATTCGAACACGAAGAGGTGCTTACAACGAGCACAAAAGATCACGATAATTTGAAAACGAGGGTTTCGAGACTTTAGAAAAAGAGTACTTTTAACATCGAAAAAAATGAAGTTTTGAGATTCCACGTTTTCACATTAGAGACGAAATCGAAAAATAAGAAATATTTTAAAGAGAGCAAATTTTATTTTTCCCGACATTTTTCGGATACCGGTTAAGCTTACGCGGCGAATTTTGACGAGATTAGAGCATCGGAAAAATACGAGGTTTAAATTTCTAGAAACGAAATTGAAAAGCGAATTCAACTATTATTTTAAGTGATTTGTTCAACAATTTTGGAAAAAACGATTGTACGACCGTGAGATATCACGGGTCAAGATTATTCGACTTTTTCTTCAAATTGAAGCATCAAGAAATTTTCTTTCAACTTTTAAGGGATTTTCGCCATCAAAATTTATAACATGAAGAAAGACATTTTGGGAAGTGTTTTGGATTTCACAATTGACAACGATCAAGGGCTTACATTTTTTTGTTCTTCGGATCAAGTTTGGACAAAACTAGAGGAGCTAGAGAAGTTGTGTGACGACACTGGAAATGAATTGTCTCCTTCTAATTGGAACGGTCATGTTAGATTGGATAAAATGTGAAACGTTGCTAAACGAACACGAGGATTTTTGTCAACGGTAACGAGTTCAAACTTCTCACCATGTCAAGCCAACGCAAATGAGGTACAATCTTCATATTTTTAAAGTAGAAACTACGATCATTGAGTTAGAAAAGAAGTTGCAAACTAACTCTGAATTGGTTTTAAGGTTTGCAAACTAAATGAGAGTTCTAAGCTTCCAAATGAAATTCAAATTTTGACATCTCAACTTCAAGCTCTAAACCTTAACAATCCCAAACTCAAAGAGTTTATAGAGTTAGCAACTTCTTGGAAGGGGAAATATGACCAAAGTGTGTTTAATATTCAAATCCTTACAAATGAACCTAATGAAAAATTTGATTTAATCAATACACTTCAAAAACAATCAAAAACCATAAAGTTTGACGAGGGGAAATATAATCAACGTGTTTTATCGGAACTCGAGAATCTTAAAAAAGAACGAATGAATGAAAGATTTAAAAGAATGGAGTTATTCACCGAGTTAAATACTGAAAGAAATGAGAGACTAGTGCTAACGACAATCTTATGTTTTTAAGAAAGTAAATTGAAGATTATAAAACGGAAATTAAATCTTTACAATCACAAGCACTTGAAGTTGAAACTTTAAAGTGAAATGGTTTGAGAGAACAAACAAATCAACTCATTTTTCCAAACAATCCGAAAGAGTTTCAATTTTTCAATCCACAAGAACGTTTGGGTCATGATAATTCAAAATATCTAAAGAAGCTATGTATCATGCTCCCAGTCTTTATGACACAAAATCTTTGGGAAATGCAAATGTTACAATTGTCACACCCCGCTAAAGCGGAAACACGAGGTGCGAAGAGCAAATATATATTACACGAGTCATAATAAAACATAACGTTTTCAAGTCATTTAATTAAGATAAATAAACGTCACATGTTCAAAAAATAACCAAGTGTCTAGTAGTTCGTCACAACAAATACATAGTCAAAAAATTTGATAAATTTCCCAAAATAAAAGACAGTTGTTCTCCCGATTCATACTTCACGCAACTTGCCTGACCCGTCCACACTATGCACTTCAAGGCTTACACTTGATTTCCTGAAACATGAGAAAAAAAATTAATGTAGTGAATGAGTTACAGTTTTCTAGTCCTTGACTAAAAAGGTTTGCAACAAGTATATATGTATAAAATATTTCACAAAAGAAATGAAGCGGAACGGCGCTTAAAGTATATATATACTTATAAAAATGTACACGAGCAAGTAGAACAATACTTGGAAAAGAGTGGTTGCGGATCAAGCGCAAGAGAGAATGCGTAAATAAAAGTAACTAATGATTAAACCATTGTATCAACCTCTTGGCATAATATTACCGTAAGTGTTCACACTAAACCGATTAATCCTGATCGTGAACAGCCCCCACCCCGCACTATCTACAGGACTGAACTCAGTAATATGTACTTAGATTGTCATCTAAAGTAAGGAGCGATCCTCTCCTAAGTATCGATACCCATAATTACCATACGGCTAAGCAAGCTAATAGTGTGTAATGAACTAAAACGGGGCACTTTAATTTAATTTAAAAATGATAGTAGGCACTTACGAAGCATGTTATATTCTCATCAAGGGTTTAACGGAGGGGCCAAGTCAGTGGTGATTGCGTATAATACAATTAAATCATAAGTTTAAAGCGTGCCAAGTCAATGTCAATAAAAAGACATACAAGAGTGCCAAGTCAGTGGCCATGAAAAGACATACGCATATAAGTTCATAAAAATGTACAAAAGTTCATAAAGGTACAAGAGTTCGTAAAATATTTTGGTTCTCATGTTTCCCCCAAAAAGAGTTAAGTAAAAATATTAAACAATAAGGGATGTAACTCACGGATTAGTACGAGCCGAGACAAATGCGAAAAGCGTTCGAAACGTGTCGGAATCACGAAAATCCTATAGGAATACCAAGATTAAATAAGTATAAGGATTACTTTATGTTAATATGTCATATAGCATTTTATAAGTGGCAATCTTTGGTTAACTTTTAATGCCAATAGTTAATAAGTCTGAATATTGTCCATATCGTTTATCGTTACGTTTAGTCCAAATGTGTCCAAAGTCAATATTATTTTCATAAGTTATATGTTCGGTACTGAAGTGTTATGTTTTGGTCTAACGGAATTTGGACAGCGCTTCCGCGGCATAATTTTAATGTCCACAATGTCCAGACTTTCCCGCTCACAAAATACATACGTTTAATTAACAGGATTCAACAAGTTCAGTTTAAATGTAATAAGTTAAATTAATCATCCCAAACACAAGTATTTTATTTATCTCAGTTCCAAGTATTCAGATTCGAAAAACCAGATTGAGGAGATAACTTTTTACGGCAAAACGAAGATTTTCCGGAATCTGCCACCAACCACGGTGCGCCATTCTGGGAGCCTAGGACGGCGCCCTGGTTGTTGCAGATTTCCCGGAAATCGTTTTCTTAGCAAAAATGGTCATTTTAAACGGTGGATTTCGACATGCAACTGGTATAAACTTTATTATACATCATTTTATCAGTTTATATATACTTTTTAATCACAAAAACGATGATCTAAGTAACATTTTATATAAACCCGTTTTTGTATAAAAATGGTTATAAAACTTTATAAAAAATTGTTTTTAGGTGTTAGATCATCCATGCAACGATTTATTTCAGTAATAAAAGTAAAAGGAAGAGTTTCTACTAGATGAAAAGCTTAGATGATGTTTTGGATGAGGTTTAAGCTTCAAAAGTGTAGAAAAATGCTTCTTGACCGAAATGAGGGAATCCTTCTTGCTTCCCTTACTATTTGAAACGATTTGTGTATGTTTTTAGGTGATTTTGTTGATGTTCTTAGGTGATAAATAATTGGATTTTTTAGGGTGGTTGTGAGTTTTAGAGAGAGAGACTAGAGAGAAGTGAGACGAGTGTGTGTTTTTGGTTTGTAAAAATGAAAGAAAATGAAAAGAGGGTGTATTAGTGGTCTAGGAACTTGCAAATTACTGCCAAAGGAGATCCAATCCCGAGCTAGGTGGCTGGATGGTGTAACAATCGAGATGGTGTAACAATCTAGATTGAGCCTTAAAGGCACTCGAAAGACAATAACAAACATCTCAAAGATATAGAGTACGAATTTCACCTGAAATTTAGACGGTTGTCACAACAATGGCTTTCATTAGATCATCAAAAGAAAACGAAGAACAAAAAAGACCATTTTTGAATAACGCAATTATATTTTGATTACAAATCATTAAATGAGAGTTACAAAACTAGGAAAATTTCTCTTTCGGATGATTACTTTCCAAATGATGACGAAAAGGAACTTCAATCCGATGATGTTTTGAAACAAGTTGTTTTTCAAAAAGTGTATGTTCCAACTCTTATTTTAGAAAAACTATTTTAGGAACTTGAACAAGAGATGGAATGTCGAACTAACTACCTTGAGAATGAAAAACGTAACTTTTTAGAGAAAATTGCGTTTTTTGAAAAAGCATCACTTGATAAATCTTCAACTTCAAATGGCAAATCTTCATTGGAAACGATGGATAAAATTAACAATCTTGGAGAACAAGAATCTACAACATCTTTCTTCTCGAATGAACAATATTTTGCTAAGATATCATTTCTTCAAAATGTTTTGCTTACAAAAGACAAAGATATTGATGTTTTAACGCAAAAGATTGATTCAATGTGGAAAATGAATGGTCCGGTTTCACCACAAACCCCAATATTTCACATGAGGAGAAACGGATATCTAAAACTCTTGAAAAAGATTCGAAAAAAGATGTTAAAGTTCCATTGAAGGTTTACAACGGTGAATCTTCCAAAACATTTCAAATGTGGTTTCTCCGAGTACTAATTCTTTCCCGAAATAGAATCAAAAGTATTCTCCGAAATCACAAACGAATGGAACTTTTACACCACCTTTGAAAACTTCGAGTTTGAAATTATCAAGCATCTCAAACAAACATGTTGAAAAGGATGCACTTTGTCCTCCAATGAACAAAAGGAAACAAAAGTATTCACTTATCCAATACCCGAGTTGTTTGAATTTGCACCATCACATTTTAAATATTCGGTGCAAAAAGTGAATATTTTTGTTTCCATAGTTAAACAACGAACTTCAATGAATTCATTCAAATCAAAGAAACAATTATTTCCAAATGTACCATCAAATGAATCAAAAATGGTACATTCACCAAATGATTTTGTCCCAAGAACTCTTTCACCAACTCATGAATGGAAATGGATTCCAAAGTCTCCACCAATTTCCCAAAAAAAAAACACACCGATTGCAAAGTCAACTACCTCAAATGTGTGTTTACCGGAGAAATAGAATTCATATTATTTGCACATAATCAATTCGACTTATCAATGGTTTTCGAAGAAAGCTAACCAAAAAGGACCCAAAATGCAATGGGTACCACAAGAAGTGAAGTTTGATTATGCAAAAACGTAGGTTTTCAACATGACTCCAAAATACTTCAGTTTCGGACTCGAACCTCATGGCGTGCTTATAAGAGAAATCAAAAAGGATTGGAATGAAACGACTTCGGAACAACTCGGTTTCAAATTCGAACTTCATGGAGTCCTTACAAGAAATATCAAAGGATGTAACCCCAAGCCATTCATACGAATACAAATTTTCTCAAGATTGATTCGAACAAGGTGTGATTGTGATTCAAGCAAGGTGTGATTCGAACAAGGTGGATTCGACCACGACTTTCACAAGAATGATATTGGAATTTAACGGTAACAACAAATCAACAACGCAATAACGACTTCGTGTCAACATCAACATCATCAACATCCGAATTTGATACATTTGATGATGTTCAACAACACAAAGAAGTGCTTAATGCAAGTTATTCTCTACATCACCTCAAGATTCAAAATGATTCTTCCATAATTCAACATCTCAATCACGAAGACAATTCTCAAATAATCGAACAAGTGACAAACGTCTCAACAACATCTCAATCAAAGACAATGTCTAAGGAGTTTGAGACGATCAAGTGACAACGTCTTCATCAAAGAAACATTCTCTTGAGCAAAAGAGTGAAACGACGAAAAATGCACTCACGTTCATAAACTCAGAGATTCTCCCGAACTCATTCGAGGGGGAGTTTCCATGGTGTTAAGCAAACAAGTAGGCGAATACCGTTTGAGTTTGAGTTATACAATGTTTGCATTCAAGGAGAATTTTCGATTCAAAGAGGAGGATACATTTGAGGGGAACTTTCATCAAGATTTTCACATTTTCGGGGGGGGGAGAATACGAGATTTTCACATAATCTTTAATGCGAAAACATGAAAATATTTTGACATACAAATTGGATTTTTCACTTAAACGACGATTTTTCATAAGATAAATCCATTTGCTAATAAGCGTCTTTGTTCAAAGAATCAAACATGAATTGAATGAACATAATAAAGATTTTTACGTTTGAGAAAATTTGAGGAAAATCATCATATCATTTGAAAAATGTTAAATAAATAACAAATCTCGAAAGTTTCGAATATTTAACTAATTTCGAACTTCAAATGATGTGATAGAATTCGAACATTGAGAATTTCAAGATATTTGAACTTTAATCATTTTAAAACAAATTTTAATGACAATTTTTACATCTTTGTGATAGGTTCGGATTTGTCTTCATTATTGGTGCTTTCAAGTCATATCCAACATTTGAGTCAAGGACTTCGACACTCGGCTTGGAAACATCTTCACAAATGACTCAACGGACTCAATACAACTTCATAAGATGACGGTTTCGAACTTGTACTAAATTAAATCATTCATGTCACATCAAACATTTAAGAGAAGGATTTTGACACTCTACATGGAAATATCTTCTCAAATATCTCAACGGATTGGGAAACGACTTCGTAACAACACGGTTGCGAACTCCTGCTTAATTTTCAAAGCGATCACGTCATATCTAAACGTTTGGGGAATCGACTTCAAATGTTTCAACGGATTCACGATGACTTCGTAACAACACGGTTGCGGACTCGTGCTTAGTTGTCGGAGCGTTCAAGAAATATCTAACATTTGGGGAAGCAAATTTGGAAAACGACTTTACGAATGTTTTTAACGGATTCACAGCGACTTCTAAACACACGGTTTAGGAATATCTTCAAGGAGAGCTCAACGCATATCTCTAAATTTGAGGGGAGTTCATTCTACATCACATCGAATTACTTTCCTTCAGTTTTAAAAATGAATCATGAATCACCTCCAATGAATCATTCATGTTTTACGGGAGAGGAATCAAGATTGATTTGGAAAACTATTTGTGATTTGATCAAAAACTTTTCAAAACATTTTCATCCATATGATATTAATGAATATCACAAATTAGTGTAGAATTCGAAATTAAAACAAAAATCGACAATGAAATGATCATCATTTTTAAAAAATTGTTTGATATTGCATACGTTCAAAGTATAAACAATTCAAATGTTTTAAGCGATATCTTACAAATCGAAAACTTCCAAGTGTTTCAACTCATTTTTAAATCTAACACTTTGGATGATTTTTCACAAATTTGAGAGAGAGCTTCCATTCTTCCGCCTTTTTGAAATGAATATAACAATCGAATTTTCGAGGGGGGAAGTATTAAAAACAAAAACATCAATTGTATTTTCAAAACGGAAGCTTTCAAATTTTATCGATAAAGTTAAATGATGAAAATGTATTTTCAACTAATGGAAAAATATTATTTAGGATGTGTTTTAGTAGCGGATTTTATATCTCAACTAGAACTAGCACATTCTTGTGATATTGATCTATTTTGACAAAGTACATTTTCTATCTTTTTCGATAATCTCAAAAACAAATTTTGTTCAAAACATGATTTTTGTCTAATTAATGACATTATTTCATTTGGATGTATTTTAGTAGCGGATTTCAAAATCTCGACTATAACTAGTACATTCACATGTTGTTTTGTTATTTGTTAACAAATTTCGTATATCAAAAATATAAATCCTTTTTGAACAAAATTACAAACTTAATTTATCACTTGAGAGACGTAATATTTGGAAGTGTTTAGTAGCGGATTTTTTAAATCTCGACTAGAACTAACACTTTGGGGTATTATTATCTTTATGATATTTTGAGTTTGTTTAGGCTTTCAATTATTTCAAATTAAAACTCGTTCTAAAACCGGAAGATATTTCGAATTTATATATAAATACAAACTTAATATGATGAATGTGAATAGTAGCGGATTTTCAATCTCGACTAGAACTAAAATATTCAAAGTATTATTATTGTACTTGATAGTATTTTCGTAATTAACAAGTGTATTCGAAATGAAAAATATTTTCAAAATCGTAAACTAGCAAATTTGATTAACGACTAGAACTAGATTCAATCGAAAAAGATGATTTAATAGCGGATTTTTAATCTCGACTAGAGTTATTTCATCTTTTAGAGAGGATTTAGTAGCAGTTTTTCTTATTTTATCTAGTTTTCAAAAACACTATTTTTATCGAACATGGAGAATACAACTTTAAGGGAGAGTTCGTAAAATCATTTTTCGAACTACCTCCTAAATCTTTCAAATGAGCTTCAACGAACACAATCTTTCAAATGAGATTCAACGAACAGAGTCTTTCAAATTAGCTTCAACGAACAATTTTTCAAAAAAATATTCCGAAATGCAATATTCTTCCATGAACATATCAAATGTATTTTCGAAAAAGACTTCCCATAATCAAAAACGTTTTTGTCATAATATTGGTTTTCACTTACTCTTCATATGCTAAGTTTTTGATAATGAAATGCATATGTTGAGGGGGAACGTCTTTTCGAAAATATTGAAAACTTCCAAGTCACTTTCGAAATTGTCACCATATTGTAAATTCCACACTTTTGGTTGACAAATGTTTCTCAAAATTTGGAAAAATGTTGGTGCACCTTGAGCGGTTTTCAATAATATATCTTTTTCCTATAGTCCAACCAGAGTCGGAGGGACTTACCTAAGGAATCACTTTCAAAATGTGAGGGTCCTTTAGGTCTAGGATTGGAGATTAAAGGTGCAAAATAAAATAAAAAACATTGTTTTTCAAAATTCCAAAATGAGGATGGAGTTGAAAAATTATGAGAGGTTGAGTGAGGAGTGTGTGATACGGTTAAAAGAATGAGAGACCGTTTCTTTACCGATTAACTCGCCGGGTAGCCAAGTTTCGAATTTCATGCGTTTATTTTCGATATTGAATAAGACATCATGGACCCAGTGATGCAAGGTACATATACCTCATCGCCACTCAAATTCTTCACAAGAATTTGTTTCAATATACACAGAGAATTAGCACATTTCTATCATATTCTCACTCGGAGAATGTTGATATTGAAACAAGAGAAAACAAACTCCATTTCGTGCACTATTGAGTCTAGCACCAAAATGTTAAAAATTTTCTAGGACACACACGGATTTTCAAAAAACATGTCTTTGTGATATAGCTCGGAATATTTGTAGTGGTACCAACAATCTTGGTATTTCACAATGATCGAATGGAAATCCTACCAATGTTAACGCTTTTCCAACATTAAACGTAGGTCATACAGTCGACTTCTTTTGTGATTTTGATTGTTGTGTTAACGAGCAATCTAAGTGATCTCGTAGTTACTTTCCCATTTTCACAACTATGGATACTATTTGAGCTTACGGTCAACAATTCAAAGATCAAGACTTTGGAACGATAAGATTTTCCAACAATGATCTCAACGAAGACAAGTTTTGCAAGTCAAAAGTTTCGCAAACAGCACACGTTCGGTGTGGAAGGATATTTTTCTCAAAATCCACGTTTACATGATGATTACAACGAGTCATAATCATCATGAGGGGGAAGAGCATGTACCAAAGGAAAAACCGTGTGTAAATGGTGTACCAAGGGAAAAAAACGTGTGTAAATGAAGAAATGGGAAAAACGTATAACAAAATCAGTGGAATGTACAAAAGCAAAGATTGGGGAAGAACGAGCAAAAATGGAGCATATAGAGAAATGGTTACAAATGAAGGAAAAACGCAAAGAATGCAAAGAATGGAGAATTGTGAAATAACGGGATTTGTGAAAGAAAAGATGGGTTCTCACAATGGAGAATAAATGCAAGTAAACCAAGTTTGGAAAGAATAAGAGTTTACAAGCTTTATGGAGAATTCAAATGATCAAGATTCAAACTTTCAAGAATAAATAGAAGCGACAACTTGACAAGCATACAAACAAAGAAGATTGTTCATCATCAAGCTACAACGAAGTAACATTTCAAATTTTTGATAGTTTATTACAAGTATGTGTTGAGGGGGAGCTAAATGAAAAATCAAAACGTCAAGCGATTTGGAAAAGATTCTTCAATCAAAAGAAGCTTCAAACAAAGAGATCTAATCAAGCTTCTACAAGTTGAACGGTAAAGTGAAACTTCTCAATTAAGGGGGAGCGTTACACTTTATGATTCAAACGGTCAAAGGAATTGAATTTTAGTCTACATCGGAATCAAGAAATCAAAGACTACAAGTATACATTCAAATTCCGTTTGAAATGAAATATTCTTCAAGTCAACTTTCAAATGTTCTTTCCGCGATACAAAGATTCAAACGCTACTCTAATGAAATTTAAAGTTGAATTTGAAGATCACGAAGATAAAGGAGGAGATCGTTAAGACTACCATTCAAGGTTCGTCAAAAAGAGCTTTTGGGTGACTAGGTTCTTAAGACTTCTTCAAAGAGCAAGACCTTCGAAAACACTTCATCAATGACATATTCAATACAACATCAGGTCGAGCTTTCAAGATAAAAGAAAATAATTCTTCAAGCAACTTATCTTTGGATACAAAAGTATCAAAGATTACAACAAATCTACTCTGATGAAATCCAAATTTGTGGTTGAAGATCAAATCAAGCATCTACGTGTTCAAGATAACAACAATGAAGATGCTTCAAGGAAAAGACTTCATATTTTGAACAACTACAAATAAGGGGAATTGTTAGGAATAGAATATTCATAACATTGTATCTGTATTTGTTATTAGTGGATTGTAATAATTAGGAATTCTTTCTAAAGCCCCCACACTCCTATAGATAGGAGTGTGGTGTGTGATTAATGTAAACCTTTGGAGCTTAATGCCAAATCTACTTTCTCTCTCTAGATTAAATTTATCTCTCTAAACTGATCAAACCCAGTAGTATATTAATGTAAGATTACCTTTTGCCATTTTTACCAAAATGGGATATCTCCTGGCATTAAATTTCCACCATGGCAAAATGTCAAACTCATCATCTAGTGGTTCAAGTGGATCTTCAAGGTATTTTATGAATTCTGATTTAGCTTGAGTCATAATACTTCCACTAGCTTCTCCAAACTTCGCCATAACTTGTTTTTGGCTTTACCTTTTCCCATTTTTTCAGCAACCCCCTCACATTGAGTATTAGATTTAGAAATTGGTACCTCGTACATCAATTTGTACCCGTTGAATATAAGGGACATTTTATCTTCAACTTCTTCTTTCGCTTTTTTCTTAACCTTCCCATCAAAAGAAACATTATCCTTATCATTGGGGTCTCTAGAGAATTCCATTATTGTTTTGAAAACATAATGAATAAAAAACATCTTCATTCTTTAATCTAAAATCGCCACAAAATACAAACATAGGTTCATTTTCTCTAGTTCACCCTAATACTTGTCAAATTTATCTCTCATAATGCGAACTATCACCTTAACTTGTAATGGTTATCCTTTTGCAATTGACGTAACTCTAAATCCAATTCTAGAACTTCACTAATGAATTCGTGTGCAATAAGATAAGACGACCACGATATCTATACAATATGCAAGAAACAAAAGTAAAATATTAGTAACCAAAATGTAAAAATAAAATATAAATAATAAACTATATAATTAAATGTACCTTAACGGTAGTTTCTTTAAAGACCACCAGTATTTTATTAAGCTTTCTAACACGTTTCCAATCTTCAACGTTTGGAACCTTATTCATAAAATGACCGAAAAAGTCTAGATGATGCGTTATGGTACTCTTTTTGTCCAAGAAACTTGTTTCACTTTTTAAAATCTAATTTCATGTTCTAAGATTATGGTGTTTTTTTTCATGGTTATTGAACAGTAATTGTGGCATCCCGTATTTTTGAGGTATTAGCCGATTGCCATCTGTCTTTATTTTGTCGATAATGTTTTCACCCATTGATGCTTCCTTGTGTTTTATCACGCTTTATTACATGTTTGTCTTTTTTCTATTTAAACTATGTTCTTCGGAACGGGAGTATGTTAAGACCTAGTGCCTTTTAGATAGTGCTTTCTTAAGATAAGTTAGCGTGTTTAGCCTTCTAAGATTTAACGGAAAATATTAAGTTAAAGATGTTACCAAATTGGTCCTTTTAACGAGTTAATTTCGTGTCTAAGTTACTATTGTAAACGTTATTAAACAAATTGGGAATCGTTCGTTGGAAAAAAAAATTAATGCGACGCAGTGATGGTTGACGGTGTGGCAGTGAGGACTCCGAGCTGATTTTTGTAGTTTTGCTCTTTTGACCCAATCACGTGGATAACTAACTTTTTCTGCATTTTTGCTTCAACCCAAGTGTTCTAACATGTGATTTTTGGTTAACTTGAAGCCTAATTGGGTAACTTTTAGATCTAACCCAAGTTTACCACTTCTTTCATCCCAAAACTACAACTTAAACATTTCCTTTAACCTCAGATTTCACTCATTCAAACTCATTCACCCATATCTCTCATCTTTTCTCCCTAAATTTCTGGATCTCTTGAAGAGTATGATGAAGATAATCTAGTGTGAGTTCAAAGAAGGTTACTTGTCTCATCTCGTATTATCATCAACTTCCGTTTTCATCTTCGGTCACATTCATGTTCATCATATTTTGAGATTTCACTCCTTTATGACATGTAAGTGTGATTTCCTTACTCTCATTTACCCTTCTTTCACTTTCATGCAACTTATTTACAAGATTTTGTGTGTTTGAAGCTTTGGCCTTCCGTTTCACAATTTGGAGTTCTTTTTCAGGGTTTTGCTTTCAAGGTCGTTTGCTCCGTCAAATCACCTCAAAATCTTCTTAACTTTGGAGTACTCGATTTTTCATGCCTTTCCGGTGTTTGTAGATGATTGCAGAGGTCGTCGGTACTCTCTTAGTTATCCTTTCCGTTTACGTTTTCTTATTAAGCCTTAAAAATTCGTTTAATTAACATATATTAGACTAATATACGAAAAGGTAACAAATTAACCTAATAAATATAATAGTTAAAGCGAAATTATTGGACGTTGTTAATGTTGACCATATTCGGACTTTTATGTAAAATCGGTTACTTATAACGTAAAATATACCGAAAATAATGTTAAAATAGTTAAAATTATGAAATAAAACTTTTATAAAAATTCTCATAATGTTATATTCTGTAATAAAGTATAAAAATATAAAAAGACGAACTTATAATATTTATTTGACATTTTTAGCTATTTATTGGAATTTATAACGCATTTAAAACGTTAAAACGTTAAAATCAATTTAAAATGCGAAATAAATATTAACTTGTTATGTCTCAAATTATGGGACATAAAAATGTGTATATTTGACTAAATTAATTTTATCAAAATATTCGGAACTTCTCTCGTTAGTATTAAGTACATTTTGGACAAAAAGACGTTATATATATGTTAAAACACGTAAATTAATACTTGGACATAAAATTATCATTTTTAATGACATATTATAAAATAAGATGACATTCTTTAATAGAATACTATTTTTTTAAAATATATATGATTTCGACTAAAATCAATATTTTTCCGGAAAACCAATATTTTTACCGTAAAATAAGTATTTTTAATAAATTTACGTTTTGGACTAAATAAAATTATTATACATTTTAAAGTATATAAAACTAATTATTTTGACTCTGTTTGACTAAATTTGACTTTCGTCTCAATATCCGTTTTGTCAGGATCGTATTAGTTAATGTAAACTAATAAGTTTGCCTACGTTAAGATCGAGATCTATTGAAGAAGTTCAGCAGCGGATGAACACTTAAATATTACGAGTTATCGAACAATAAATTATGAATAATAATAAACAAAAAGTATTGTCGAATTATAAGCCTCAATCGTATTAATCTTAAGAATATCAATACAACGTGTTTTTATGAATACAAGGATCTATCTATTTATAGACCTTGAGGCCGACCTAGATAAACTAGGAAACAACTTCTATCCTTATCTAAATAAATCGTTATCTAGAATTAAGGAAACTCTATCTATTAACAAAAGGAAACATAATCTAATTATAATTCTATAACTTAGATTATACTTGCACGGCAAGTTGGTCTTCCGTGTCTTGACTTCTTCCGTATCTTGACTTTGCCCGTAGTAACTTCAATACCACCGTAGTAACATGATCAGCCGTAGTAACTTGTTGGACACCCGTACTAACTTGTTCTTCCGTAGTAACTCTTAATATCTTCCGTATTAATAGTTTAAGTTACTATTCTTGTTTGTTAAGTGAATTGTTCATGGTTAAACTCTTTTAGCTAAGTCATAACCCAACAATCTCCCCCTAACCTTGAACTTTTATGACACATCAAAAGTACAAGTTTTATACTCTAACAGTACTAACTTTTTACAAAAAATGATTAATCATTTACAAGTATTTTGATCATCTTTGCTTAGGCCAATCACTCTCCGTGCCTTTGTGTTTTTCCTCTGTGATTTGCACTAGAATTCTCCAAACTAGCTCATGTGCAAGGTCTGAATCATGAAGACCATTAAGCTTCACCTCTATCATTTCTTCCAATGTCTTCAGTCCGTGAGGATATTGCACATCAACCAAGTAGAATTCCATGGCTCCCTCCTTTCTTCTGATTGAGTAGACACCACTGCGATCATAGATAAACCACCTGATAATTGGATTCTTTGGACCTCCTTTCTTGAACACTGAGCTCTTCTTCTTGTACCCTGGTTCAAATAGCCCACACAGAATGTCCATAGCAAGTTCAGTTCCTGACAAAACTTTTCGTTGATGAGAATACTTTGTCTTGCCTATGCGATACATTCTTTCCATTCCTTGCTTAGAGCTCTTATGAACTTTCTGTTTAGATCGTCTTTATCATACTTGATGCCTGCGCTGATCATCTCTCCGGTGAGTTTTTTGTAGCGATCAAAGGTCTGTGTCATTCGTTCGCCATTCAGGGAGTTGAAATTTTTATACTCTTGTTTGAGAAGAGCTTTCTTGTTTTTCTTTGTATTCTTTGTTCCACTGAATCTTTTCTCCAGAGCTTCCAATAGTGATTTTGCATCTTGATATTCTTCAAATTGCGATTGATATTCGTTGGGGATTGCAATTAGAAGAATACTGAGGGCCTTGATTTCAGTTTTTTTTTCCCTTCTTTCAAGATCAGTCACTGGTGCACGAGCAGCCATTACTGGTTCTACATCAGCTCCATTGGTGGTAAGACGTTTGTTACCATTAATGATTACATCCCAGACTGTATAATCAGACAGTAGGTAGTGTTGCTTGATGCGTAGCTTCCATAGGTCGAATTCATTACTGTTAAGAACATGAACTTTACCAATTGCAACTTCTGTCATGATGGTTGTCTTGAATCTTGCTTATGAGGATTATGAACTCGTTGATCAATGGATCTAAAGCACCTCCTGTGCTCTGATACCACTTGTCATTTAACTTCATATTCAGTCCCACCAATGAACTTCCAGTCAATAATCATTGGAAGTCTCTTAGCCAATGGAGTAAACCTCGGTCCTTCTTCATGATGAATATACTCAGAATATCCCATTGGATTGAATTTGAGTCCTTCTTCATCTCCCCCTTGATCAGTCACTGGAGGATCTTGTTCCATGTCTTCAGGTTCTGTTTTGACATCCATAAATGGAACACTAGGACCTTCTTGTTGAGAATCAGCAGTATCATCATTCATCCTCCTTCGTTTAGCTAGAGGAATCCTTTTTGATGGTCTTTTCTGTCATTTGAGCTTGGACTTCTCTTGAGGTTTCTTTTCAACAGGTGCAGGTTCTGGTTGAATAAACACCTTTCTTCCAGTTTTAAGGGCAGCTTCTAATGCTTTATTTTTCTTCTCTTGAATCTTTGCAAGAGCAGCTTCCCTTCTGGCTTCCTTTTGTCTTTCTTCCTTCACAAGGTCCAACATATTAGTTAACTTCATAGGGCCTAAGGATCTACCACTGTGACCTTTGCTTTTGTGGTACTTAGTGTACTTCTCCCTATCTTCAGCTAACTTTATTTGAGTAGACTTGGACACTTTCTTCTTCTCAGGCTTTGCTTTAGCTTTTGATCGTTTGAGAGCAATTTCATCTTCTTCCAGAGTCTGCATTCCATACTCGAAATCTGCTCTAACTTGGCCTTGAGAACAAAGATGTTGAAGGAGTTCTTCATTATACATCTCCTTTGCTTTGATTGCATCCTCTGCAGCAATTTTCTCCAATCTTTCTCTTTCTTCTGGAGTTGGAGCTGTATTCAGTTTAGCATGGAGCTCATCTTCTTGAGCTATCTTTCTCTTTCTTGCCCTTTCTTCCTCTTCTTGCTCAGCAGCTATTCTGTTAAATAGTTCAGCTTCCTCATGCTCCTGCCTGAGCAATTCAATCTCTTCTTCAGTCATGTTCTGAAAGTTGATTCTTTCTTGAGCAAGCCTTTCTTCCTCCATCTTTTCCTCCTTTGATTTCTCCACAACTTTAGCTTTGCCTTTATCTTTATGTTCTGGAGCATCAAGATCAACCCTCTGAACTTTCTTCTTCTTTTCATCCACCATAATATATCCATGTCTACCTGTGGAAACAAAAATGCCAGCAAAATTTTCAGGTAAGGTTAGAGAAGTTGCTGATGGTTTAGCAATTAATGCAACTGCTGCTCTCTGTCTAGCAACAAGCTCAGCAATTGTCTTCTTTCTCTCCTCTTATGCTTTCTCTTTTTCTTGTTTCTGCTTCTCCTCTTTGATCTTAAGTAGCTGTGATGCTATAGTATCTTCATCAGCCACCACACTTGTTCTTGACATTTCTGTTCTTATAAGAACATTTGCAGCTTCTTGTTGATCATTAGTAGAAACAGGGGTTTCTGTTACAGTGGTTGAAAGAGTTGTAGCTTCAGATTGGATTGTTTGAAAAGGAGTTGAAGCTTCATTTAATGTGGGGGGAATGGTTGTGAACAGGTATGAATGATCTGCCTCTGCATCCTCTGTTCTTGGACTGGTGACCATGGGGTCCGTACTAACTGGATCCGTAGCAACTGGGCTAGTCACCATAGGGTCCGTAGTAACTGGATCCGTAGGAACTGAGTCCGTAGCAACTGGTCTAGTCACCATTGGATCAGTAGTAACTTGATCCGCAGCAATGAAGTCCGCAGCAACCATTTCAGCATCAACTTGATCCGCAGCAAGTGTTTCAGTAGCAACTTCTGGATTGAGTGAAGTTTCAACTTCCATCTCGTCTACTGTTTCTTCAACCATCTGTTTCACTTCTTGCTGCTGCTCCCCCTCAAGTTGAGTATCAACTTCCATCTTTTCACCTTCTGCATCTACCATCATATCAGCAGCATCAAACTCTGTCTCCCCCTCAAATGTACTACCTGTCTCCATTTCTTCATCATCTTTATTTGAAGTGGCAGTAATGACAGTGTCTGTGCTTCCCTTGTATTCTTCACCCTTGCTTTCTCCAGATGATAACACATTTATTGCTTCTTTCTCCCCCTTGTTTTCATATGCAGGGGAGTCATCTGAAGAAGATGAACTGGATGGTTTTGGTGAGGTGCCAGCATCTAGTGTGGTGATTCTTTTGTGCTGTAACTGGACTGATAGGAGTGCCTGTTTTGCCAGTACCTGTTGCACCAAAGAAGTAAGAGAAGACAGCATCTCTTCTTGTTTTTCCATCCTCACCATTAGAGATTGGTACATGTCCATCAGTTCCTTAAACTGACCACCACTACCCTCACCCATTTCCTGTTGGGTACCAACAGGTGGAAGATCATAGGGAATAGAGTAACTCTCCTGCCTGGCAGAAGCATGTAACTCCCCCATGGTCTCTTGGCGCCAGGGTCCACCTTCCAAATTTGAGAACAAGTTCTCAGCAATGGATGGTGTTGCCGTAGTTTGGGTCTTAGTGATGTTTTCACTGTCCTGAGTTTCACTATGAGAAGTGAAAGCTGCAGTAGTATCAGCCCTCCCTACATGGTCTCCCCCCTCCTTATGGACCAACTCAGTGAACAAGGGGGTGTGTTCAATGTTTTCCCCTATTGTTTGTGGCATTCCTGAAGATGTTTCAGGGAATGCTTTTGCAGTGAGAGATTTGGGGATGGTTTTAGACACAAGAGGCTGAGTAACCCTCTTGAGTCTTTTTGAAGCAGCTTTGGGTGGTTTGTGAGGTGATGAAACAATGGGTTTAGTCACTTTAGCAGTAGTGACTGGGGCAGTAGCAACTGGAGTAGAACTCACAGTAGCAACTGGAGGAACATGAGCAGTAGTAAATGCCGTAGTGACCTCAGGGATTTCACCTACAGTACTGGCTTCAGATATGGCACTAGTGCCTACAGATATTGCCGAAGTACTGATGGTGGCAGCTGGGGGTTGGGACAGAGGTAGAGTTACTTGTCCTGCAGCTGTGAGAATGGTGACCACCAACATTTTAGAGAATAGTGGTGTCACATTGGCTGGATCACCCTTGTTAACTTGTCTCATATTTGTGAAAACCTTCTTTGAATGAGCATGTGATTTTAAAAAAATTTCTGATCTTGGAAGATCTTTGTGGACACAGTTAATAAAATGTTGAAGAAATCGAGGATACATTAAATCTCGATATTCTTTCTCATTGATTCAAAAATCATGTAGGAAAAATTGTAAGTTCTTCCTGTAGCCAAACACACCATAGCGTTGGCTAAAGTATAACTCCCTTCATGCCATCCTGTGCGTTTTGGGGACATACATTGTTGCAAAGTATGCAACATGTATTTCCATTGAGGGGAGAATTTTGATTTTAAAAATGTTGAAATATTTAAATCCCCCTCATATCCCATGTTTGTAAAAGTGTTTACCAGGATGTCATAAGGAACTTTCAGTATACCTCTGGAGTCTTGAAGGTTCAGATGTTTTCGGAGAGAAGACTCTGTAACCTTGATCGCTTTGCCCTTCACCATAGCATTGATGGCGGCCTCTGTTTCATCCAGAGTAGCAGACGTCCAGAAATCCCTAAGGTGGGATTCATGAATATCGGGATTGATGGTTAATGACGTCTTGATCTTCGATTGATCAAAGAAATCGATTATTTGATGGAAATCGGCGTTGTCGGCAGTCTTTTCCAAGCAAGCCACCATGTTGTGAGTTTTGAAGAATTGTAATTGTTCCGCCATTGTTGATTCTGTTAATTGATTATTACAGTGATGAACAAGAATGTAAATGGTTAGTCACAACGATAAAGAAAATCGATTGATTTGAGTTCTAACGGTAACTTTTTCGGGGTTTTTACAAACGGTGAGTTTCAAACGGTTAAAATTACCCCCTTTTATATTGAAAAATTGTAACAACTTGACTCCCCTGATTAGACGCGGGTAATGATTTAAAAGTGACGGTCCAATTAAAAACTGCCACGTGTCACGAGTAGCTGTGCCTCGCGCCTGAATTTTAAAAATTAGGTCCAATCAGTACTTGCCACGTGTTAAAGATGTGTTACCGGGGCTTGACACGTGTAAAGTTGGGTTATAAGTTGTGTTTTGACTTGTCAAATCATCATTAATTAGGGTATTCTTATATCTTAAGAAACCGTTTTAATATGATAATCTGCAGTATTAACAAAAGGGTCCGCAGTAAGTGGGTTAAAGAGTCCGTAGTAATGGTTCATGGTCCGTATTAACTGGACTATCCGTAGTAACGTGAGTTACTGGCAGTATTAAACCAGAGGTCCGTAGTATCACATTACTCGTCCGTATTAACCATTCCGTCCAAACTTATTGACATAGGGCAGTAGTAGTTAAACCTTCCCTTAGTCTTAACAATTTGGTCGTACTAATCATACTTTGGACACAATTTTCCTTTACTATTAATGTTGCAGTAGTAGCATAGTACAATACTAGAGAGTAAGGTACTTGATTTTCATCATAAGGTTACTACTGCTTCTCGAAGGGACTTGCTTTAAACAAATAGAAATACTAAGAGAAAAGTATATAAGTTATTCATCCGTATTGATCATTCCAATTCTTGTAATCAGGAATGTGAATCTCCCCACGTCAAATGCTTTGGTGAGAAGGTCAGCGAGCTCATTGTCAGTGTGGATTTTCTCAACATGGATTAATTTCTTCTCGTTGCAATCTCTTATGAAGTGATAGCGTATCTCTATATGCTTTGTTTTGGAGTGTTTGACTGGATTGTTGATGATGCTTATAGTGCTTTGGTTGTCAATATAGATTGGCGTGTTCATGAAGGAATAGCCATAGTCCATCATTTGATTTTGTATCCAAAGTACTTGAGCACAACAACTAGCAGCAGCAATGTACTCAGCTTCAGTGGAAGAGGTTGACACCGTTGTTTGCTTCTTGCATTGCCATGACACCAGTCTTGAACCAATAAATTGGCACCCTCCAGTCGTTTATTTCCTCTCTAAGTTTTCACCACCATAATCACTGTCAGTATAAGCAATTAAATCAAAGGGAGAGTCTTTAGGATACCATAAGCCTAAGTTAGGCTTACCCTTTAGGTAACGAAAGATTCTCTTGACTGCAATTAGGCGTGACATCTTGGGCCTTGTTTGATATCTTGCGCATACACAAACTCCAAACATGATGTCTGGTCTTGAAGCTGTGAGATACATGAGAGATCCAATCATTGATCGATAGTTGTGTATATCCACATCCTCCCCCTCAAGATCAGGCGTCAATTGTTTGTGAGTTTCTACCGGAGTGCTTGCAACCTTGGCATCCTGTAGTCCAAACTTGGTGAGGATGTCCCTGACATACTTGGTTTGGCTTATGAGGAGGCCATTTGGCTTTTGTTTGACTTGTAAGCCCAAAAAGAAAGTGAGTTCACCCATGGAACTCATCTGAAACTTAGTGTGCATGAGATCCTCAAACTCTTTGCATAAAGAATCTTTGGTAGAGCCAAAGATGATGTCATCAACGTAGATTTGGACAAGAAGAATGTCTGAGTTTGATTTCTTGAAGAACAAGGTCTTGTCAATTGTGCCACGTTGAAAGTTGTTTTGAAGAAGGTAGTCTGAAAGAGTGTCATACCAAGCTCGTGGTGCCTGATGAAGCCCATAGAGAGCTTTGATCAGTTTTTAGACCTTGTGAGGATATTGAGGATCCTCAAATCCAGGGGGCTGTTTGACATATACCTCTTCTTCAATGGCACCATATAGAAAAGCACTCTTGACGTCCATTTGATATACTTTGAATCCCATGAATGAAGCAAAAGCAAGAAATAAGTGAATTGCTTCAATCCTAGCCACTGGAGCAAACACCTCTTCATAGTCAATACCTTCTTCTTGTGTGTAACCTTGTGCAACCAGTCGTGCTTTACTCTTAACGACTATTCCACGTTCATCTTTCTTGTTTCTGAAGATCCAGCGTGTGCCAATTACCTTCTTGCCATATGGGACCTCAACTAGTACCCATACACCTTGTATTTTGAATTGGAGTAACTCTGCCTGACATGCCTCAATCCAATGTGGATCTAGGAGTGCTTCTTGAATTTTCTTGGGTTCCATTTGAGAAAGAAAGCATGCAAAGAGACATGTGTTGATTAGAGCCGTTGTAGGATCCATTTTGGACTTGGTTTGACTTCTAGTTGCCATAGAGTAGTCAAGTTCCCCAATTATTTGAGAAGGTGGATGATTCTTGGAAACACGAGATGATGGAATCTTCTCAAGCCGTAGTTCAACGCCTAGGTTTGTATCATTCATATCTGGCAGCTCATTGTTAGGATTATATGCATGGTATGGAGGAGTAGTAAATGGAGAGTTGGTATATGAAGGAGCAGTAACCGAAGTTGGTATATCAGTAGGATAGGGCTCAAAATCTTCATAGACAATTTGTTCAACTCCATTTTCATCCTCTTCAATGAGGCGTGGAACACCATTAGGACGTGTTGAATTATCCTTAGCAAATGGAGAGTGGGGTGATACGGCTTCGTCCTCCTTTGTGGATGCTTCTTCATTGTGAGGAGAATCTGGTTCCTCTGGAATGATGGGATCAAGTATGGGAATTGGATCTTCCAATGAGACTGGAAGATTTATGTATTCCATCACATCTAGACGAGCAGTACCTGTGATGGGAGCCGTATCAACTGGCTCCGTAGTAAGTGGATCAGTAGGAATAGAGCGAGCCGTATTAACTTGATCCGTATTAACTGGGGTTGATTGAAACTCAAGGTTAGAGTTTAGTGACTTGGTTAAGGCATCCAAATCAAACACCCAGTCTGGTCCTTGTCCCTTTTTGGTATACGTGTGTTCATTGAATGTCACATTTGAGCTTTCCTCAATGATCTTGGATTTTAGATTGTAAACACGATATGCCTTGCTTTGAGATGAATAACCAACAAATGTGCCTTCATCAGCCTTGCTATCAAACTTTCCAAGATAGTCCTTAGAGTTTAGCACTGTGCATGGACATCCAAAGGCGCGTAGGAAGCTTATCATAGGTTTTCTCTTGTGGATAAGCTCATATGGAGTTTTGTTGTGTGCTTTGACTAGTAGAACCCTATTCTGAACATAGCAGGCAGTGTTAACTGCTTCTGCCCAGAAAAACATGGGAAGATTGGAGTCAGCCAACATACTTCGTGCTGCTTCAATCAATGTCCTGTTTCTTCTTTCAGCTACCCCATTCTGTTGAGGAGTTCTAGCAGCACTGAATTGTCTCTCTATTCCTTTCTTGTCACATAAGTCATTCATCACTTGGTTCTTGAATTCGGTGCCATTGTCACATCGAATTTTCTTGATCTTCAAATTCAATTGGAGTTCAATCTTGGTGATAAAAGTGATGAGGAGCTGACTGTTTTCATCTTTTGTACTAAGAAAGTACACCCATGTATATCTTGAGAAGTCATCAGTGATGACAAGGCAGTATGACTTCTTTGCTATACTCTTTACATTGGTAGGACCAAAGAG
Source organism: Senecio squalidus (assembly GCA_910822075.1). Lineage (NCBI taxonomy): Eukaryota > Viridiplantae > Streptophyta > Magnoliopsida > Asterales > Asteraceae > Senecio > Senecio squalidus. The sequence continues at coordinate 24,804,263 of CAJVGC010000065.1, read as the reverse complement.
ATCCATGTGGAGTAAATGTAAAGGAGTGGTGTTAGAGTTAATCTCCTTTGTCCTGTGAGATGTCTTGTGTTGCTTCCCCTTCAAGCATGCTAAGCAATTGTCTTCAAGGTTGAATTGCTTGTTTGGGAGACCTCGACCAAACTAGATTTAACTAGTTTGTTGATGTTCTTCAGGTTCATGTGGCACATCCTCCTATGCCATAGAGTAGATTCATCTAAAGTAGCTTTGGAGAGAAAGCATGCTTCAGTCGAATTGATTTGAACCTTTGACATGTCTAGACAATAGACATTGTCTCTCCTTGGTGTTCTGAGTAATATCATGCTTTCATCGATGACATACCCAGGCTTCATTATAATGCATTCTGTAGCAGTGAAAAGTCCTGAAGGCATGACATGTTGCCCGTCATGTGCCTGGAACAGCCACTATCTACATGCCAACTGTTCTCACATTCATTTGTTGGCTGAACCTGCACATAAACGATAGAGATTAGTTTCTGGTGGGAACCCAAGCCAAAGTTGACTTGGGTTTGCCCATTTCATCAAAGTAACTCGCCTTCCTTTGTACTAGTTTTGAAAAATCAGTGGGGATAGGTGGTTGAGTTACTTGAACTTTTGGTTGCCACATTTGTTTGAAAGATTTTGCTTTTTGAACAATTTTAGTGTTAACAACTTGTGATTTAACAATAGGAATAGGTACTGGTTTGACATGCCTTTGTTTCGTAGTGTTAGTTGTAGCTTTAGTAACGAAGTTACGTGTAGCCGTATTAACACGAGCAGTAGGAACACGGTTGGTTTTCACAGTATTAATACACGCAGTATTAACACCCTTACTTTTGGCCGTATTAACCTTAGTCGTAGAAACAACTGTTTGTCTAGCATCATTAACTCTATTCTTCTTGTTGGAAATTATGTTTCTTTTGTTAACACCTTGATTTTCTGAAGAAAATTGTTTGACATTTTTATGGGCAACCCTTCCTTTGTATCCCACCCCATTATGTGGTTTTTGAATCACTTGCACTTGATTTTGAGGATTGTGATAACAGATTTTTGCATAATGATTCAATTTACCACAAATAAAACATCCTTTTCTTGAGCTTTTAACAAGTTGTCCTTTTTGATTTTTGACTTGATTCATGTTTCGTTGGTTTCCTCTTTTACCTATGTGTTTCCAAATCTTTTCTTTTTCTTGAGGAACTTTGTTAGGTTTTGTTTGAGATGATGTTTTAATCTTGGTAATGGGTTTAGGACATGGCATAGACACCAGACTTTGTGTAGAAGGTAAGGTTATTCCTTCTATTGTGAGTAAGTGATTTTCCAAAGGGATATCCTTGTTCTTCACAATCTGGACCTTACTTTCTTCAACTAAGTCCTCAATTAGAACTTCATCATAGTTGATTGGATCAACATTGAATGATTCTTTTGGAGGTGTCTGAGAGATGGGAATCCTAGGCTCATCTAAAGATGGTGGGATGTAGTTTTGATTAAATGGAGGGGCAACTTCTTTGTAACCTAAACCAGCCTTTACCTTGCTATGTATTTGTTTTTGACATAGTACATTCACTGATTTTGAAGCAAATTCTAATTTCCCTACATCTAATTCAACTTTATCATGTTCTTGTTCTAGTAGTTTGATCTTGTCCCTAGCCACCTTGAGTTTAAGAAGTAAGTCCTCTTTTTGCCATTCAATTAAGTTTATCTTTTCTTGATAACTTTGTTTATTAACTTTGTGTGACTTTATCTGACTTTCTAAGTTATCAATTACCCTATGTGCTGATTGTCTTTGTTCTTCTAAGATCTTAATTGAATCACTCATCAATTGATTGTGATTTTTGTATTTGACAATTATAGCTTTACACTGAGAAGTACAAAGTTTAGAGTTTACCTCGGCCATAAGAGACGGAGTGTCTGGAGTTGTTGATTCAATTGCCATGAGAGCATCTTCTTGTGATGCTCCTTGATCGTCATCGTTCCAGTCATATCCAAGTATGTTGTTGCCGATTTCAGTAATTCCAACATCAGTGTAGGTGAGCTCCGTAGAAACTAAGTCATCCGTAGCAACTAATTCATCTATACAAATAATGTCTGTATCATCCATTACTACGGCGATGCATGCATTGTGAACAGTAGACAAGTTTTCTACGTGATTTTGTTCTTCAGAGATTAGTGCCCTATTTTGACTTGTTTCTTCAGCTAAATCACTCCAATCATATCCAAATATGTCTTGTGACATAAGTGCACGCTGATTTGTGTCTTGAGTGGATCGTTGATTGTTGGTTCTTGACTTGTTTGGACAATCCCTAGCAAAGTGACCTAATTCATTGCAATCATAGCACTTCACTTTGCTTTTGTCGAAGGTAATTCGTTCGTTGTTTCGTGGATTAAATCTTCTTCCAGTCCTGTTAAAAAATCTTCTTGCTCGTAGTGCCAGCATAGCAGATTGCCACTTGAGATCGATTTCATCACAGTCATCCTGATGCATTTGTTTTACTTCTTCACCTGTGAGATTTGAACACTTACAGATAAAGGCTTCGAATGAAATCTCTTCATTAGTTTCATGTTTTGGTCCTACAGATGTTGAAGCAAGTGCAGTATTGGCATTAGTAGTACTTGGGCTGGCATTGTCAGCCTTTTCTGCTTCTACTTCTGCTTCAAAGACTCTTAAGTCGTTGTAAAGATCATCTAGTTCAAGTTCTTCTAAGGTGTCCCCTTGTCTGTAGGATCGTATTAGTTAATGTAAACTAATAAGTTTGCCTACGTTAAGATCGAGATCTATTGAAGAAGTTCAGCAGCGGATGAACACTTCAATATTACGAGTTATTTAACAATAAATTATGAATAATAATAAACAAAAAGTATTGTCGAATTATAAGCCTCAATCGTATTAATCTTAAGAATATCAATACAACGTGTTTTTATGAATACAAGGATCTATCTATTTATAGACCTTGAGGCCGACCTAGATAAACTAGGAAACAACTTCTATCATTATCTAAATAAATCGTTATCTAGAATTAAGGAAACTCTATCTATTAACAAAAGGAAACATAATCTAATTATAATTCTATAACTTAGATTATACTTGCACGGCAAGTTGGTCTTCCGTGTCTTGACTTCTTCCGTATCTTGACTTTGCCCGTAGTAACTTCAATACCACCGTAGTAACATGATCAGCCGTAGTAACTTGTTGGACAGCCGTACTAACTTGTTCTTCCGTAGTAACTCTTAATATCTTCCATATTAATAGTTTAAGTTACTATTCTTGTTTGTTAAGTGAATTGTTCATGGTTAAACTCTTTTAGCTAAGTCATAACCCAACACGTTTCCGTTCGATGCCGATCATACTCTCTCGTTATATATATATATATATATATATATATATATATATATTTGGAGTAATTATAAATACTAATGTAATAGTTGACTTTTTGGGTTAACTATGACTAAAATTGACTCCTATCAAATATTCAACGTAATGTCATTCTTCCGAAATCCTTATCAAACTATTATTCGTTGTTATTTGTTTTCCTAAAATGACTCCTCGGAATATATATTGAATTAAATATTTATAACATTAATAGAAGGGCTAAATCGTGCTAGACTTAGTCTTAGAAAATACTTATTTAGTTTCATTGCTTATCTAGGGCACTTAAGCTGGAGTCGTGACTGTGACTCGGTTTGGCCTTATTTGACCTGTTACCCGGCGTTTGGTATTATTGTGAGTTATTCGTTGGCCTTTTTACTATTTTACCTTTGGGCATGAAAAGCGTGTATAAATTGTTGATGTTATTTGGTCTTGTTTACATGGTGGATCAGAATTGCCTTAGATTAAGTTGTCAATAGGCCTTTGACAGGGTTTAAAACATGATCCAATCTACTTTAACAGTGAATTATTGATAGTGTGATTTTGGCGGGAATAGTCGTTTACAAACTTTAAACTCTACGGTACTCAAGAGAGTCCGGGTTCAAAGACAACTAACTAAACACACACATCACTCTATTTATAGACATCTCAATACAGACTTTCTACAAATAGAATACTTAAGTTTTCATTTAACTTTAACTCTGGTGAACTTCAGTTAAGTTGGGTAGACTACCTTATTCACCCGAGTTAAAGTCTTCAATAAAAGACTTTCTAAGTTTTAGTTCGGGTGATGAACTTATTTCACCCAATTTAAAAACTTAATTAGAAACACACTTTGAAGATTTCTTAGCTTCATCCATAACTTTCAATACCCAACAATCTCCCCCTTGGATGATGATATGAATCTTCAAATCAGCACTTTATGATTCTTTAAAATTCAGTTTCTTAATGAATTCTCCATTATAAGCTTCATAGAATTTAATCGAAAAACATCCAACTGATACTCCAAGGTTAGCTCTTCAAACTTCAGATTCTTCAAAATCAACAATCTCCCCCTTAATTTCATAATCTCTCTCAATTTTGACAAATTTGACTTCTGTGTCGATTTGAGCCGAAATTCGCGTGGTTACTCAAAAACGGGTCAATGATCAAAACTCATTGCTCTGCCATAACCTCGAGTAGTTTTCGGCATTTCGGGATCGTTGAGGGCCCGGAAATGCCAATCTACTTATTTACGTTTTTATTTTGGACTTCACTTTCATGTAAACCTCCAAATTCACCATCCGAATTGAACTCAATTTCAACTTATGAACACAAACCTTAACAACATCATCACCAAAGTTAAAAATTTCTTCACCCGACCTATCTTGTTCTTACCTTTGACACTCACTCCTTGTACTAAACTTTTAAAATTTCATCCACCATAGCTAAATCAATCTCTTCTTTCTCATTAATGGATTCACTGCTCAAGTTCTACCATCAGCTTCAACACAACACTTCTTCATTACTGCCATCAGCTTCAACACAAATCTTCAAACAATATCATCATAACTATCTATATCAAATACGCATCTTCAAACAACAACATCATCACACAATCTCATCTAATTTCATCACTAACCGCGACATAACTCACAATCTCATCACTAACAACTTCCGAATTAAAATCAGCAACTGATCAACTGAATTGACTTGATTGGATTGAGTTGATAATACACTTATCTAGACTTTATTGGATTGAGTTGATAATACACTTATCTAGACTTGGATAGCATGCAGACATTAAACATTAATTCTGAGTAGATTCTTAGATTCGTGTTCATCAACTCCAATCTTCTCTTCATCAATTATAGTTTCATCAAAACTTCAACAGCTTCATATCTTCAATTTGATAACTAGATGATTAGCTCCAAACACATCATAGATTAATTGACTTAAGCAAGTTGAACTGAAAAATCACTAATCTAAGCTTGTATTAGCATGCATAATTAAATTATCTGAGTAGATCCTTAACTTCATGATCATTATATTTAATCTACTCTTCGTCAATCACAATTTTAATTTAGTTCGGATGAACTGCTTCATCATCCGAATTAATACTTCTAATCACCAAATATCATATCTCCAATTCTTCATAAATTGATAACTCCTGGATTAGCTTCAGACTTCAATAACCTTCAATTGATTACTGTAACAACAATTCCACCAAAAACTGACTAATCTTCACAAATTCTTCAATCTCAATTTCAATTCGAACTTCTTCGATTCAACAAAACACTGATAATTTGACTAAATTCACTTGAATCGAGTCAAACCGATGAACCAGAATCAATTGAATCTAATCAAATGATTTTTCCGGCTCTGATACCACTTGACAGGATTTAAACAGGATCCAATCTACTTTAACAGTGAATTGTTTGTTCAAATCATGATGCGGAATCTCATGATTTGATTGAATCTAAAACATTAATTGAATTGAGGATTTGATGATAGAAAAACAAAATGTAAATATATCATTGATAGTGTGATCTAGGCTGGAATAGTCGTTTACAAACTTTAGTAATCAAGAGAATCCGGGTTCAAAGACAACTAACTAAACACACACATCACTCTATTTATAGACATCTCAATACAGACTCTCTACACATATAATACTTAAGTCTTCATTTAACTTTAACTCTGGTGAAGTTCAGTTAGGTCGGGTAGACTACCTTATTCACCCGAGTTTCACTCTTCAATAAAAGACTTTCTAAGTTTTAGTTCGGGTGATGAACTTTGTTCATACGACTTAAAAACTTAAGTAGAAACACACTTTGAAGATTTCTTAGATTCATCCATAACTTTCAATACCCAACAGCCTTGATGGGCCCCCCTGTTTAAACACCGGTTAACTTTTTGAGTCTCGGTTGCATATATATAGATCTATATGGATTTGACAAACCCTCATCGTTCGGTAGTATGTCCCTACGAATGGATGTTATGGTCGTATGTTATTTATTTGTTGCCTTAGGTCTGACAAGCCTTAGGCTAGGGGATTATTTATTATGGTCAGGATCTGGTGTATGATATCTAGGAAATATACGTCGCACTATGGTTGTAAAACAAGATATGATTGGAAATTTATTTCAAATGTTATATTTAAAACGGGTCACTTTTCAACTTAAAATTACAAATAATTCACAGACATATTTGTTGACGTATCTTTAACGCTTTTCAGGAGTTTGAGGTTGAGGATTGATGTTATGATTCATGCCATGCTTTTCTATATGCGGATCGTTTACTTGGTTGAGTGGAACTTGTTTGATTAGATTTAGTTCCTAGAGGATCCGTGTATTTTGATTTGATTATGTATTGAGACAAGTATGTTGTATTTGTATACTTTTGGCATGATTTATTTTGAGGGATGTATTTTTTGTTATAGTGTTTGTTGTAACATTGACTCCTGATATCATAAACTATACACCTCGTGTTTCCGTTTGAGCAGGATGTAACAGTAGTATCTATAACCTTTTATCTCTATAGTTTGCGCTTAGCATTTTTTCGTCAACCACATAAAAGACGCCTTAACCAAATTTACACCAATTATAGTTGGTTTATGCCGATTGGATTATGAAATATGTTCTGGTATCTAAGTTTATGTATGAGTTGCAGCGACGAATACGATATAAATCACTTAATCACCTAATAAATGCTAAAAAATCTATTGTTATTCATATTAGTAGAATTCATTGAAAATATTGTAATATATGGAAGTGGAGACTAAACTGAAACCATCGAACACGGATCAATTAGCCTACATATGATGTTTCAAAGTCGAATTTGAATATCGGGAAACAATAATCGATGGTCCATAAACAAAAGCCTCACTCAATTTCAAGATTGAAGCTCATCTTCATCATGTTTGAAAAATTAGGATTTTCTGTTTGTAAAGTGTGATATAATGCACAGTTTTAGTGTTTTAATGATAAAGTTGAAGTCGTGAATAGATGATATTTATAAGCTATTGGAGTCATTAATTAGATAGTTAATAAATCAATTATAATTTTAGTTTGACTCATAGTAAAACACATAAGGACACACACACATATGCATTAGTGAGTTGTATGAAATGCACTAAAACATGTACGTACTACCTGTTTTTTTAATATCAAAACAAAACTAGTGTAATACCCGGACGGTGTCCGGGGTCGGTTTGTTGGTTTTTTCTTTTTGGTTTTTTCATGCAAAATGTTTGCTCTCAAAATCGCCTATTTAATCGACAAGTAACTAATTTATGTGATAGATGTAAATTTTTATTAACGGCTTACCTTAATAGTCCATTAAGTTTGAATTTTGTTTAAGCTACTTAAACCAACATTTAGTCCAAACACGTAACAATGGATAACACAATTTATGAAACTTTTGAAGGTTATCTTATTGGAGGTTACAATCACCGTTAAGAAAACAAATAATTGTTAGGTTCTAGATAAAGAAAAACTTACAATTACACCTCTAATAATTGAAATACAATGATGTCTCCAAACAGGAAACTCAAAAGTAAATCATCAAAAGAAAAGAAACAAGAGTATAACCGTTAAACATATGTTAAAGATTCTCGACCTCATTTTCGGTATCGTATATGTATAACTTTGAAAATCAAGGTCTAACATCTGAATGTGAATGTGAATGTGTAGGCAACAACCTCCTTGTTCTGTGATGATTTTGGCCATTCAAACGAAATGGGTATGGATCCCTTCCATCATGTATATTTGTGTTTACATTAGTGTTTACATACCCTCCACTTGATGTAAACGCAAATCGCATTCAAAAGTTTCATATATTTTCTAAAACGTTTGTACATCAACCTCCATTATAGTCCAACTCTTGAAGCAACCATGGAGGTTGTTCTAGCAAAGGAAGTCGAACTTTTCCGTCACCACAAGTCCACAACAAATGGAGAACTTCGGATAAGTTGGTTCATAGGTTTTAATCGTTCTCTCTTCGTACCAAACAACAACTTGGCAATGTCTACTCGTGAATTATGCATCACCACAATCCCAATACTCCACCATTCTAGCTGAAGAATAACATATAATTTTATATTGAGTTATAGGAAATAATTTTGAATAATAAAAAAATCAAGTAAGACAATTAAAGATGGTATCTTACACTTAGGTTAAGTAGTGTGTCGTTCTTGAACACGGGTATTCTATTGTATGACGATATTGTTTTAAACACTTTATTGTGGTCAGGCATATATGTAAATCATCATCTCCAAATTGTATTTTGGTAAAGAGATGTTGGTCGGTGATGTAAAATGCAAGGGAATTCCATCAACACCAACAACAGTTGTTGATGAAAGAATTGTTTTAGGGGTCAGGACATGTGATGTTATTAGTGTCTAATTACTTTAAATGAAACTTATAAATTACACGAGACCATCAGACTTTCATATGAAAGGCATACTAACTAACAACCGCAAAGCAAAGTGATTCTTTACAAGGGAACTAAAATGAGTTTTATAGCTAAAAGGATTGAAACTATGATGTATCAAAATGTATCTTAAATTGTTTATATAAAAAGACTCAAAACATAAATTGAGATGTTCACGACTCTCATTCAAAGCATTGCATATGTCATATGAACATGTCTATTATCAGTATTTTGATGTTTATCTTTTTTGTTAAAAGGTTGTTGACCAAAGTTTAAATCAAGAGGCAAAAAACACTCACACTTTTAACCAAATAATTGGTGTGTCTCTTAAACACCACAATTGAAAACCATAATAATCATTAACAGATATAAAAACCCATTAAAAGATCACCTAAACCACAAAATTAAATCAAATTGATAGCAAGAGGTTACCATGTTACCGCTACGAAGATTAATACCAATCGACCACTTGAAAATCAAAGTTGCTTGAAATTAACCGCACCCTGTAAACAAAAAAAAAGTTGAATTCTAAAAATTCGAATTTAACACATCATATGTTGTTCTTGCGGGCTTCTCATTGGAACTTCAGGGGAAGTAAGTAGTAAGTATTTTAATGTAATATATCTTTTTCATTTACAATTTTAAGGCGAGGAGGGGAATTGGTCGGATTGGTTTGGCCTGATGAAATCCTTTTAACTTTTCATGTTTACGCTTTTCGTATTACTTCAATGATCACCTAATCTTTAGAATACACTGATTTCGTAGTTTTTGTGCATTAATAATGCCCTTTTCAATAATTGTGACCCTTCTGTATGGCTAAAATTGTGAAGTTACCTTTTTTTACTACCTAATCACAAGATGAATCTTGAACCTCTGAATGTGCTTTCGTCACCTTCATGGATGCAACCACCAACTACTTCATGATGGGAAAAATAGAGAGTATATAGAGTGGCAATGAAGATACTATCATAAACATGAAGTCGGTTGATATTCTAGAGATAATATGGAGTTGGAAATCGGTTTGGGGAGAACATGGGGTAGCAGTTATAATGTTGATATCAAATGAAAACTTGATCTAATGGCTATTAAAAATAGGCAATTATGACGGTCCAGATCAAAAGTCAAACATATCCGACGGTGTAAAATGAAAGTCAATTTATGGAAGTTGACATGCCAAGAATCATAGATATGTAATAGCTCAGTTTTAGGGATGAGTTAGTTAACAAAACAAGTTTAGGTGTTACCTTGATAAAAAAAAATGACAAGTTAGTTTCTATCGTATAGCCTTTACCTTTTTATAATTATATGTATATATTTTTCTATATATTTAAGAAATTTGTTAATATTAATTATTTATCCTTAAAACCGTTGAATAATATTCTACAACCACTAACATACTTCTTTATAACAGCTTAACTGCTTATAATTTAACAATTAATTTTCTCTTTATCCTAACCTTTTGGAGCCACGTTAAACATTTTTCATATTTAAATAACCAATCATTTATCATATAATGCTTAAAAATTTCTTATTAACGTATTTATTACACTAATTATTTACAATATACAAATTTCAACGCGTATCGGTTATAATTTGGTATTGATAAGTTGAGATCTCCGTTTTAGAGAAATAAACATTAAGAAAAGACCGATAAATAAAACTTCTGAAAAATAATTTTTATTATTAAAATATAAATTAGGGACCATTAATAATAAGGGGAAGTGTTTGTAATCTATAGTATATCGAACATAAGGACATTAAATAGGTCATATGTATGTATTTAATTTTCAAATATATCTTATTAATATAGATCAATGATATCATTGCAAATAGCCAATAGGTGATCTGACAACTCACGTGACAACAGATGTCATGTATGTATGGGCATATAAAAGTTTTTTTTTTCTTCTAAAGTTAGATATATATAATATGTTAATTTAAAGTTAAATATAAATAGATATAAAAGTAAGTTGGATACATTTACAAGCACATATAACACGAGAAGTTTGTAATGTATATAATATTTTGTGGAAAATTTAGGTTTTGATTTATGGTTTCAAAATCTAGATTGTAGGATCACAAACTTTGTGGTACATTAATCTTTTGTTCCCTTCTTCTCAAGAAATCAGTTAAAAGGTAAACATGTAATATTAGACTTACATAGATGTTTTTAAAATGTAGAACATCAAATATTAATTTTAAAATTACTAGTATTAAAATAGAAAGTGTGTAACATTCTTTATGAAATATAATAGGTTGATTAATTCGTTGTACCTGTCCAAAACTTAGTGGCAAAGGTAATGCACTTATTGAGGGAATTAAACCTCATACTATATTATTACTTTGATTGTGTACAACTACTACTTTCATCCCCACCACCACTTTTCTTATTCATTCTAACTACAAACATCATATCTCGATCTCCTATCGTATACTTTTCTCCATGTACTTATACTCACTCTCGTTAAAAACCGTCTGAAAGAATGATTTGCACATTTGTTGGGTGATATATAGGCACAGTTTGAACAAAGAAAGGAAGGCAAAGACTACAAAGGTGATTTAGGATGTTACAGAGAGCGGCAAGCAATGCTTATTCGTGGTGGTGGGCGAGCCACATTCGTACCAAGCAGTCAAAATGGCTCGAGCAAAGCCTTCAAGGTACCTAGCTAGTTAACTTTCTTTCATTCTCCCTTTTTTATTCATTATTTGCATCTTCTTTTCAAGAAGATTTTACTGTAACTTTTAATAATGTCAATCAATATATCTTTTAAACTCTAGTGATATATAATTATATATCATATAAACATGATAAGAATAAGTCAAAAAATTACGTTTGATATGGAAAAGTAAACAAAAGCAGTAATATTAATAGATATATCCTATAGTTGTGCTAAGTCTTCTATATAAAAGTCTAATTTGTTAATGATATTAATATAGTGTTTGATTTGAATTTAATTGACTTAATATGAATATGACTTAATCTTGAAAGCACGATTTAACTGACAAAATCATTGGATGGTGTTTTATCCATTAAATCATGACATTTCATATGTTTTTTATAAATTTTATTTATTTATTAATATTTACTCTTTATTCAACATACAAAACAAACACAATCACTACTCATTTCATTCAGACGTTATTTATCGAAAAAGACATAATTCTATAGCTGACTTAATAAATAAAATAAACAAACAGACACTTAGCCTTTCCTCAATCTATAGAGATAAACTAAATACCTAAACTACCCTCCACCAACTAACGTAATACCAAAAACTACATTTGATCCTCTTAACTAGTTTAGCTAGGTCCCATAAAAATAAAAATTAATATAGGTCCAATGGTTCGGGTTTTAAAATTTATAGACTTGCCCATAACCCGACCCTAATCAAGAATAGGGGTGTCACCTTGACACCTTTGGGGTCAATTCGGGTTGTAATGAAGCTTTTAAATTATATTTACATTACAAAAATATAATTAAGATATTGATCTCATGTATCTTGAATTATATTTAAAATTTTGTAATGATTTCAGTATATTTTTTGAAAGATATATATAGATAATGTACATGTCCTGGTTGAAAATAATTATCTCTACTATTTATCATAATTCAAAAATTTGAGAATAACTAGTTTCATTAGCAATCAATGAAGTTGATTAGAAAGAAGGTGTCTTGTGTTTCTGTTCAGTAGTGTCTACAATGAACCCGATTGAAGAAAATAATTTGAAAATGAAATTTATGAAAATGTTGTAAATTTGTAGATATGGAAGAGCATGTTGCCAACGCCTTGAACCTCATTCAAAAAGATGGTGATTCATTCGCAAAAAGGGCGGAAATGTATTACAAGCACAGACCCGAGCTCATAGCCTTCATAGAGGAAAGTGTTCGTGCATACCGAGCACTAGCTGAACGATATGATAAACTTTCCACTGATTTACAAAAAGCAAACACAACCATCGCTTCGGTTTTCCCAGATCAACTCCCATATGACACAGATTATGAAGACGACGATAATGATAACAATGCTATCGAAATTCCAAAAAACATAGCACCAGATCCACCCAAAGCCCCAAAGGCTCCAGAGAGCAAGGTCTTAAAGAGTTTGCCAAGTTATGGGCAAAAGAAAAATCAAGCCAATAAAGTGACCCAACATCATCAATTAAACCATGTTCCAAAATCAGGCTTGACCAAAGAAGAGGCTATCGACGAGATTGATAAGCTTCAAAAAGATATTCTTTCAATGCAAACTGTGAAGGAGTTCACCAAGAGCTCATATGAAAACGGGCTTGCAAAGTTCTCCGAAATTGAGAACAAGATCATTGAAATGCAACAAAAAGTTTGTGATTTACAAGATGAGTTTAAGGTAGTAAAAGGTATCGAGGATGATGATGCTCGTGCTATAATGGCGGAGGCTGCATTGAAGTCATGTGAAGAGAGTTTGGCAAAGTTACAAGAGAAACTCGAGAAGTCAAGCCAAGATACGATATTGGAGCACCAGAGGATTCAAAATGCAAAGAAAATATTTGAGTCAATTAAACATGAGTACCTACGCGGAGCAGATGATGATGAAGAAGAAGAACAACATAGCCGCTCTCAAAACCCAAATGAAAGTGAGCAAAAGGAGATAGAAGCAAAGATCAGACAAACCTTGGAGGAACTATCAAAGAAATCTTTGACAGTTACAGAAATGGCGGATACGATTGACAAGCTCGTGAACAAGGTGATCAACTTAGAATCGTTGGTTTCATCCCAAACTGTACTTATTAGCAGGTTAAGAATAGAAACAGATGATCTTCATACACAAATTCTGAATTTGGAAGATGATAAGGCTAAAATGATTATCGGAACACATAATTTGGCTAAAACTTTCAAAGACATGGAGATAAAGCTTAATGGAGCACAAGATTTAGGCATGAACATTGACAACCAGAATAACAGCCTCAAGATGCAGTTCACCGAAGTCTCTTACAATGTTAAGCATTTGTCCGAGAACCTTCATAACATGGAACCAAATGAAGAAGTCGAACAAAATGAACCTTCCGTGAATTGTGAAGAGATCACATTAGGAAATTCTTTCCCAAAAGGCCAAAACTCAACCAACGATGTATCCAGAATTCTTGATGAGGGTATGTACTTTTCTGTCATTCTATATACCTATAAACATTTCAAGTATTCCATGATATGAACTAGGACAACAACTTTTAACTTCTCCTGGTTTGTTTACACTACAAATCATTTAAATTGTTTTGGAGGTTGCCCTATGATAGATAAATTTAAACTTCTTTCTACACTATAAGAATAAGTTTCTTTCAAAATTAAGGCCAAATTTTCACCTTTTATCTTTACACTAAAAAACACTTCATACTTTTTTCAGGGTATGCAATGTATGACATAGGTGTGCCCGTGAACTTGGTATTAAAAGAAGAAGTTGAAGAAAAAGAAGTTTGTTGGACAAATGGTGATGGTGAAAAAAATGAAAAGATCATAAAGGAAGCAACGGAGGTCTTTGACGAAAAGAAGGAAGATAGCAACCAGATTAGAAGCGACAATAAAAATCTTGTGGATGATGTACCTAAGCCAAAAGATGAGACTAATTGGCAAGAATTGTTGTTGGGTGATTTAGATGACAAAGAAAAGGTTCTTTTAAAAGAGTACACCACGATATTGAGGAAGTACAAGGCTGCAAAAAGGGAACTCGCTGAAGAAGAGCAGAAAAACCAAGGAACCGTAGATGAAATGAAAGTTCAAGTACTAGACCTGAAAACGCTTCTGGAAAAAAGGGACATCGAAATTCAACAAATGAAACGAAAACTTAAACTTCTTCAAGAAGACGAAGGTAAATATGAGATGATAGACAATAAGGGAGAAGAGGATGACATAAAGTCTATATTTATCAACAAATCTGAAATCTTTTCGGAGATTGAAGAAAAACTAAGAACAGATATCGATGCAATACTCGATGAGAATCTTGATTTCTGGTTGAGATTCAGCTCGACATTCCATCAAGTACAAAAGTTCGAGACGGAGGTAGAAGATCTACAAAAAGAGATTAAAAAGGTTAAAACTAAAGGTGGTGAGGGGAAATCAAACATAAGGTCAGAAATCAATGCGATATACAAACACCTTAAAGAGATACAAACTGAACTTAGAATATGGTTAGAACAAAGTGCGTTGTTAAAGAACGAACTACAAGGAAGATGCTTGTCATTATCCAACATTCACGAGGAAATAACCACAGCTTTGAGAGATGGAGTAGAAGAGGAAGAAATCAAGTTTAGTACACATCAGGCTGCAAAGTTTCAAGGTGAGGTATTGAACATGCAACAAGAAAACAACAAAGTTAACCAAGAACTCGAAGCAGGTTTAGAACATGTAACCACACTGCAAGTCGAAACAGAAAAGACTCTAAAAAAGTTAGAGGAGGAATTCAGCCTAATTGATCCCAACCGTGATGAGAAGCAACAAAGGTTACCGAGTCGCTCACATATCCCTTTACGCTCTTTCATATTCGGTATCAAATCAAAAAAGCAAAAGCCATCTATCATGGGGTGCATAAACCCTCATAAGAAATATACATCATCAAACAGTGGCAGCCTCTAAAATTTCCTCTTATTTATTTCAGGGTTTTCGTTTATAATCATTACGAATACGAATGCAATGTACGTAGCTATTGGGTTATAATATCCAGATCGTCCATAAACAGATATGTTAAGTGGAATGTGTTACAATTTTTTAAGATGTTGGTTAATAACGGATTATATACATAACTATTGGGTCTAGTTTATAAAGCATAAGTGTGGTAATTTTAGATGTATGATATATGAAATGAAACATATATGTTGGAATTTTTCCGTTCAACAAACTTGAGTGAACACGCGGAATATAAGAAATTTCGTAAATATGGTGGTTATCAAACAACAAGGAAGAAAATAAATCTAGAGTTGAAAATGTTTTAGAAGACACTCGTTAAGAAAAATGAAATTTTGGTATAAGGTTTAAGCCTCACCCCCTCACATTTATTTGTAGGTGTGGGGTAAATCTTACTTAGAATTAGATTAAGAAACTACCTCCTAATATCCATCTAATCTAGCATTTGTCTTGCAAGACAGGTAACCTTATTTGAAGACAACTACAATTAAAAAGAAACATAAATCTAACATAATAAAAATATCTAATACTTCTAAAATATTCTATCCTAATTATATAATGGATAACAATATCCACGTTATTCTAAGTATTTGATAGCCCTGATACTAAGCATATCCACGTAATCCACACATTGCTTGAGCTTCATTCCTAGATACACCTTCGTCTCGAGGTCTTCTCCCAACTTGATTAGGAAACCCTTAGGCCATATCTTTTCTTCTAATCCCACTGTAAGCATCCCATACTCCCTCATTTAACCATGTGCTGAACCACACATGCCTTTTGTGACATTCGCGAATTTCACGGTATTATTCTATCGTCTCGTATTCGTTTTATTTATTTATATTCGTGTTTTGACCCTATTGTATTCCTTTTTATGTTTATCGTATTCGTATTTTATGAGTATCGTATTTGTATTTTATGCGTATTTGCGTTTATCGGGTATATAGTATGTGATTCGGATCTTTATGTCGGGAACGTATAGTCTTAAGTGCCTTTAGTATAAGTCTAGTATGCTCTTATGATAAGTTTAGGGGAATTATGCCTTAATTATATGATTAAGATTAACATTTAAAAAGTATTTCATTTTTAGTCTTTTCGGAAATTTTATTACAAAACTAGTCCTACGCGAGAAAATCTATTACAATTTTAGTCCTATGTCGAATTTTATTACAAAAATCGTCCCCCACCAACCTTTTTGTCTTTATCCAAAAACCAGAATTTGTCCTTATCTACTTTTGTCATCACTCTCTCTCTCTCTCACTTCTTCCCCAAGAAAACACACACAACACACCTCCACCTTCTCTCTAACTTTTCCGGCGATCCGACCGTTGGATTTCCAATCCGAGACCGGATTATTGATCACCATCATCATCTCTATCTATCCTCCGAGTTTCATTACGATCAAGTAAGTATTTCTTCATTTTGGTATTAAACTTTATTCTATTTTTATCCAAACACGTAAATCCCATTTTTAACCGTCAAAACCGAGATTTTATTGAGGATTATCGTTCCTAATAGTATTCTGGACATAGGGTTTTGATTATAGATCATTTAGACACTTAGAACACTCCAAAATCGATTTCCGAATGTTGTTTTTCGTAAAAATCCCGTCGTGTCACGTAATTGTACTATTTCGCACGTAACAAGCTTGTTACGTTCACGTATTTAAACCCCCTAGTCACGTAATAGCTGTTTCGTACGTAACTTATGAGTTACGTGACTTGAGTGTCACGTAACAATCCCCATGCACGTAACTCTTGCCCCTTATGCACGTAACTCTTGTCCCTTATGCACGTAACTCTCATGAATCACGTAAGTCTCTTGTTTCGCGCGTAACTAAGCAATTACGTGACTTGCATGTCACGTAATTAGGGTTGTCACGTAATTGATGCATCCCGTAGCTTGAGGATCACGTAACTCACTCGTATTCACGTAATTGTCATATATGATCGCGTAACTTACCTATGTTTCACGTAATAGTCCTATTTCGGTCCGTAACTCCCTTGCTTATCACGTAAGTCTTGTCTTGATCACTTAAAAGCTTGGTTGTCAAGTTACTATACCCGTAACTCTTGAATACCACGTAACTTGATACTTACGTGACTTGTAGTGCACGTAAGTATAAGGTTCCCGTATCTAGTCCGTTGACTTTCCGAAACGTTTATAATCCCGTTATATCAATGTTCCTTTTGGTCATATTAAAACCCGTATAAAACGTTAATCATTAAGGCATAACCCTACTAGACTTAGAGATACTTAGACATGTTTATTTACGTGATGTATAGGGCACTTAGACGTGGGAGCTTGACGGTATTGTAGTATTTCCCGACATATAAAGATTTGGATTGCTTTGCTATCTGTGAGTTATTCGTTGCCCTTTTTACCTTTTTAATCTTTTTGGGCATGATTAGCGTTAAACAAAGGTATTTTTATGGTATGTATGGATTATGGTATGTATATATATGGATATGAATGCTTTAGATGATCTCACCCAACTTGTACCGCCTATGTGGTCGTACAAGGCCCCGTATACACACCTGTTAGCTTTTGCCGCCGGAAGTATATATAGCGCTATATGGGTCTAACAAGCCCTCATTGTTAACACTATTTTGGATGATGGCGTGCCCTGTCCATGTTAACAATCTTACGACCGAATATTATTATCGAGGACAACCTAGTTTGAGACACTAGGTGGGGTTAGTTGCCAGTATCTATTGTTAAGGGTCAGGTGTATATTATATTCCTAGACCTGATATTCTATCCAGTATGGTATTTATTTTATGGTATGATTATGACATTTTATGAAATGATTATGGTACCGTATGGTATAAATATGAATATTTTATCGAAAGGTTTTGTATACTTCAAATATATTTTGAAATATCTTTTCAAAAGGACTTATCTTCAAATCTTATCTTTTGGGTCAAAACTTATTGAAAACTTTTATACTATTATGTTTTTACTTACTATTGCGAATAATTCACCAACTTTATGTTGACGTCGTATTTTAACGCTTTTCAGGGATTTGAGGTTACTCAATTTTGATGCTATGCTTGCTTGGCTACTTGGGACTTTTGCTTGGAATTTATTTTGTTATTGTAATTCCTTTGTTTCCCAAACTCTGTAGCCGTATTTTGATAATATTCGGATGATTGTAATAAGTACTTTACTTCAAACTCTTTATCTATGTTGATGATGTTTGGTTTATTTATGTTTGATGTAACCTTTGAATCTCTGATACCGTATACACTGCGCACCTCGGTTCCGCCATTCTATGCGGGGTGTGACAGAAGTTGGTATCAGAGCCAATGGTTATAGCGAACTAAGTGACCTTACTGAATCACTTAGACTATGACCTAGGCTTTTGGACCTATCTGATTTACTCTATGTGCGCATTTCCCTCTTTTGTGGGCCTGTATGTGATCTATATGCTTTATGTGCTTTCGTTTTGCTTTTTATGTTTTGTGGCCTGCTTGTTTTAGTCGCACGTACAGTTTATCGTTATGATTTATTCCGTTTGATATTCGTAGAAGATGCCGCCTAAGAGGACTTCTACTAGAGCTACTAGAGCTACTCCTGCCGTCACTGCTACGAGAAGGTCGGCAAGGCGAGGTCGCGTCCCTGTGAGAGCGGGTGCTACGCCTCCGAATCCCACTGCTGCCCCCAATGTTACTTCTGCTACTCCGAACATCAGTCAGCTGATTGCGGAGCAGATTGCAGCAGCTATTCCGGTGATTGTTGCACAGCTTAAGGAGACACCAGTGCAAGATGCTGACTTAGGGTTTGAAGAACTTGAGATGCAAGATATTGGAGCAGAGGGTATGGCGTCTGGGCGCGATGGTTCCGATGTGGGAAGAGCAGTGCACGTAGGGGTCGGTGGACCAAGTATTGTGATTGAAGATCCACCCCGAGGTTGTTCGTATAAGACCTTTCTGGACTGCAAACCTACTGAGTTTAGGGGTACTGAAGATGCTGTTGCCACCCTACAATGGTTTGAGAAGATGGAGTCCGTATTTGATGTATCAGGATGTGCTGAGGAGAGCCGAGTTAAGTATGCTACATATCTGTTCCAGGGTAAAGCCCTCACTTGGTGGAACTCTGTGAAGAAAGTTCAGGGTCGAGCTGCTGTTACCCTGATGACCTGGGAAAACTTGAAGGTTATGATGAAGAAAGAGTATGTGCCGTCATCTGAGACGCAAAGATTGGAGAATGAGCTATGGAACCTAACTATGCAAGGTGCTGATTTCCGTGGGTATGTGAACAGATTCTACGATCTATGTGTTTTGGCTCCTCGTCTGGTTCGTACTGAGAATGAGAGGATTGAACGCTTCACTCATGGGTTGCCCCAAACTATGCGAGATCACATTATCTCTAACTATCCGGGTACTCTTCAGAGTGCGGTCGATATTGCTGGTCGGCTGACCGCAAGTGCGATCCGTGCTGGTACTCTACAGCCGGTCGTGAACCGAAGAGATTCTGGTCGATCTGACAGAAGAATTGTGGGTAATTCGAGGAAGAGAAGCCGTAGTCAAGATCAGAGGCCTCAACATCCTCAAGTGTATGCGTTGACTGGTGCTGGAGCTGGTTATCAGGGCGTGCGCCCTAAGTGTGACACTTGTGGTAGTGCTCATGCGGCAAACGTAGCGTGTTGGGTTTGTAAACGCTGCAAGAGGTTAGGCCACACTGAGCAATATTGTAAAAGAGCTGTTGGAGCATGTTATGAATGTGGAGAAGTGGGTCACCGCCGTCAGCAGTGTCCCAAGCTTGCATCATCTACTTCCCTTCCTACTCCTGGTGCTGGTACTAGTGCTAGAGGGAATCCTGCTAAGAGCCGGGCTTTTGCTATGGAATCTTCCGAAGCTCATCAGGATCCTACCGTAGTCACTGGTACATTTCTTGTTGACGATTATCCTGCTTTTATTCTATTTGATTCGGGTGCCGATAGAAGCTTTATTTCTAGTGACTTCCGTCCCTTAGTAAACCGTGCTTCTAGTCCTTTAGAGCCTGCTTATGAAGTAGAAATAGCTGATGGTAGATGTGCCTGTGTTAGAGAAGTTATTCGTGATATCCCCCTCGTATTAGCCGATATTCCTTTTTCCATCGACCTTATTCCTATGAAACTCGGTAGTTTCGATGTCGTAGTCGGTATGGATTGGTTAGCGAAGCATAAAGGAGAGATAGTCTGTTATGAGAAGCTTATTCGTATTCAGAAGTCGGATGGAGATCAGTTGATTGTACACGGAGACAAGGCCGGTAAACGCCTTAAAGTCATTTCTAGTTTGAAGGTTCGCGAGTATGTCCGTCAAGGTTGTTCCTTATATCTCGCTCACTTGGTGAAGAAAGATTCTACGATCAAGATTGATGGTGTACCGATCGTTCGCGAGTATTCTGACGTTTTTCCCGACGATTTACCTGGAGTCCCTCCCCAGAGACAAACCGATTTTCGTATTGATCTTATTCCTGGAGCTGCACCTGTTGCTAAGGCTCCGTATCGTTTGGCTCCTTCCGAGATGCTCGAGTTGTCGAAACAAATTCAGGAACTGGTCGATAAGGGTTTTATCCGTCCTAGTTTCTCCCCGTGGGGTGCTCCTGTTCTCTTTGTTAAGAAGAAGGATGGCTCCATGCGTTTATGTATTGATTATC
>CAJVGC010000065.1:24706465-24783099 GCA_910822075.1 Senecio squalidus | reverse complement strand
TAATTCAAAACCAGAATCTTTAGGGTACCATAGACCAAGATTTGGTGTACCCTTAAGATATCTGAAAATTCTTTTGACAGCTTTAAGATGGGATTCTTTGGGGTCAGCTTGATAACGTGCACATAGACATGTAGAAAACATGATGTCAGGTCTACTAGCAGTTAAATAAAGCAAAGATCCAATCATACCTCTATAAGTAGCTTGATAAACTGACTTGCCAGATGAATCTTTATGCAACTTATCAGAAGTACTCATTGGTGTTTTCATTTCTGAACATGTTTCAAAACCAAATTTCTTTACTAAATCATGAACATATTTACTTTGATTTATGAAAATTCCATCGTTCTTTTGTTCAACTTGTAGGCCAAGAAAGAAAGTGAGTTCTCCCATCATACTCATTCTATATTCACTACACATGAGTTTTGAAAACGAAGTACACAACTTTTCATTTGTGGATCCAAATATAATGTCATCAACATATATTTGTACCAAAATCACATGTTCATTTTCCTTTTTGATAAACAGTGTTTTATCAATTGATCCTCTTTTAAAATTGTTTTTAAGAAGAAAGTCAGACAGAGTATCATACCAAGCTCTAGGAGCTTGTTTGAGACCATATAAGGCTTTATTTAATTTAAAAACATGATCAGGAAAGTTAGGATCAACAAAACCTGGACGCTGTTTGACATAGACTTCCTCCTGTAGATCACCATTCAGAAATGCACTTTTCACATCCATCTGATACACCAAGAAGTCTTTAAATGCTGCATATGCTAAGAATAGGCGAATTGCTTCAATTCTTGCCACTGGAGCAAACGTTTCATCATAATCAATGCCTTCTTCCTGTTTGTATCCTTGAGCCACCAGTCGAGCTTTATTCCTCATCACCACCCCATCTTTGTCATATTTATTTCGAAAAATCCATTTAAGTCCAATGATAGTCTTAAACAGGGGACGTGGGACCTTTGTCCAAACATTGTTCCTTATGAATTCTCCAAGCTTTTCTTGCATACCATCAACCCAGTCTTCGTCCAATAAAGCTTCTTCAACCTTCTTTGGTTCCATCAGACTCAAGAAATTTGTATAGAAACAAAAGTTAGCTGTGGCAGTCTTTCGTCTTGTTTTGACACCTTCAGTTAATGAACCAATAACTGACGAGATGGGATGTCCCTTGACAGTCTTGATGTTCCCTATCTCATTGTGGGAAACTGTCTCTACTTGAGTCTGAGTATCATCAGGCTGAGTAATTTGGAGCTGAGTTTGGTCAGACTGAGGAGTGTCAGTCTGAGTCTCATCAGTTTCTTTTGACTCAGTATTTTCAACATCGGGGAAACTCTGAAATGATGATTCATCGGGTTCAGTGTCAGATGCTTGATGTTGATGGGCGTTTTCATTATTCTGATCTTCAGCGTGAGAGTCAGCTTTAAATGTGGTTACAAGTAATTCATCACAAAGCTGATTGATAGTGGCTATGTCAGTCTGTGATGATGATTCATCTTTGTCAGACTGAGTAGTGTCATCAAAAGTGACATTAATGCTTTCTTCTACCACCTTTCTTCTTTCATTGTAGACTCTGAATGCTTTTGCGACGCTTGAGTATCCAACGAACAGTCCTTCATCAGCTTTAGGAGACATTTTACAAAACAAGTCCCTTTGATTTAGAATATAGCATCTACTTCCAAAGATATGGAAATAATGAATGGAAGGAACCTTGTTATGGTACAATTCATATGCTGTCTTTCCATGTCTCTTCACGATGATGGACCTATTCTGTGTGAAGCAGGCAGTGTTCACAGCTTCAGCCCAGAATTTTATCTTCATGTTCCCATAACACAGCATTGTTCTGGCAGCTCCAATTAGTGTTCTATTTCTTCTCTCTGCAACTCCATTTTGTTGAGGAGTTCGAACTGAGGCAAAGTTTTGGACTATTCCTAATTGATCACAAAAATCTATCAAAACTGAGTTTTTGAACTCAGTTCCATGGTCACTTCTCATCTGGCGAACAAGAGAGTTTTTCTGTCGTTGTTCCCTTTTGATCAGACTGATGATTTCCTCAGCTGCATCACTTTTAGCCTCTAAGAATATAACCCAAGTAAATCTAGTAAATTCATCAACGATTACAAGGGTGTATTTCTTTCCTCCTTGACTCTCAATCCCAATTGGTCCAAACAAATCCATATGTAGCATGAATAAAGGTTCATCAATTGAATACAACATTTTGGATGGGAATTGAGCCTTTGTTTGCTTTCCAAGCACACAAGCTGAGCAAACTTTGTCTTTGGAGTAAGTCAGTTCAGGAAGACCTCTGACCAATTTACTTTTTGACAATGCATTTATGTTTTTGAAATTTAAATGGGATAACCTTCGATGCCATAGCCAATTTAGTTCTTCTTTTTTTTCTGTGAACAAACATGTCTCAGCCTCATCATTTGCAGTACTCAGATCCAGGCAAAAGACATCTATTTCTCTCTTGGCGAGTAGTAATGGTTTTCCCTTGGCACTGTAGATTATTCCAGCTTGCTTCCTGAATCTGAATTCATGATCTTCATCAGTAATTTGACTCACACTTAGTAAGTTATGTTGTAAGCCTTCCACATATGCAACTCTCTTGAAAGTGACAGCTCCAGCATGAATCTTTCCATATCCACGTGTCATTGATACCCCGTTGTCACCATATCTCACTTGAGGCCCATCTTCTTCTTTATAGTCTTGTAGAAAAGACTTCATTCCAGTCATGTTCCTTGAAGCTCCACTATCTAGATACCATTTTGTAGAGTCCTGCACATGAAATAGAAAATATTAGTTCCTTTTGGGCACCCACTTTAGAGTGGATCCATGAACTGAAGCAGGTTTAAGTTCAGGTTCAGTCTTGCAGTCAGTTTTGGAGCTGGTATAGTTCCATTTATTTATTTCCTTCATCCATTTAACATAATAATGACCTATGACACCATAGTATTTACATGGAGTATCTTTGAGACTGACTCGATATGAAACTGACTTAGTCTTAGTAGGTTTCACAGACGTTGTCTTTGATGGAGAAGTGTTTCTTTGCTTTTGAGGTGAAACTGACTTTGATGAAACTGACCTAGACTTTGGTGAAACTGACTTATGTGGAGCTGACCAATGTTTTGGTGAGACTGACTTTTGAAAAATGTTTTTCTGTGGTCTAGACTGGGTCAGTTGTTTACAAACCACAGCTTCATGTCCTTTTTCACCACAATTGTAGCAAATTCTCTTAGGAGGAGTCTTGGGCCTGATGTGATTAGGTGATTTGTTCCTGACTAGAGTTTTTACTATGTTGGTCAGTTCCAACAATTGATTCCCCAGTTTATCAATAGTTTTTGTTTCATGACTTTTGTTCAGACTTTTGGAACTGACTGGGCGCTGAATTTTAGGTTTACTCACAACCTTGGGCAAGCTATTAGTTAGATGCACAAAATCTTTTTGAGCATGTACATTTGTATCAGTTTCAGATAAATTAACACATTCAGACTGAGAAGAAGATGAAGAATCACTATTATTAAAAACTTGGGAAATTACAGGTTTGACAAAAGCATTTGACATCATTATTTTTTCTCCCTTCATATAAGTGAAAGTATTTGGAAGAATTTCTGGTTTGAAAACAATTTTTTCTCTTTCAGCTTTTTCAGCTTCTTCTTTTTCTTCAGTCATATGCTTCTTCAGACTGAAGTCCTCACCCAACACAGCTTGAACTTGTTTGGGTACCTGTCTGCTCAAACAATCTTCATTTTTTAAGGATGATATGTACCATGATTTACAAATTCTTTTATAATGCTCAGTTTCTTCTCTAAATTTATAATTTTCTTTTGCAAGATCACTATAAACTTCAATCTGAGCATTTAAAAGAACTTTATAACTTTCTAGTTCAATTATTTTATCATCTTTAATTTTCAAGGTATTTTCAAGATCTTTAATTTTTTGTTTGAATTCAGATTGTTCTTCTAAAGTGGTGGTCAAGTCAACAAAGATATACTCAAATATTTGAAGTTTTTGTTCATTTGTATAAGTGTCAAAACTGTGTACCTTATAAAGTTTTGACTTGTTCCAGTCTGAGTTACAGCTCAGTCTCTCAGCTTCCTTCAGATCCTTCTCGAACTGAGAAGCAGATTTCTCAGCTTCAGTCACTTCTTCTGTGAATGCCATTAAGCGTTTATCCACCACTTCCTCATCCTCATCAGAAGACAGTTCCTCATCTAGCCATTCTTCAGCAATGAATGCCTTTTGCTCAGTTTGAGGCTTTTGTGTGTTTGAACTGTTGCCTTTCTTGTATTTAAGATACTTCTTTCGGTGTCTTTGGGCCCTCTCAGCAACCTCGTCCATGTGTTTAGTCTGAGCATTCTTTACTTTACAGTCAGCAGCCATGTGACCATATTCATTGCATTTAAAGCATTTCACCTTCTTCAGATCGAAAGGTTTCTTTCCTTTGTAGCCTGTCTTCTGTTCAAGCTTCATAGTTAACAGAGCAAGCTGACTTTTCAGTTTCTTGACCTCAGTCTCATCATCTGATTCTGAGTCTGAGTGTGACTCAGACTCAGATGAGTCAGCTTTAGAATAAATTTCTTTATTCCTTTTGTTGGTAGCAACTAATGCAGCTTCTGGATCTCTTGTGGTCTTTCTTGTGTTTATATTTTTCCTCTCTTGAGCTTCTTCAAAATTCAGCAACAATCCAAAGAGACCTGGCAGCTTGTAGGTGGACAATTTTTCACTAACCACAAGAGATGTAATAACAGGTTCAAATTTGTTAGGCAAAATGTCAACAAACTTTTTGCAGATTTCATCATCTTCTTTCATCATTCCTAGGGCTGAAAGATCATTCAACAGTACTTGGAACCTTGTATACACGTCAGCTAAGGTTTCTTTGTCTTTTACATAGAAATTTTCATAATTCCTATTCAGACTGTTTAGCCTTTGTTCTCTTACTATTGGGACTCCTTCATAAGATACTATTAAATTATCCCATATTTCTTTAACGGTTCTGCATCCAGCAATCTTGGAGAATATTTGTTCAGATACAGCATTACCTAGAATGCTTCTTGCTCTTGGATCCAGATTAAAGAGTATTTTATCAACATCTGTCCACTGTGACTTGGGAGTTTGAACCCACCTTGCACGTTGGACAACTTTGTCTCCTTCCTTGACCTCATCAATGTGCTTTCCTGGAATGATTGGTCCATCCGTTACAGTCGTCAACATCTCTTCATGAATTCGGGACAGATGCCACTCAGCTTTAAGTTTCCAGTGAGCAAAGTTGTGGCCACTGAAAATAGGAATACCTTTTCCAGCCATAGCAGGTGTGTTTGATGACGATGATGACATTGTATTTGAGATTTTATGTATTGATCGTTTAAGATTGGTAAATTTATTAAAATTTAAATCTTATTTGCTCTTATACCAGTTGTTAGGTCTCAATAAGATCTCAAACAGTAGCTAATCAATTACAAATACGTATTTAGATGTTAATTGTTACGAATCGATTAAGTGCTCAGTTTCTTAGTTTATTATAGCGGAAATATAATAACGAAACAACTTAAAATAACACACAGTTATATTAATTCAAAAGGTGCACCGATTACAAAGCTCAAGCTCACTATTTATACACAATAATAGTGAGCTTGATAAGTGATAGTGTTAGTAGGTGATGGCTTATATTTATAGCCTATCAATCCTAACATTTGGGTTCGGCCCACTAAATCTGACAAAAAGACCAGAACCCGGAACGTGAGCCCAAGACCAAGCCTCGTGTCCCGGTCGTGTCCGGGAACCAGGCCCCGTGTCCCGGGAGCCAGGCCCCGCGTCCGGGAACCAAGCCCCGGTGTCCGGGAGCCAAGCCCCGTGTCCCGGGAGCCAGGCCCCGTGTCCGGGAACCAAAGCCCGGTGTCCGGGAGCCAAGCCCCGTGTCCCGGGAGCCAGGCCCCGTGTCCGGGAACCAAGCCCCGGTGTCCGGGAGCCAAGCCCCGTGTCCCGGGAGCCAGGCCCCGTGTCCGGGAACCAAGCCCCGGTGTCCGGGAGCCAAGCCCCGTGTCCCGGGAGCCAGGCCCCGTGTCCGGGAACCAAGCCCCGGTGTCCGGGAGCCAAGCCCCGTGTCCCGGGAGCCAGGCCCCGTGTCCGGGAGCCAAGCCCCGTTTCCCGGGAGCCAGGCCCCGTGTCCGGGAACCAAACCCCGGTGTCCGGGAGCCAAGTCCCGTGTCCCGGGAGCCAGGCCCCGTGTCCGGGAACCAAGGCCCCGTGTCCGGAGATCTGCCCCGGCATCCAACGCTCAGTCCGACACTCATGGCCTGACATGTATAAGGACTTGTGTAGACACTGATGTTTTGGAGTTCGTCTCACAGTATCATACTCCTGACATCCTACCAGTCAGACACTCAAGCCTAATCCTTGAGTGTAACCGTCAGAGCATTAATAAAGTTATATTAATGACATAGACGTTAATAGCCATTGGAATCCTATTGATGAGCCATAAATGGTCATCATTGCCATACGTTGTTAATACCTGGAAGTGTTGGGTATAAATACTTAACACTTCAGGTTTTGGACACAACTTCATCATCTTCCTCACATATTCACTGACCGGAATACTTAACCATATTCCGTCAAGCCATTCCGATCAATCTCTTGTCCACCTTAGACTCGCCAAGAGTCTGTTAGGTTTGCACTGCTTGAGCAGGAGGCCAAGAGAGTGATCAATCTAACCCAAGTTACTGAGCCTGTCGATTCTTGCTCAAACATTGGCGCCATCCGTAGGACACGTTTTAGCAACGGTGTTTTATCTTCATTTCCAGATTTTCACCAAATTTTTTCTTTAATTCGCTTCTTTTTTCATCATGGAAGACATGAACTCTTCACCAATAATTTCCTCAGCCCCAGAAGTAACTACCACCACACCACCGCCAATGACTACTGTAACCCCTTCCCCAGTGACTGTTGTGACCACATCCCAAGCTGAAGGGAGTACCACCCCGATACCAACGACTGTTGTGTCACCTCGTGCATTTGTTTCATTGCCTATTCCATCCAGTCCATTCATACCAGACATGGAGACAGACATGGTGTTTGAAAGAGGTCCTATGGGGAGGACAGGCAGGCACGGATTTTCCGCCTTGAAGGATTGGACGCTAGGGGATTCAGGTCCTGCCCGCCTGTATCGATCAACAACCACTGGACCTTTGTATTCTACAAGGGTGTCCGGAGCTAGTGCATCTGCCATACCAACCCCAAACGTGCCAAGTTTTCAGATCCCCATGTCTCGTAGCTCAACACTGCACGAAGAAGCCGCTGAAGCCTCTAGACAGGCTGTCCCAGAACTTCATGGCTTTGAAGCCCCTAGGCAGCCTGCCTCGGCGGGATCCCAACCCGGCACTCAAGGAACGGGAGAGGACCCAAGCATGGGAACACAGAGAAGGACATTTCAGAATATCCAAGGAGCAGCATCGGTCCCGGCACCAACCTCATCTAATCACCTCCTGGCTCAACTATTGGCATCCCTGCAGCCAGCACCACCACAGGTAATCCCCCAACAATCCGAAACAGATGTCCTGTTGACACAATTGGCGGATCGCCTGAGGCAGAACGCGCCGACACCGGTGCCACCTCAAAATCCCAATCCAGAGTTATTACGACTGTTGCAGCAACTAGCAGAAGGAGAAATGACAAGAGAAGCTATTATGCCTGTATCAATAGTAAGTTCGAAATTTTGTGACTGGGTGTCAAGATATCCGATGCCAGACAAGCAGAAGGTCCCCTCCATTGTAGGCACTTATGACGGCACAAGGGATCCAGACGACCATATGGCCTTGTTTGAGCAGGCCATCATGACAGAAAAATGGGTAGATCCGGTAGCCTGTAAAATGTTTCCAGGAACATTACAAGGCTTTGACAGAGATTGGTTTGCTGGCCTTCCAGAAAGGAGCATTAGAGACTTTGCGGATCTAAAGGAAAAATTTGTGTATCAATTCTTTCAGCAAAAGAAACAACGCAAGACACATCTGGAGGCCCACCTAATCCGGCAGAAGGAGGGGGAAGCTTTGCGAGACTTCATCCTGCGGTACACACAGGAATGCCAAAAGATCCCAGGTTTTCCAGAAAGCCAACAAATTTCAGGTTTCACCTTTTCCCTCTTGCCTGGTCAGTTGCAGGAAAAACTTGCAAAAAGGACTCCCGCCACCTTCAAGGAAGCCACAGATAGAGCCTATGACTTTTTAAGATCAAGGGAAACGGTCTCTTTGGCAAGAGGGGTGGCTGGAAAGAAGGACAAGCTTTGGAACGAGGGGTCAGCGTCAGGTAGACAGGATCAACAGAGGGAAGATAGGCGAAATGACAGACGGGATAACAGCGGCAATAGAAGGTTTAGCCCTTATGACAAAACTTCATCCGAGCCATTTCTCAACAAGACCCCGAAAGAGATCCTGCAGACAGAGCGTGTAGGCTCTACTTTTAAACCTCCACCACAAATGGCACACAGGTCTGGTACAAAAAACATGAACAGGTACTGTGAATTTCACGAGGACCATGGACATGACACCAATGCCTGTCGAGAATTGAAAGGAGAGATAAGAAGAGCGCTGGACGAAGGGAAGTTGGAACACCTAGTGCCAGCTGCCAGAAAACAAACCAACAGGACCCCAACCCAGAAAACGTATGCCTGGCAAAAGAAGGGGGAGGATACTGAACGACCGGGACCGCCAGAAGGTCACATCTTCATGATTGAAGATTAGATATACATAGACTAAACCTAGATCAAGGTCTGATGAACTTTTATTCTATATTTTCTTGTTTTGTCGAAATTTAATCTTCTTTTCTGCCAAGGACATGGATACCATGCCTTATAATAAAACGTTTGGTCTGATATTATCCCAATTATGCACTGCATTATCTTTCTACTTTTTTGAACATTGTTCAAACATCAAAAGCATAAGGCCAAATAAGACACTCATGTCTAAGCCAAAACATGCGAACACGTCTTTTCATCTACTTGAGAAAAGATAAGCACTTCCCATAGGGAAGCGACATACCTCGCGAGTAATACAAATAAACGGTTAACCAAATATTATATCACTGATGTAATACGCTTAAATAGCAAACAAGTAATAAGATAAATATTATTATTAAAAAAAAATCACTCATAGAGTCAAACAAAATATCCAAAACATAAAGCTTATAAAGCTGATATTCATAACAGAAAGGGAAAATGTTCAAACATATAAAAAAGAGCAAAAACTAAACTGGTGGCATAGACACTGGTGGTGTAACGATAGCAAGAAGATCCTCAATAGAAATGTTCAAGTCTTGGACAATGCGCTCCAGAATAGGAAAATTTTTCTTTTCAAACAAAGCATTAGCAGCTCGCATCTGACTTTGTACCAAAGGATCAAGAAAGGGTAGCACTGCATCACCGGCAACGGATCGCAACTTGGTCCCTACAATGTGTTTGCCAAATGCATGAGCAGCCCGATTAACTTCCAACATCAAATTCATCACATCAGGATGCTCAAGTAATAGCTTGAACAACTCAGGAAAAACAGCAAGAAGGTCTTTTCTACCCTGGACAGCCGCATCAAGTTGCTGGCGCTGAGACTCAACTGCCTGTCTCTCAACCTCTACTGTCGCCAACTCCTTATCCTTTGCAGCCAGGATATCTGCATACTCCTGCGTCTTCCTTACCAATCCATCCCTCTCTTTCTCTAAGTTGGACACCTTGGCAGAAAGATCGCTAATCTCCTTGTCCCGGCTGGAAGCGATCTCACGTTCGGCCTCAAGATCTTTCCTAACCACAGCCAAAATTTCCACCTCTTTCTTCAGATCCGAATAATTAACTTTCAATTTTTCATGATCTTCACATATACGCTGCCTAGCAAGTATATGTCCCATAAAGCCATGAAAAAGGCTCATATCAGCATCATCCAACAATTCAGAAGTTCCTTGCAGCTTTGACTGCATAACAAGTTGAGGAGGGACAACATTGTCCATGAAATCCCTAACAGATCCAACAGTTTGCCCATTGTCACCCACACAAAATGACCAGGCAGGCACAAAGCGTTGACCAGATGGCGTGCCAACAAATGCAGAAGGCTGAACAGTATTGCCACAAGCAGGAAGAGCCATGATAGTAGATCCATGGGGCGCCATCTGAAGGCCCCCATAACGCCTTACAAGATTTGTTCCAAGAGGTGGAGAAGCAGGGAACAACACTTTTTTTCGATTTAGGTGTAGGAAGGTCATAATCCTCAACATCTATGGATGGCCTCTTTCCTAACATAGATGGACCATCAAAGCATGGCTCCTGACCATCGTCAGATCCAATATCCTCCAACTCAACTGCATAAAAGAAAGACAAGTTAGTTACTACACACAGCGAAAAATATTCATAACTCATAAGTACCTTGTCTCTGACGAGAAGAATCCTGCTCTTCAAGCATGTAACCATTGGGATCAAAATCATCACCTACACAAACAAAAAACATCAGTTATATATAGCTATTATTTAAATAAACCAAAAAAGGTTTGAAATAATACCAGCAGGGGATACTGCGAGGTCTCCATCCTCAGTATTCTCCGGAAGCGGAAGCCTAACCTCCAGGCCCTGCCCCTCTCTTCCTGTAGGAGAAACACCAGGGACATCAACACCAGCTGCTTTGTACATTTGGCAAGCTACGTCAGGCGGATGATCCTCTACTACACATGCTTCATCCCCCACTAAGAAATCTAGCAACCCCATAACTGCAAGAAAGAAACAATATAAATGACAATCAACTTCACGAAATAATAAAGACAAAAAAGGATTTTACAGAGACCCACGTTTCTTTGATGTCTTCGACACAATGACGGGAACCGTCTCCTCTTCAACATCCTTAATAATTCCAGCCATCGCCTGCACCCCTTCGGGGCATATCCTATACCTCACAGACATACGGCGGAGGCGTGCATATGCCGCCGCCTTAGGAGCTGAAAGCTCGGGGAGTTCATTTACTCCGTTGGGTATCTTAGATGGCCAGCTAAAAAGGGCACTTGACCAAAGCTTAATAAACGATCTATCCACGAAAATAAAGTCAAACCGCCAGTTCTTAAGACTATCGGGAGGATTCTCAATTAGTTTCCATTCTTTGCTTCTCTCTCTCTGTTCTAGGCTAAACCAATCTCTAGATTTACACAGTTTATAAAAATGCCTAAACAAATCTACAGAACAAACAATTTTCATACCCACCAACAGCATCTCAAACATTATAACCTTAGCAGCACCTACAGGATGCATTTGGGCAAATCCAATTTTGTAGTGAGTTAGCACTTTCATATAAAAGGAGCTACATGGAAGTCTAAGGTTTGAATGGGTAAGAAGGTTAGTGTATAAAGTAATTTTTCCTGAAGGAGGCTCAGTGGCACGTTGGTCTATGGTAGGCGCTACAGGATTGAAGGAACTAAGGCATGGAAACCTAGTTATTAAATCCGCTAACTTAACATCATCAATGCCACTACTGCATTTCCTAACCTCTTTCTCTTTTCGGGAAGCCATTTCAGCTTTTTATAACAAACTGCTACAATTCAAATAAGATAAATATAAGACTCAGGTTGCGAAGATGGAAAAAACAACAATAACTTACCCGCAAAAAACGGCGCTTCTGATTGGAACGAGAAAACTCACCTGCACAAAAAAGAGAGGCCTCCGTTACAAATAAAAAAAAAAACAAAAAAAAAGGCAAAAAAAAAGGCAAAAAAAATTTTCGCCGGCACAAAGGGCCGGCTATATGCCGGCTACCAAGCCTAAGTCGCCGGCACAAAAGTGCCGGCTATATGCCGGCTAACAAACCAAGCCGCCGGCACAAAAGTGCCGGCTATATGCCGGCTACCAAGCCTAAGTCGCCGGCACAAAAGTGCCGGCTATATGCCGGCTACCAAGCCAAAGTCGCCGGCACAAAAGTGCCGGCTATATGCCGGCTACCAAGTCTAAGTCGCCGGCACAAAAGTGCCGGCTATATGCCGGCTACCAAGCCAAGTCGCCGGCACAAAAGTGCCGGCTATATGCCGGCTAACAAACCAAGCTGCCGGCACAAAAGTGCCGGCATATCCAAGTCTAAGTCGCCGGCACAAAAGTGCCGGCTATATGCGTCGCCGGCACAAAAGTGCCGGCATATAACCAAGCCGCCGGCACAAAAGCGCCGGCTATATGCCGGCTACCAAGCCAAATTCGCCGGCACGAAAGTGCCGGCTATATGCCGGCTGTGAAAAGCCTAAGTCGCCGGCACAAAAGGCCGGCTATATGCCGGCTAACAAAAAAAAAAAAAAAAAAAAAAAAAACTTACCGAAAAGCAGAAGAGTTAGGCTTCAAAACCTAATTTTTAAAACCTAACTGGGGGGCATGATAGTGTTAGTAGGTGATGGCTTATATTTATAGCCTATCAATCCTAACATTTGGGTTCGGCCCACTAAATCTGACAAAAGACCAGAACCCGGAACGTGAGCCCAAGACCAAGCCTCGTGTCCCGGTCGTGTCCGGGAACCAGGCCCCGTGTCCCGGGAGCCAGGCCCCGCGTCCGGGAACCAAGCCCCGGTGTCCGGGAGCCAAGCCCCGTGTCCCGGGAGCCAGGCCCCGTGTCCGGGAACCAAACCCGGTGTCCGGGAGCCAAGCCCCGTGTCCCGGGAGCCAGGCCCCGTGTCCGGGAACCAAGCCCCGGTGTCCGGGAGCCAAGCCCCGTGTCCCGGGAGCCAGGCCCCGTGTCCGGGAACCAAGCCCCGGTGCCCGGGAGCCAAGCCCCGTGTCCCGGGAGCCAGGCCCCGTGTCCGGGAGCCAAGCCCCGTTTCCCGGGAGCCAGGCCCCGTGTCCGGGAACCAAACCCCGGTGTCCGGGAGCCAAGTCCCGTGTCCCGGGAGCCAGGCCCCGTGTCCGGGAACCAAGGCCCCGTGTCCGGAGATCTGCCCCGGCATCCAACGCTCAGTCCGACACTCATGGCCTGACATGTATAAGGACTTGTGTAGACACTGATGTTTTGGAGTTCGTCTCACAGTATCATACTCCTGACATCCTACCAGTCAGACACTCAAGCCTAATCCTTGAGTGTAACCGTCAGAGCATTAATAAAGTTATATTAATGACATAGACGTTAATAGCCACTGGAATCCTATTGATGAGCCATAAATGGTCATCATTGTCATACGTTGTTAATACCTGGAAGTGTTGGGTATAAATACTTAACACTTCAGGTTTTGGACACAACTTCATCATCTTCCTCACATATTCACTGACCGGAATACTTAACCATATTCCGTCAAGCCATTCCGATCAATCTCTTGTCCACCTTAGACTCGCCAAGAGTCTGTTAGGTTTGCACTGCTTGAGCAGGAGGCCAAGAGAGTGATCAATCTAACCCAAGTTACTGAGCCTGTCGATTCTTGCTCAAACAATAAGTATGAATCTTAGTAAATCTTCTAAAAGGATAGAAGATTTTATCTAACTAACATACCTAAATTAAAGCAGTACGTTTCGTTATGAAGCTGAGTAGTCAGCTTCATAATGCCTTAGCTGCTTTTTGTCACTCAGACTCAAAGTCACTCAGACTTAAAGTCACTCAGACTTAGAGTCACTCAGACTCAGCAACTAAGACTTTAATAAATAGATTTATTAACTTGGGTTAAATCGTTGATTTTCCCAACAACATTGTTGTACATATAAACGAGGCGTTGGTGGTCATTGTTGTACCCATGCTCGAGGCGTAGGTGGAAATTGTTGTACCCATGCACGAGTCATAGGTGGGCATTGTTATACCCAGGAACGAGTTGTAGGTTAGTATTGTTGGGCACTATGTCTAGTGTTTGTATCAGGGTGTTTGGGGTTGATCAAGCCCATTCCCTACTAGCACTATCATGCCCCCTAGTTAGGTTCTAAAAAAGTTTTTTGAAGCCTAATTTTCTTATTTAACCGTGGGTTGTCACACCCCGCTCAGGCGGAAACCCGAGGTGTACAGTAATGTAGGTATTAGAAGACAAAGATTACATAGAATAAAAACTACAACATTCAAGTTTACATTAAATAAAGTGTGGGAGTACAATAAATACAACATGAATACAAATCGTGGCTTAAATAGAAACTAAACTACGTCTAGCTAAGTCTCTTTGAAGCTCACATAAATAAATAAGACACCGAACTACGTCTAGTCAAGTATCTTCAAAATCATCAAAATCCATAACAAACAATGTACTCCGTAATCGATGTAAAATCTCAATCTCCTGAAAAGCGTTAAAATACGACGTCAACATACAGTTGGTGAATTATTCGCATTTTTATAAAACAATGAGTGTAAAAGTTTGATGAGTTTTGACCCAGTAAAAGATGTATATAAAATTAGTAATGAAGTAATAAATATAATAACAATGTCAAAACAATATCTTGAATTATGAATCTAGTGAGATCTATGCATAAACCTTAGATATCCAAATTTGCACCTGAACTGTACTAAAAGGCAACTTAACCCTCCTCCTTAGTGTATCAAACTAAGGCATATCACGAAACTGGGCGGTCATAACATCGACCCCTAGGGACCGCAACACAAGTCATAATCCCTAACAGCGATGAGAGGTTTGTAAAACCCTTATAGATCTATATATATGTACCGATGGCTCAAAAGAGTTAACAGGTTTGCACCAAGGGCCTTATACTACCACCGAGGCCGTATAAGTAATGGATAATTAATCTAAAGGCATCATAATCTACCAGCATAATCAAGATATATTTATATAAAAGTTTAACAATGCTAATCATGCCCGATGAAAATATAAAAATGGTAAAAGGGCAACGAATAACTCACAGTAAAGCGAATAGCAATTCGAGTAAAAGATAATTAAGCGGATGAAGCTCCAACGCCTAAGTGCCCTAGCAATAACACAATTAATAAGTTTAAGTATCTCTAGTCCACTAGGGTTGCCTTATACGATTTAACGTTATGTGTTATATTTATAATAATATGTCGTTCAAAAATAGCATTTTGAGTATATTATAACATAACTCGTGTCAAACGACAATCTTATACTTTAATTATAAAAGAGTTTAAGATTACGGTCGAGTTATAGGAGAAATGTATGTTTAAATAAAAGATTATATGGTTTTATTCAAAACCGTTATAATAAATGTCATATTAGAGATTATAATTTTATTTCGAGTCCGAAATGTAAGTTTGATAAAGTATAATAGTTTAAATATAGCATATAGTATTTATAATTAAGTTTGAGTAGAATGAATGTTTACATAACGAGGACTAGAACGAAAATGCGAGAAAAACGAGAAGAAACAGGTATGTTACATACCTGATGTTGTAAGGTTTGAAAGATTATATCGTTTTAAGTATAATATTAAGTGTATATAAGTATGTTTAGGCAAGAAGGAAAGGTCACGAAGCGAAAACGAGAACAAAATAGGATATGCCGTGATGTTGCGCAGGTGTTGCGCCTGTGTTGCGGAGGTGTTGCACCTGTGTTGCGCAGGTGTGAAGTGTTTCGGACCAAGTTGTTACTGATGGAAAGTGTTGCTGATGTTGAATTGTTGCGCTGCGGGTTTGAGTTGTTACTCACAAGTGTTGCGTTGAAAGTTGTTGCTGAGGACAGCATGTTGCGCTGAGCTTGTTACTCCCCACGAACAGCAGCTATTGCTGCTGTTTCGTGGGTCAAAACAGCTCGGGAAATTGAGAATTTTATCGGTTTTAAGGCTAACTCGATATATGTTATTTTTAGGAGCTTTTTGGTTAAAATTACGTCTAAACACACATAAAAACGTGGCTTTTGCTGGGATAAAAAAGGGTATTTTGGGCAGATTTCGTTTTTATAAATTTCCGTCATAAAAGTGTTAATATTTCAGTTTCTTTCCCGGTTTTAGTTATGTTTAATTATCTTATTTTAAAGCTAAAAAAAAGGTTAAAGAAAAGGAAAGATTTAGGGGAAAAAGCTTACCGAATCGAAAGGAAACCGAAGGAGAGATGAACAATTGTCTTTGGCTTCGATTTAGGTGAAATTATTTGACAGAAAGGTGATTTTTGGAGCCGAATTTCTGGATTTTTTTAAAGGTTCTTGAAAGAATAAAATGGTGAATGTGAGCCTGTGTGTTTGAAAGGAGAAGGAAGAAGACAAGGAATGGCAAAATGGGCTAAATGGGACAAGGGCTTTGTGATCCACTTTCCATTCACAAAAAGCCAAGCCCAAAATAGCCATGGTCCCCCTTTAACACTCCCGTTAAAGGACGGATTTTGTAAACTTTTTGTCGTTAAGTCCCGTTAAAGGACTAGTTTTGTAATAGAATTTTACTTAAGATAATTAACTTCGAAAAATATATAAACGTTAATTTTAATCGTATACTTAAAGGCATAAAATCCCTAACTAACTTACGAGAATACTAAAATTTACTAGGCACTTAAGACTAAATACGATTCCTACTCGGAACCCGAAATAATAAAACTAACCCGACAAAAACGTAGAAATACGAATACGAGGCGTAAATAAAATATAAATACGCGATACACACAAAATATTCAAAAATAGTCAATAGGGTCAAAACGAATAACAAAAATAAAAGGATAAATAGAATAAATGACGGGAATTTACCTTGGAAATTTCGCGGTTGTCACATGGGTAATCCGAGTACATTTGGTCGTATTTCATGGTCTTACATAAACCTTGAAGACTTGATAGCAAAACAAACAACAAATAGTATCTTTTAAAAAAAGACACTAGATGATTTAGATGAAGAAGTTGCTAAGCACATTAAGGAAGTAGAAGATTACCTTGAAGACCAAAGTGAATGGGATCAATCTCAAGAAGAAAAAGGAACAATGAAACTATCCACATTTGTAGGAGAAGGATAAAAAATTGTGGATCCTTCGAAAGAACAATTGCATGCTGAAAGGGTAAGGTTGTAAGAAATTAAGAAGGAAATTCCAGCAAGGATAGTGGGATGGAAGTATGATGTTGATGAAGAAGCAATAATTATTAAAAGGGTTGACAACAGATGTACTTACTACAGAACAAATAATGATCTGATGCAGTTGAAGCGAGATGACTTTCTTCAGTTATATTAATTGAAATTGGTTAGTCTTGGCATGTATCCCTATGGTTATGAATTCGGAAGCTGATACAAGAAAGTGCATCTAGTAGCTTCAAGGATTTTGACAAGAAATTCAAAAGAAAAAGATATATTATGATGATGGATATAGTTCCTAGGGATGTGAAACCTGGTCCGATCGGACCAAACCGGTTCAACCCGAGACCGATCTGAGACCGAGAAGAGGAAAAAACCTGGACCAAGGACCGAACCAATTAGACTCGGCTGGTTCGGGTTTTAGTCGGGCGAGTCGGGTCGGTCAGTCGGGTCAGACCGAGAAATTTGATACTACATGTGAAAAGGAAAAAAAGAAAAACATGAACGGTAGATTTTCAAACCTACATTGATTTTTTTTACAAAAATATTTGTTCCCTCTTTGATCCAAAAACCTCCATTTGTTATTCCCAAAGTTGGAGTGAAAAAAATGGGGTTTTGATTTCTTGTGTAAAAGTAGAAATTAAGAAACACAAAATAGAGGGGGGAAATTGAATATGGATGGTGATTTATTGATGATATGGAGGTACGATTTGATGATGTTTTGCGTATTGAAGTCGCTTGATTATGTTTTTGTGTCTTGAAGCCGACACAAGGAATTTTTCGGACTTATTAGAAATTAGTTTTTATTAAATAGTTGTTTGGAATTTAGGGTTAAGTATCTAGTTTCTAGAAAAATAGTTTTATTCAATAAGGTTCTTACAAAATAATAACAAAACCTCTTTGTAGTTTGGTGGTAAGTAATGACCTTGTCCACATGAGGATCCATGGTTCGAATCAAGGTAGTAACATTTGTTTATTTTTTGAATACAAACCAAAAATAATAAATAATGATAATCCGGTTTATCCGCGTATACCCGGTTTTAACCGGGTCTGGACCGGACCGACGATACCCAAAATATATCTAAAACCATAACCCAAACCGAACCAGATTCTATTAAGCGGGTCGGGTCGGCCGATCCGGGTCAGGTATCCGGATTAAAACAGGGCGACCCGTTTTCGCTCGGGCCTAATAGTTCCCATTCCTGCATCCAAAAAGAGAAAGGTTGAAGCAAAATCAATGATTACTAGGTGAAGGATGGATTTCCTTTCACATAAGATAGTAAATGAAAGAGCTTATGGTTCAGAAGACAGACTTTACGAATATGCAGACCTTAGAAGAATCAGTAATGCTGAGGTGTTAGTATTGGAGTATTTTCCAAAGATGAATAAGGTGCTCATTTTCTTAAAGTACTTCAATAATTTCTTGATTGTATTAAACAGAAGTTGAGATAACATTGGAGTATCTGTGTATGGGTTTGAGTGCATGGAGATGGAGTATACATTGTGGGTTTTGATTACTTTAAGATTTTGGTAGCATCATCCAAAGGGATATTGTTGGGATATTACATTCTGGATGAATCTACAAAACTTCAACTAGTAGAGATTTTGTTAAGTCTTTACTTTGGATGTTCAAATGTTAAACATCCGAAGTAAAACTTATGTAGTCAAAAAAAGTCAACTATGAAGAATTTAGTTCGGAAGAAGACTTCAACATTCGTAGTGGAAAATGAAGCTTCAGAAGTAAATCAAGTAGTTGATTAGTTGATTTTATTGTCCGAAGTGTTTTGCATTTGTAATTTATGTTCTCATAGAAGTCTATCAATAGCGTGACAAGATGCAGTTGTGCGTGTGTGTTATGTATTACATTGTAACAACCTTTTTCGTCATAGAAATGAGAGAGTCACTATATTGTTAAAGTCAATTATCGCCTTCTCCTATTCAAGAAGATTGTTTAATAAGAATCCCAGTCTGTGGGCAGATGTCCATCATAGAAGGCACATATGAACTCTCGGAAAAACTTGTAGATTTCGAACGTTTTACACTTCCATGTTCAATAAACGGTTCCAAAATCATCAATGTTCTCGCAGATCTTGGAGCTAGTATCAATGTCATTCCATTCTCTCTATATTCCATGCTTGATCTCCCACAACTGAGACCTATCATAATGAAGATCCGCTTAGTCGATATGACCATAAAACGTCCAATAGGTATTCTAGAGAGTGTCATGGTCCACGTTGGAAAGTATTCATTTCCAGCCAACTCCATAGTCGTAGAAATGACATAAGACGTTGACATTCCTATTATCATGCGTATGTCAAAGCTCTAATTGATGTGTTTTCAAAAATCGTCACACTTAGGCAAGGAGGAGAGGCAGCAGTTTATACGGTAAAACCGTCATATTAGGAAGAACAAGAACTTTGTTCTATATCTCATTTCTTTGCACCTCTTATCAAATACTTATCACCAATATTCTCTACTCTTTATGTTACACCTAGACAGGAAATGCTTAATGAAGAAGAGTTAGAAGAAAAGAACTATCCTCGCCTGAAAATGACTGACGAATCTATAGAGGAAGTTCACACTCATGAGAAGCTCATTCTAGAGGGAGACGTCCCATTCAATCAACCAGTGGTCAAACCTGAAGATCAATTCATCAAGACACCGTTGAATGATGATTGAAGACCGGAGATCACCTTCATTGTTAACAACCTATAATCATTCAAATTTTGCATTATCCCAGAAGTCACCTTCATTGTGAACTTTACTTTGAATAATAAGAGTCGGTAATAACCAAAGTAAATATATACAAAGACATCGGGTCACCTTGACAAAAGCATTTCAACACATGTCATAATCCAACGAACCATATTAGGGTGAAAACTTCAAAATATTACACAAAAAAGACCACTATTGTAATTCTTTGGAATATCAATCTTGATTTATTATGAGGCATATCTGATGACTCGTGATTTATTACGTATTATATTTATATACCATACCTTTTTAAACCTCGACTAGGTTGAAGTCAAGATTAACTTACTTTGAAGTTTGGGTGTTGACCCTTTATCTCATTACTTATAATTTTATAAATTTTTTAATTAACATTAAAAATAAATAAAAGGTAATATATGATATGAAAAAGGAATAGTCGAGCTGATAAATAGAAAGAGACAAATATGTATGAAGATCATATGACTAATTTGTCTATAACAATATTGCTCATTGATTACTTGCATAAAATTAACAGATGTTCGTTAACTTTGATGAAATAAAGAATTGTTGGTGTAACGATTTTAAATAAATAATGAAATAAAGAATCGTTAGTGTAACGAGTTAAAATTAAACAATTACTTTTTTTTGATAAACACTCATTTTAGAGCAGGTAAAATATTCTTAACAAAAATGTTATGAGTAAAAATTAGAATTTGTCACTCTCATTTTTAATAATTTATTTCTATATGCAATTTGAAGCGACTCTTAGACAATCTCTAATGTTAACATCAAAACATCAAAATAATATAATATTTGATGTAAAACATCTCTAATCAAAAGATAAAAATAATATAGAAATTTGGTGTAACATCATTTTCTATCTATTTTACACAAAATTTGGTGTAATACTATACATTACACCAAATTTTACAAATCACTTATTTGCTAAATATATATATCATATAAACTAAACAATAAATTATAAAATAAATATTGTTAAAACAAACTCGTCGAGATCTTCAAAATGAGTATGGTCTTAATTTAATTTTTAATTTTAAAAATTATTATTTATTTATAATAATTTGTCAAAAAAAATACTAGGTAATATAATATTTAATTTTGTTTTGTAATTTTATTATAAAAAATAATTATATTTAATTATTTTACTATGAAAATCTATTTTGTTATATTAGAAAAGAGTTTTGGTGTCAAATTTATTGTCTACATTGAAGTAAAAGTTATTTTATGTATTAAAGATTCTATTTTATACTAAAATAGTGTAATAATTTGATGAATTACTTAAAGAAGAAGTAGTATAATCTTAATCTTAATATATAATAAAATAGAGACCTAAAATGTCACTTGGCAAAGTATTAGCCATCGGATGAAAATTCAATTTTAATTTGAACCATTAGATCATTTTGATGATGTCATCATTAATAATTTTATTTTAACACCTTTACTCTAAATAATTTAACCATTATTTTAAATAGTAATAATTAAATAAAACTAATTAACCTTTCGACTTTAAATAATCTAACACTTGTATTTTAAATTAATTCTAAACAAATACAAAACATATTTTTTCTTCAAACACATACACATTTTTAGTATACAAAGAACCTAAAATTATTTTCCGTCATATTTACCCGATATTTTTAGTTTTTTTTATATATTATAAAAAGAAAATAAAATTATTTTATTACATTACGAGTGTTTTGCATATAAACGAAAAATATATCATATAAAAAAATTCGGTTTTTTTTTCCGTCCTATTTACGCAATATTTTTAGTATTTTTATATATTATAATTATTTTATTTTTAATAAGGTTTTTCCGAATTACATAGTAAATGTTTTATTTAACTTCACATTTGCTAACATAATTATTTTTCCTACATGACTAATAACTTTCTATTAATATTTTTATATAAGTTATATGTTTTTTGTTAACATTATATATTTTTTGATATAATTCTTCGCATATTAAGCGGATTCAATAAGCTAGTTCTTAACATAATATAATGGGGTTATAAAAAAAAATATCTTGTAAGTAACTCCTTTTTTATTATGAAAAAGAGTATTGAAAGATTATGGTGAGTAAGAATAGATATTGAAAAGTGTGTTTTTTCCCACTGAATTTACGCCGGTGCGGCCATGAAACCTGGTTTTATCCCCCCACTCACACTCACCCCTCTTTTCTTGTTCCTTTTTACCCTCTCCCAAAACACACTTTCTTTCTAACTTTCACCCCACACACAAACTCTTTATCTGCCTGCATGTCCTCTATTTCACAACAATCTTCATTTCTTTAAAAATGGTGTATTAAACTCTTCTTGGATTCATCTATCTTTGTTTAGAAAATGGCAAGACAAAATAACTGGCTCTCTTTTTCTCTTTCACCAATGGAAATGCTAACTTCTGAACCTCACCATAATTATTTCTTCAACGATAACTTCTACCCAAATGGTACAAACATATATACATACATATTGCATGTATCTATAGTGACCATTTTTTGTTTCAGGTTGGGAAGGTAAAGACAACAACAACACTCAAGTTCAACAACAACAACAACAAGAATCTGCTGCTCCTAAGCTTGAAGATTTCTTGAATATCAACAACCAACAGTTTAGTTACACCAATACGGAGACCGA
The DNA here is from genome assembly GCA_910822075.1 of Senecio squalidus. NCBI lineage: Eukaryota > Viridiplantae > Streptophyta > Magnoliopsida > Asterales > Asteraceae > Senecio > Senecio squalidus. The sequence goes on along the minus strand of CAJVGC010000065.1, from coordinate 24,760,825 downwards.
AACCCAGGACTCGTCTTCACTGACTCACATTTACGACGGAAGCAAGTCAGTGTACTATTCCGACCAACAAGATCTCAAAACAGTGACTGGGTTTTCAACAAACTCGGGGTCGGAGGTGGATGACTCGGTTACTCAGTTTGGTGAGTCGGGTACCGAGTTGAGTTATAGTCAGGGTACAATGAATGCCTTGTCGTTGGGAATCGTCGGCGCCGCCAGTAGTAGTGAGAAGGCAATCGTGACCATTGATTCTTCTAGTCAGAATAGTTGTAAGAAAATTACTACTACTAATGATACTTTTGGACAGAGGACTTCGATCTACCGAGGTGTTACTAGGTATCATTACTTTTTTTTTTAAATAATAATATGTTTATTTATTTTTTATTTTTTTTTAAGAAATTTGATTTTGAAAATATATATGGTGAGTTGAGTGTAGACATAGGTGGACTGGGAGATATGAAGCGCATCTTTGGGATAATAGCTGTAGGCGAGAGGGTCAGGCAAGGAAGGGACGTCAAGGTACATTTCTTATTAATTACCTAATCTCATAACCGGTCGAAAAATGGGTTTATAAAAAATAAATCTAAACAAATAAGCTGGTAAGCCCAAAAATGGTTTTGTTTTTAGTTAAAGGGTCAAAGCTTTAACTTATAAGTTCCACTTAGGTTGGATTTACAAGCAACCATTTTACATTAATAATCAAAACTTTTTTATTTTACTTATTCCGACGGTTAGGAATAAGGATTATTGAATTGAAGAAATGGGAAATATAGAATAAACAATGAAAAAATATTATGAGATATTGGAATAATAGTTTATGAAAGGAGTGAGATTGTTTTCAAATCAGTCAGGAGTTTGGATTGATGTATCACCATTTAAAAAAAGACCCAAAATGGAAGGAATTTGTCCACAAGATTTACATAAAACCCTCTTTTTTACAATTGAATCTGTGACACAAACTACAAACTATGTATCTAGAGGTGGTCTACTCTCTCACTTACTGTACCATTTTGCTTTTTCACTATTTTCCTCTTCCACGTGTTGTTTGACCCGGTCAAACTCTCATTTCTAAGGGTGCTTGGTTGAAAGTGGATAACGGGAAACGAAAAACATATACTATGGAAATGCAATAATTAATGATTTCCATTAACCTCAAATCGTAGAGTAATTAGTGGGTAATGAATGATTAACTTGTTATAACCAACCAGTACTTTTCATTCCATTAGTTATTCATTACCCCCGTTACCCCTGACCAAGCATCCCTAAATTCATCAACACTCATTATTTTTCTAGAAATGTGATCCTTCATATTTTTAAACTATACTCACGGTCCTCGTAGGAAACGTTTGAGTTCACATCGATTAGCTAAGAATATAAAATCTAAAAAACTGTTTCGAAATGTGAAGTACTTTTGTAGGCATTTTCAATATAACTACAATGTCGAATTTGTGATACTACTTTATACTAAGGCCACTTTAAAAATTTAACCGTGCAGTTTTTATCATTAACGTATGTACGGCTTCAAATGAGTGCTTGCTCATCTTTTAGCTTTTGCTTTATCTGAAACTATTTTGGTGCTCAAATTTATGGACCACTTGTATAACCTAATCTTTTGCTGGCTTTTTGCATGGAATTGGCTAATTGCTATTCTTCTTTTCTGCAGTCTACTTGGGTAAGTGGATTCCGTTTTATGTACATCAATCATTTTTTTTCATACATATTTCAATTTGTTAATGATGTTTAATGGATTATCAGGTGGTTATGACAAGGAGGATAAGGCGGCACGATCTTATGATTTGGCTGCTCTTAAATACTGGGGATCGTCTGCCACCACAAACTTCCCCGTAAATTTTTATCACCATATGTTCTAGGTTTCTCATGATTGAGTTCAGCGGATCTTTGGTTAATGTACTAAATAAATAACTATGAATTGTGGCTTTGTTTCTATTTAGGTTGCAAGCTATGCAACAGAAGTAGAAGACATGAAAAATTCAACAAAGCAAGAATTCATTGCATCACTAAGAAGGTCTGTTTTCTTTAGTGTTTGTTCTAAGTCGCAAATAGGGTTTTTAAGATTGACATATGAACTGTTATTCAATGAGATTTTGTTGCAATAATGCCAGGAAAAGTAGTGGTTTCTCAAGAGGGGCGTCCATCTATCGGGGCGTCACAAGGTTTGAACTTTAGTGAAAAGATCATAGTTTAGATGTATTTAGTCAAACGTGCATGGTTTGTTTATTAATAAAGAGTGGGAAAATATGTAGGCATCATCAACAAGGTCGCTGGCAAGCTAGGATCGGCCGTGTTGCGGGAAACAAAGATTTGTATCTTGGGACTTTTGGTAAACCTAATAAGCTTTCAATAAGAAAAAAATGTAATTTGCATTTGGCGGTGGTTTAATGGTGTTATTATGTATTTTAGCCACGGAAACGGAAGCAGCCGAGGCATATGATATAGCAGCCATTAAATTTCGAGGTTTGAATGCCGTGACAAATTTTGAGATGAAACGATATGACGTTGAAGCAATTTCCAACAGCTCCCTTCCAATTGGTGGCGCCGCAAAGCGACTGAAAATCTCTCTCGAGGCCGAACAAAAACCGTCCCTTGTCACCAACTATCATCAACCACCACAATACAACAGCGCAACTAACATCAGTTTTGCCAACATTCCTTATGCCATGCCATATGATCCCAACTCAGCACCATTGTATCATCATCAGCAGAATTTCTTCCATCCTCTCCACCCTATTGCACCCGCCGCAACCTCTGGTTCGTTGTCGTCATTAGCGAACTCGATGCCACCAACTTCGTCAGAGTTCTTCCTTTGGCCACATCAATCTTATTAACATTATCACAAAAGCACTCCAAATAGCGTATCACCATAGACGATGCTAATTTTGAAACATCGAGTGCTTTTGACTTTTCTCTTTTCTAAAAGCTGACCATTGCTGACCGGTTTAGCGTAGGTTATCAAGACTTATGGTAGTATTAGTATGGGATAGGGTATAACTTTTCGGTTTTCCAAATTTTTCCTGTTTGTTAAGATTGGACAAGAACTTGTAAACAGGTGTTTGGAATGCTATTTAATTGGTAGAAGAATGGTCTTTTTGGTGCTTAAACTGTCCATTCTTATGCTTATTGTTTACGCTATGCTTGTAACACGACATTCTGCCTTGCACAAAGCCACTGTCCCTCATTAATAAGGCGCGATGCTGTTACCTTAGTTTGGTAATGGATCGCTTCTTGATAATCAAATTATTGGTTGATCAAACTAAATACATCTAGCTAGTGGTATTAGTAATTCCCTAGAATCCTTAGACCACTTCCATTCGTAACATCCATAACACCATTTTTCGTTCTCACGTCACCATAACACCAACTTAAAATAACATAACATAACCCCCCATTCATAACACCAAAAACTTGGACCCACCACCTTTTTTATTTTTCATTTTCTTTCTTTTTCTCATATTATTTTTAAAACATTATTAATAAAAATAAACTTATATTAATATTAAAAAAAAAACAATACATAAAAATAAATAAAAAAAACCATTACATAAAAAAAATAAAAATAAAAATACATAAAAATAAATAAAAAAAACAATACATAAAAAACTAATCCTCGTCTTCTTCGGCTTCCAATTCGGCGCGTATTTTGTCCTTCTGCTTTTCGATACGAGCCCGATCCTGTGGCGCCAAATCATCGGTTGGCGTACGTAGAAAATCGTATTTCCGAAGACGGATTCTGAGTTTGATCTCCTCTGTTTTTGCGAGCCTAAGCTCGCGAATTTCGGTGACAAGGTCTTCGTTAAACTCGTCCCGTTTTGAAGTAACATCGGAGGAGGAGGAACGTGCGCTCTTAGATGGTCGTGGCCTTCCTAAAGGTCGTGGAAGTTTATTATGGCCAAAGAAGTCCGGTTCTGCATCGTCGTCGAGGTTGATCGGGTCAATGGGTTCAGGATTAGCAAACCTTGGCGCTTTATGCAAAACTTCCCATGCAGAGTGATGACGAAATGGGCGTAGATTTTCGGCTTCGAACATGCGTAACGCCGTTGTGTAGACGGCTTTGTCATCCTCGCCGCTCGATCGATCTCGGTCGGCACGGTCATGACATATGCGAACAATTTTATACTTTTGCTCATAGCCCTCCATTTTGAACTTAGCGAATTTTTTGTAAAAGGTTCCGTCAAACCTTCGTTGAAAATAGCCATCACACGGAACCAAAAAGTTAGACCATGTTGGTCGTTTCCGGTTTTACGATCCTCCGAAACATGAATCCAATTCTCCGTCAAGCGCCGCTCTTGTGGTTGTGACCACTGAACCGTCTTAGACGATGAAGTGGCGTCGAGTTCATCCGTAGCTATTTTCTTACCCTTGTCTTTTCTCTTACGAGGACGACTAGGTTCAGCTACTTGTGGTTGTTGTGGTTGAGAGAACGATTGTTGTTGGGGTTGATAGAATGATTGGGGTTGAGGTTGATGGAATGATTGGGGTTGATGGTATGATTGAGGTTGGGATTGATGGTATGATTGTTGTTGGGGTTGAGAGAACGATTGTTGTTGTTGTCGTTGTTGGAATTGTTGGAATTGTTGGAATTGTTGCCACTCGTTCATGGCTTGTTGATGGGGTTGAGGTGGTGTGTTGGTGTGTTGGTGTTTCCGGCGAGTAGTGAGGTAAAACCACCGGGTTGGGTTTGGAAATTTGCGAAGCCCGGTGAGTTAGGCGAATTGGGATCGGATGACGGATAGTCGTTGTATTGAGACATTTTTCTTTGGGGGTTTTGTGGATAGAATGTATATTGTAGAGAGAAAGAAATGGTTTGGTGTAATATTTTTGGGTTTGGGATTGGGTATTTATAGAAAAGAAAAAAAAAAAATTAAATTTAAAAAAAAAAACCAACCGTTGCCAACGGTAGGAAAAAAAAAATTGAATTTTTTTTTTTTTATAACGGTAACAAATGGGAAAAGAAAAAAAAAAACCCACAAACTCGCCGTTGCTCGAGCAACACCGCGGCAAGAACGCCGCCTAAACGGCGTTGCCCCAGCCATGAACGGCGTTCTTGGCGGCCAAAACGCCGGAAAACGCTTAGCGCTAGGAGTGGTCTTATGATAATATTGTGGGTTCAAACCTCATTGTAGTCATAATTTCTTGAGAATTAGCTTAATCTTACTCTTTAATTTTAATAAAATGTTGGACCATCAAACATAAGAAAAATATAATTCCTACAGATTATCCATCAAGATTGGTAAAAGTGTCGGGATTAATGTATTTGATATAAATCAAATACACGTTGAATATAGATCTTGATCTTTTAAAGAAATTTAACAGCGGAAAAACACTTTGATAAGTTTAATGAACAAACGAATATTGTTTATTGAAAAGAATAAGAACAATAACGATTGCCAAATTGTAAACCTCAATATATTAATTGGTTAAGGAATGATTAACATACGTGTTTCTCTTAATACAAGGATCTATACCTTGAGGCTAATCTAGCTAAACTAGAAAACTTCTTTACAATCACAATTATTTTATAACTGCATTCACAGTTGCATCATAATCACAACTGCTACCAATAAGGAAAAGATAATTACATAAATAATCAATAATTATCTAAACTACAGTTGCAGTAGTAATTAGAAGCGGACAGTAGTAACTGGCTTCAGCAGTAGTAACCATTAGTCTTCATAAGCATGCAGTAGTAAATGTCTTCATGCAGCAGTAACTGTCTTCATGTAGTATTAACTTGGCAGTATTAATCAGCAGTACTAATGAGCAGTATTAATGAAATTAAACTATTTTAAATAACAGTTTAACCCCAACAATTTCCCCCTAACTTGAACTTGTATTTCTCATTAATGTACCAAGTTTTTATCAAGTTTAAGTACATGACAATGATGATTACAAAAACTACTTGTTACTATTTCTTCATTTAGCTTCTCTTTCTTCCTTTAACCTTTGTTGTTCTTCATTCCTCTGAAGTACCATCCTCCAAATCAAATCATTAGCCATCCGGGAGGTTCTAAGAGCAAACAACTTGATAGTGATCATTTCTTGTAAGGTGGCAATATCCAAGTTATATCTTCTTTCTACCAAATAAAATATGATAACACCCCTTCTTCTTATGATAGAATGTACACCACTTCTTTCATATAGATACCATCTCACAACTGGTTCATGTACTCCTCCTCTATGAAATACAACACTAATCATATCTTCTTCAGGAGAAAAATGCCATTTAACCAGTCAAGAGCAAGATCAGTTCCTGAACAAGTACCTCTGTTTTGAGAATACTTTCTAACCCCAATTTCATACAGTTTCACCACATCTTGCCTTGAGAATTCCCTAATCATCGTGCAGAAAGCAGGCATGGTGTACTTCTTCTTATCAGCTCTTGTCACCACATAAGTTGTTTTGTTTGCACCTCTAACATATTCCCAGTCAATGATTTATGGAAGATCAACAGCTAAAGGCTCTACATGAATCCCTTCTTCATGTACTACCAAAGCAGAATAATCATCAAGTGATATGTCCACATCTCCCTCTTTCTCCATAATTGATGAAGAATCAACTAAGCTGAATTGATTGGAAGCAGTAGTTGACTCATCAATTTGCACCTCAGCTTGAGTAGCTTCAACTGTAACTGGCTCATTTTCTACAGTAGTTGAAGCAGTTGATGAAGCTTCCATTCTTGGTTTCTTGCTGGGTAGTCTTGAAGAAAATAAATTCTTCCTTTTTGGTTGTTCAGGTTGAGTAACAGATTGAGTTTGAAGAGGATTTGGAACTTCCTGTCCTTGTGGTGTAAATACAGTTGCTCCAAGCTCATGAGCTCTCTTGATCAACCTCTCCAATTCATACCTTTCCTTCTCCTCTTGTTCAGACAGCTTAGCAGCTTCCTCTTTGTCTTTCTTTCTTTCCTTCTCAAATAATTTAAGAATGTTTCCTAAGTTCACATCCTAAAGATTTTCCACTATAATCTCTAGCCTTCAAATAGTTCATGAACTTTTGTTTGTCTGTGGTTATCTTCTCCTTCTTAAGAGTTTTCTTCACAGCCAGTTGGGACTTCTTTGTAGCTTCATCTTTTTGTATATTTGCAAGATCCTTGTTGTATTAAGCTAACAAAGCAAGTCTTTCTTCTTCTTCCCTTGCAATTCTATCAAATTCTTTTTGTTGAAGCTCAACATGCACTTCCTTTGCTGTTACAGGATCTCCACGACATCAACAGTTTCAGAAGCTAACTGCAAGGCAGATAGCTCATCCAGCTTAATCTTTTTAGCAGCTATCGATGTCCTCCTATCCTCCTCAATTAACACACCTTTTCCTTTGTCTTTGATTGTAGAATCAGTTGGATTTACCCTTCTTCCTCCTATATATTGAGTCCTTGGTATGTTGATTTGTCTTGTCTCAAGAGGGATAATAGGAACTACTCCAAATCTTGCAGTAGGATCCAGAACATAGTCTTACTATTCTTGACCCTTGCTCTGCATCAATAGAAATAGCAATTCCTTTTTTTAGGTCTCTTAGACTGTTCTTGTTTCCTCTTTTGAAATATGTCACTTTTGATTTTAAGTAGTTCCTCAGCAAGTGACTTTTCCTCCATAGATGGTGCTTCAACAGTAGGGATGGTGGGTGGTGTGGTTGTAGCAGTTGCAGTAGTTGTAAGAACTACAATATAAATGGTCTCTGTATCTGCAGTAGTAATGACTTCTTCAGTAGAAACTGTAGTAGAAACAATCTTCGCTGTAGGAATTGCTTCTTCAGTAGAAATGACTGCAGTAGTAACAACTTCCTTAGTAGTAGGAACAGTCTATGCAATATTAATGGCAGTTTAAACCATTTCTTAAAGCATAATCTTGACTATGTCATTGATTTCTTCCTGCTCCCCCTCAACAATATCAATCTCCATGTTTTCATGCTCAAGTTGTTGTAACCATTTCTTGTTTTCAAGTTGTTGCTCCCCCTCAATCATACTGATCCCCATATCATTCTTTGTATTCTCAACATCAATCTCCTCCTTATCATTTATCAACTTCGGAATGACCGCCAATTGAAGGATCGTCAGTAGTCGATTGGTTTCCCGTGACGTGGAATAAAGCCAAAAGGTAATGGGTGTTGCGGTGACAACGAAACACGCAGAGTATCATCATTAAAAGAAAATATGTCAAATTCTGATGTCGTGGGTGCAACATTAAATTGAGGAATATAGAAAATGAGTTTTATCAAATACTACATGACGAGGGATTATGACTTTCTTAGTGATGAGATTAAAGCAACATGAGCCTTTGTAATCATTAGACGGACCCAAGATACACGCAAGCAGTCGAACGTGGTGCAAGTTTGTGTTGTGTGGCGGATTCTATGTTAGGATATCAAAGGCAACCGAAGACTCTAAGATGAGTATAAGATGGGAAGAAATCAAAGAGAACCTCAAATGGTGTGCGAAAAGACAAGGTCGTGGTAGGAAGTAAATTAAGGGTGTGAACGTCATATGTAGTGCTTCGATAAAAAAAAAACATTAGGTAGAGACTCTTGAAAAAGAAGTGCTCGAATAATGTATTTGTGATTTCCTAAATACAGAGGGTGTTGTTTTAGAAACTTACAAGAAAATAAAAAATGCAATAAATGTTTATTGACAACCGTCAATAGCATTTCCCTAATTCTATAAAAGAATGTAATTACATAATATTACAATCAACTTTTTTTTTCTTTCTATTTACTTTGTTCATACTTTTTATTCACTACGTATGACATTATTTAATAAATTTCTAAAAATTTAATATCTAATATAGCTTATAATAAAAATTTTAAAACTATTCATATATACACACAAGTCTAAAGTCTAATAAACCCAAAGAAAAAAACCTTGTAAAAAATGGTAATTTTTATTATTATCAGGGAAAATAAGAGCAATTTTAAGATAAAGAAAAGACTAAGGGGGTGTTTGTTTCGGCTTATTAAATAGACTTATGAGGTTATATAATTTTTCATAAGTTCATAGGCTTATTTTTTCTAGTTTATGAACTTATGCTCAACTTGATAAGCTTATAAGACAAAAAAAATGGTTTATGAGCTTATAAAAAATATTACATAATCTCATAAGCCGAATATATAAAACGAAACAAACACCCCCTAGTTGACACAAAAAGGACGAAGTGAAACATAAGTCTTTAGTTTCAGTTTGGTTGTCTCACCTAGTTGACAGTCCAAAGTCTAAAACCAGTGTTTGTAATTAGTGTCTAGAATCAAATCAATGGCGTTACTCGGCGACGACGGTCGAGGGTACGAGCTGGCCCGGAAACTTGAATCTCAAGGCGTATGGCGATCATGGCTCGGAGACGATTCTCTATACGCCATCTTCGTTCCATTCTTATCATCACCATCTTCATGGGAATCATTCATGAGAACCGAGGAAACTAAATCTAGGGCTCAAATTCATCTTCAACTCCGCGCTCGTGCTCTTCTTTTTGATAAAGCTTGTGTTTCGCTTTTCCCTCGCTCCAATCGATCATATTCCAATTCCAAACTCAATCCCAATTGTAATCATTTCCAAATTCTTCTTTTAGAAACACTATTTTATATTCACAGGACTCGAACCCGTAACCTACAGGTTGACGGGTCACCACACATACTCTTAGGACAAAGGCCTTGTGTAATTGTTCTTTTGGTTTGGACCAAATTGTTTCAATTTTATTTTTTTTGATTTTATTTTTTGTTTTATTAGATTTGCAGTTGCATGGAGATGATGTTTATTATACTCTTGAGAATCCTCCTACACCACCATCTTCCAATTCCAAGGTTATTTAGTTTTTTGTTTACCGATAATTATTCTACTACGGTGTTTAGGATTGCATATTGCGTTTTAAAACGCAGAACGCAGTATTAAGTGTTTGGGTAAAACTGTGTTTTGGCTTATTTTATAAAGAAAAACGCACTTATTTTTAAGCACGAACCTTGGTGCTTATTTCAAAACACGACTTTTAAATATGCAATCCCAAACACCCTGAAATGTAGTTATCGAATTCATAGTGAATTACATGTTTCGATTGGATATTTCATGGTTCCGAAATTGGGACAATGGTATCTCTACTTTTTAATTGTGTCAATGGTGGTAATTAATGATGGAATAATTTTGCTTAAGGCTATCGTTTATCGTTTAGCGAGGCTTAATGGATGTGGGATTAGTTTAATTAGCTACATGCCTACATTATATATAAATATTCACACTGGTGTGCCTATTGTTGTGGAAACCAATCCAAGTAAAGATATGATAGTCAGTAGTTTTTTGTACACATTTAATTGCTTAATTTTGTTAATGAAGCAATTTTACTCGGCGTAGTTGTCTGTTTGGATATTATTTGAAACAAAGAACGAACATAGGCATATAGTTTGCTACTTTTGGTGTTACTAAGATGTCTTGTGGTTCTACATCGGTTTTAATTGCATAAAACTGTTAGAGTTTCTTTATAGCATTCTTTACTAGGACGGTCACATTTGGTGCGCACAAAAAGCTGAACTGCAGAATTTCACTTATTTAATAGTCACATTCTGCTTTTGCATGTGCCTGGGTAGGAAAGAGGCACGAGTGGAGCGAGACTAGAAAGACGAACCACCCCTCTTCCTTGTTTTTATCTCTACTTTAGACATTTAAGCTTGGAGTGTAGTGGTCATGGGATGCGATTGCTGTTCGCATATACAACTATTAGGATACATTGTACTCAATATTTAGTGTTCAACCAGATTTATTAGTTATTTGAAATTTTGAACTTATACTAGCTATAGTCGCTCTCCATTTAAGGAATCTTCATTAATAATAAGACAACATCATTTGACATTTGGTTGATGAGAACCTGAGTGAAGCATTATCATCCATCTATGACGATTTCGGTTTAAAGATATGTTCCAACAAGAACTAAGGATTATATCATATGGGTATCTAGATGTAGGTATCATTTGACCTAACTTTACTGAACCCTGTATGTTATATGTGCTTCAAGTTTTCCTTTTTGGCTTGCTGCATAGTTTATTATCAAATGAAGTGACTATAAAATTTGCTATTCTTTTTTCTTTACCGTCCTTATACCTTTTATGGAAATACACTAAATTCTCCAAGTAACTTTCCGAGTTATATCAAAAGAATCTCACTCCACCTAATTAAGTGTCATTAATTGTTTGAAAGGCCTTAAAAGAAAACTGTTTTCATGAGGCGGAAATCAAAACATTTCGCTTGGGGCGGGCGTCAAAACTGTTTTTTTTAAGACAGGGCTTCAGGAAGCCTTTAAGAGAACCAAAATCACCCGGAGATATGAAATATCATTTCTTCTATATTATATAGTTTTTGGCTTTTAAAGAATTTCCCTAATACACAAGAACAATTCCTTTTTAGATATTTTCTAGTCCTTGCTATATTAAGCACAACATTTCTTATTCATATTCATTTGCTGTAGAGGTTCTATTGGATTGTTATTTACTAAGAACACATTGGGTTTTTTGTGTTTCATTTAAATTTAATCATTACGTCAAATTATTAAATAAGTAAACTAACTAGAGTACCCTCTAAGTTGACCGATACTGCATAACCTAACCATAGTTTAATACGCCCCTCAAGTTAAGGTTAAGGTCAGGGAGCTACAACTAGTTTAAAGATAAAATTGGATCGTTTGAAGATAAACTCTTTTGGCGTAGGCAACAACTTTGTGTGTACATTAACACTTTGCTAGATCCAAAGGTGGCAACCTGTCGGGATATAATTGTTGTTTTGAGGTGATTCTACTTATCAACATATGTGGGGCAATAATTGTTGTTTTAAGCCCACTGTGCTTCTCGGGCCAGGCCACTGTAACCATAACACGATCCTTTCGTCTTTAAGAATCTCATGAGTCCACATGCATGTCAACCTTAATCAGGTGTTGAGAGTATACTCTCTGAAGGATGTATGAGGGGCATAGGCTTTTTTCCAAGCGTGCGAAAGGTCTTTTGCAAGATCTCGTGCAGTTACACCTTGAATCTGATAAATGGACGATTCAGGTATAATACGAATAGCATACGGACATGGGCGTATGTAGATACCCGGTTATTTTAGCTAGGTTTATTTAGAGTAACGCAAGGAGGTGGGGTTTTGATGTATGGTAGAAACTGCTATGCACAACCGATACCGTCGTTACCATATCCCGTTATTCCATTGGAAGTGAGGAAAGGTTGATTCATGATTTTACCCTGATCATAATTAATAGGGGTAGTGTCATTACCATATCACATTAGGCCATTGAAAGTGACTAACAATTGAATCATGGTTTCCTACGTTCCTACTTATTATAACTCATAGGGGTGAGGTTGAAACTTGAAAGAAAAATGATAATGGCTGTAGGCAGTCTTGTTTGTGTAAAAAGATGTTGGTGGCCATTGTATGGTTTGTGATGGTTTTGCTGGAAAGGAACTATGAAAAAAAAAATTGTACTAATGGTAATGGACACGTCTGTGTGCGGTTAGGGGTTCAGCGACAGTGAAAGAAAGGCAGCACGTGTCAGGCGTTAGGGGTTGAACTTTGGTCGGATATAAATTTTGATCTTAGTGGTGGTGGGTGGATTACTTAGTTCGTTTGTTAAAGAGTGGATCTAAGAGGGAAATCCGGTATGAAGAAAAACATTGTTCACCGGCTGTATCTACTGCTTAGCAGCAGTAACGTTTTTCTTGTGGTTTTAAGGTTTGGTCAGAGCATGTACCTTATTAAGCCACATTGGGTAAATCGTACTCACTAACAAATAAGGACTGCTAACTAGTTACAGTTTAGTACTGAGAGTGCATATTCTAAATGTTACTAATCTGGTAATTTAATAATTACAACACATCTCAATTGATTAATCACTATATCTGATAAATTGCAAGTTTATTTCTGTAGTAATTTTTTTTTTTTTTGGCATTAAAAGTTTAAAACTAGACTACTTTACACCTGAGGTAAGTAGATAACCGCTTTTATTTTTACAGGTTCAGTTAAAACCAAGTTTTGGTGTTGGGTCTAGGTATAGTGCACACGAAGATGATAGTTTGTCTCAGAGAATTCCAGATTCATGGTATAACCAATTCTTCGAAAAATATAGAGCTACTAAACCGTACAGGTTACCTTCAGGGGATCGAGAATCTGAAAAACGTACACCAGAGCAGATGTCTAATTATCTTAGAATTGTTGAAAAGCATAAGAGAAGCCGAGCAGTTTTTACAGAAGAACAAAATATGGCTTCCATCAACCCCATGTTTGATGGTGGTTTGATTCGAATATCTTCTGATTTAGATGATGTTGACGAAACTTTGTTTTTTCCTGAGACAATGTTTTCAGCAAACTCTGTTCCTGATAGTGCTTTACCTCCTTCAAATCAAATAGAGAATGTGCAGAATGTCAAGTCCAATGGAGTTTTAGATAACTTGTCACCGATAATGACCAAAAGCCCGATTATGCTAGAGAGACTTGGTATAAGGCCAGAGTACCTTAATATGGAGCAGCAAGGGAATCATGACCGCGGAAAAAGTGCATCTCTTGGCACGAAGAACAGTTTATGTCCAGTGCAAGCTGCAGACATGTCACGTAAAGTGGTTTCTCGTTTGTTAATGGACCTTGGTTTTGATAGTGCAACTGAAGGGACATTAGATATATTCGGTCAGTTATTTGGCTCTCATATATCTAAATTAGGACAAATCTTGAAAGTTCTTTCTGATAGTTACAAGAAGGAGTTCTCAGCAATTGAACTACTTAAGATGTTCCTCCAAACAATTGGACATGTGTACGTATTAACTTTTCTATGAGATGCTTAATCTTTTGATCAGATATTATAGTTATATGTTGAATGCTACGTACGATGTTGATTTACTTGTGTTACATATATGTGAACATATTATTATGTTAATTTTCTGATGTCCTTTACTTTTTAATACTTGGTCATTTGACTTTTGTTTTGTCTTACACTAGTAATCTTGCGTCTTTTGCTGAGGTTGTCAAAGATGGTACCAAGAACCATGTGCAGCAGCAGACACAAATGCAACAAGTTCAGGCCATCCAGTCACAGTTGCAGATGCAAAATCAAACTGGTGTTCGGCAATCCCATCAGGTTAGTTAACTTCCACTTATTCTATGCTCCCTCTTACACAAGCTTTAAAGGTTTTGGAATGACGTTGGGTGCCCGTACTCAGTTATGCCCCTTTCATTGATCTTAACTACTGCATACTTTCAATCTGAAGCTTAAATTACCACTTTTTACTGTTGTAAATAGGCAGAAGCTTTATTTGGTACTTCTTAGATCCCTGGATGATATTGAAAGAATCACTATTTCGTTATTTGAAGCAGCTTTTTTTTACATGATACTATTGCTTTTTTAATTAAAGTATATACTAGTTTTTATAGTTGTATTGAATATATTGGTTGTTTATAGCATTGAAAAAGTAGCGGCCAAGCCGACAGATTTTAAGACCTTGTTTATTTTGACGCGTTACCCAATGTGACCCAACCCACCCATATTTTACTCTTAATTTTACCTGTTTTGACTTATGTTCTTATGATAAAGTGATTTATATAATGCCCTTTTGTTGGATGTTACAGTTTTCAAGGCAAATGCACAACCAGATGATTCATCCTCTGCAGCAGCAGCAACAACAACAACAACAACAGCAACAGCAGCAGATGGTTCACCCCTTACAGCAGCAGCAGTGGGACAGACTGCGAAGGCGTCAACCCGCTACATCTCGTCCTGTCATGAATATGACTGGTAACATGAATGTGGATAATGAAATTCAAAGTCAAAGTCAAAGATCTATGGTTGAAGTTAAACTTGAAAACCCACCCGACTTTCCTATGGACAATAATGCTACTACCTTTGCAACAATGAACTATAGAAATCCCCAGATGCAATTCCGGCAGCAGCAATTTGCTGCACTCTCAGCTTTCCAAGCTCAATCCAACAACCAGTTCCGACCAATGGCTTCTGTCCAAATTCCCCAAATCCAGCCTCAAGCCCATTCACCGTAAGAAAAACCTTCTCTTTTAAGACGTTGGTCAGTTTGGTTGTTTAACTAAATGACCCGTCTTGTTTTTGCTGTTTTGTTTTCTTGGTCTTAGACAAATGTTTTTAACATGAATCGACTCATTTGTAAATAAAAGGGTCATAACACCTCTAATGTGAAACTAAGTTCTCTATGATTGTATGCAGGAACATGGGCCTGGTTAGAGCTCAGCCTGTTAAAGTTGAAGCTTTTCAAGAATTGATGGGTGGGGATTCGTCAATGAAGCATGATTCAGACGAAACCAAACTGACTTCTCCAAAGTAAATCAAAGGAATTTAAAGTAAATTGTCACTACTCCCTTCTGACCCACCAACAGACTTCCTATTTCACTTTCGAGAGTTAAAAAATATGTTTTTGTATTATTAATATTATATCAGAATGGATGCAAAATTTGAATTTTTAAAGTAATTAGTCAGACGGTAATTTTTAGCGGTTTGATAAAATTGTACAAAACAATAATACCCCTTTTATTCCAAAACTGGCAGGTGTATTTAGCTGTGTTTCTCAAACTTATGAGATTTTAAAGACCTTATTCAGTTAACTTTATCATTAATAATGACTATTAGTTATTAAAATAATTACAACCGATATCTTAATGAATACTAAAATTGAATTTGAAAAGTATTACTTCTTTTTTTTGGAAACGGCGGATATTATTAAGACCACTGCCTAAGAGAAGCAAGGCAGGGCACAAGCAGAGAAAAACAAACAAAAGAAGAAAAGAGAAAACCAAACCATTACAAGATATTGAAAGGACAAACTAACCAATCCTCCCACCTAATGGTTCCAAAATTACCCCTATGTTTAATCCAATTAAAAACCACCGCAAAAATGTTATCCGCCAAAGCCACTTTGGAAGTCGATCTCTTATTAAACACCGCTTCATTCCTAGCCTTCCATATACTCCAAAGAAAGCCATACCAAATAGCTAAAAGAATTCTCCGTTTATTGGGACAAGATCCCCAATGAGCCGCGAAGTCCACAAAATCATGAACCTTGGAGAAATTTGACACCGGGATACCACACCATTGAAATATCCAAACGAGAACCTCCTTAGAAAAACTGCAATCCACCAAAAAATGATCCGTGGCATCGGGACCATTCCAACAAAGCTGACAAGTCAAATAGGAGATATTCATTCCACGTTTGGACAGCGCGTCACCAGACGGGATACGATCCATGCATGCTCTCCAAACAAAGCAAATGATATTAAGAGGAATTACGTGACACCAAACAGTGGGGTTCATAACGGACCTGGTAACCTTAGAATCCACCAAGCGTCTCACATCATGAACATGAAAATCTCCATTGACTGACAAAGTCGACACCCACCTATCCGGCCTGCTAGAAACTTTCTCATTTGCAAGGACACCATTCAACTCATTTCTCATTTGAAAAGTATTACTTCTACCTCTTGAAAGTTAAACAAGGTTGTTGTTTGGGATATGAGGTGATTTGCACTACATCAAATTACTTCGTACACCATGTACTGTTGTATAATGTGCTATTTATGCTGTACTTAGTGGTGTATGATTTAATATAGGTGGCGTGTGAACCATTTCCCCGCGAAAGGGAATGAATAGGGTAGTTTCGAGTCGGTTAAGTTAGTAAGTTTCAGACTGGTATGAAATTACATCATCTATAATAGTAATGACCAATAAGTAATTTATGTTAGATAGTCCCTACTGTTTTTAGAATTTTGTGTTTTGTAGTCTATAAATGATTGTGGATTATTGAGTCACATATACATAGAGATCTGTTTATCTGAACATACTCCGCTTTTAAACACACTTGGGGTAGATTACAAGTATTCAGGTTTTTTCAAGGTTTGGTTCTGAAGGTACCTGTGATTGGAAATAGTGATGTGTGAACCGTGTGTATCTTTGTATTGGGTGAAACCTTATCATCATAAGGTACCTGTGACATTTTGGCTAGGGGTGGTCGTTTGTATCATTTTCGGGTTGGGGGGGGGGGGTTGGAAATACCTCACCCGAACACAACAAATCATTACTCCGTGTTAAAAAGTTCAACATTAACCCGGATACAACACGTGAACCTTTTTGATTAAACATTCTGGTGTGTAAAAAAGGGTTGGCAGGTCACTCTCGTTTACTTTTGCGCTGTGATCATGTCGTATATGATAAAGTACTAAACTGAAGGTTGTAGTCTTCACTTCACTTATTTGAGTGATTTTTGAAGAAAATCAATCAAGTCATCTAAACACTTGTTTTGAATATCTGTGCCAAATAGAGACATCATCTCTTTAGCTTTGTCTCTATACATTTTCCCTTCTTCTTTCACCATCACAAGACTCAGCTAGTCAGCTACCGACTCAGGCTCAAATTTCCCATCTACCTCGTCCCTCGGAACCATATATGCCGTCTTCTTCTCTACCAAATAACTTGCAGTTAAACTTTGGTGTAGCAACAATGGTAGCAAGACAAGCGTTTTACCGAGTTGAAGCCCTTCCACCAAAGAACTCATACCCGAGTGAATCAATAGCCCACCTATCGAGTCATGACTTAGTATCTTGAATTGTGGGCCCAACTTGTACAGACTGATGTGTAAAATCTCGTCTTAAATTTAACCTACTATTTCACGTAATTACACACCTATAGGCAGTGGACCTATTCGTATATAATATAGTTTAAAAGCAAGTAAAGGTTCGTTCGCAGGGACTAATTTGGTTTTTAGATTTCGAATTAATAATACTGATTTGGTTGGGGTTTTTGTAACAAAAGATTGATTTAAAAGTAATTTGTAAAAAGGTGATTATAAAAATCAAGTGAGAAAAAGTAATCAAGATTTATCAAATATTAAAGAAAATACACTTGTTTGACACTTCACTTATTTTCCATTTAAGTTTACGAAATTGATTGAATAATAAACATTCTAAGATATAACAAAATTCCTCTCGAATATTTTATTAACTTTGACTATCTCTTATTATAATGTTCCTCTCGAATACAGTTATAATTATTAACAATTAAGCAGTAAGTAACAAGCCGGTTTTTAGTGATTTAATCTTATAGAGTTTTCTCTCGAATAACTCCTCTAAATATTAAGTCCCTCTCGAATCTTAACAAATAGACTTACTCAATTAAGTTTAATTACCTAAGTTGTTATTACTAGGTACTCTCGAATCCTAAGATTGATTATTTCATATTAAATTATTTAACCTATCTAGATTCCTCTCGAATACCTAGAATGTTGATTAATTAATTAATATATAAACAACTTTATGATAATATGTTAAAACTTAAGCAAATAAGGATTAGCGATTAAACACAAAAACCTGAACAATCAATAACGCAAACGTAAACTTTAAATAAGATCCATAATCAAACAAATGTAAAAAGAGTTTAGCTACTCATTATTGAGTTCAAATCAAACCAAATAATAATAGAAAACATACTAGAAAAAGTCTTGAAAAGAAAAGAAAACAAACTAGAAAAGTTGCAAAACGTGTCGTGACCGAATTGTATCGAAAACCAACTTCTAATCTTCTTTCCTAGCTTCCAAACGTGATCTCCAGCTCCCTTAGATGATAATGATAATTGGTGGTGAAAACTGGTCGTTTGGGTTGGTATTTATAGAGATAAATTAAGAGGAAATCGAGTTCGAGTCAAATTCTAAAAGCTGAAAATCGCGTTAGTGCGTCGTCCTACTTGACCAGGACGGCGCAGTGGGTGCCAAATTTCCCAATATTCAAAATTTACAAAATGTAGCTCTCTCTTTCTTCTTTATTCTCCAATTTGAATCACGTAAATCGGATATCGTATGAAGAAGTTATGATCAAAACGATGAAGGTGGTACTATGTCGTTCTCCTTGTCATATTTCACCATTTTTCGTCTTTTAAGCTCATTTCTTCCACCATTTCCACTTCCCAATCATATAAACCTGTAAAATGGACAAAAGCACTTTTCTACACGATTAAATGCAAAAATCTATCCTATCCATCATGTTTATTATGAAAAACAACAGAATATCGCATAGAAATAAACGTATAAATATGCGATATCAAATCCCCAAAACTTAACCTTTTGCTTGCCCTCAAGCAAAAAATGTGTTAAACAATTACCAAAACCAAATTTTAAATTACATAACCAAACACCTCACGATTTTTATGGGAAGTAAATCACACAAACTCTCAAACTAATCTAAAAGGTGTGTAACGTGTTCTGTAGAATCGCTCAACTGCTCAGTCATGGTGAATATTCTATCATAGGCTTGATAAAGAATCAAATCTCCACCACTAGAGTCTAGGTACAACTACACGGGGACTTTTATTCGGGTTATAATTTACACGTAAAGGCATGTGAAAATATATAATGGAGTGTAAAAGGGTAAAAATAAAATATACAAAACTTAGATTAAATCCGAACTAATAAACTCTAAGGAACTGGATTGCTCAATTTTCTCAACTTTATTTTTTTTTTCTCCGAATATACAAATATCGTATATAATACAAGACTCAATATACACTATTTCTTTTAAATTCTACAACTAATATTTTTTCGATTTTCTGTTTTTTCGATTTTTTTTCTTTTTTCTTTTTTTTTTCAGCCTAGTACATGCCTTACAATATAATATTTCTCGTGGTAAGTACACATGCTCAAAAGGCTAACTTTATTTTTCTAACTATTTTCCAAATACAAAATAATACAAGGCAATAATATATATATTGTTTTTATATATGCCCCAATAAACTCTAAACTTCACTTCATAAACAATAGCAATCAAAAAACTAAGTTCGGATCTAAGCTAAAAAGAAACGAAAATAAGGCGAGTGTACAAATTATATAGTAGTGTTCAGAAACGAATAAGTTTAGGCGCAAATTGGTTTACTAGAGTTTCTAACACTGAAAATAAGTGTTACAAGGGTTAGGCGGAAAATATATAAAAAGAAACGAAAAAGCTAATCAAATGGGTTAATCCTAATTGCCCCTATCATTGTACCAAATCACACTAAGTTACCCCAATGCAATTGCTCATATGTGGTCTCGAAATGTATAACAATGACAAGTTCTAAAGTCATCAACCACCGGCACACTCAAAGAAAGGAAAAAGTAGCATTAAAAATGAATGATTTCAAAGGCTCAAAAATCTTACTATTTTCTCGAGTAGGGTATCAAACGCGTTTGGTTATGCTTAAAGTTTAAGGTATTACCGACTAGACACGTTATATTTTTTTAATTTTTTTTTTCAATTTTTCAATTTTTTTTTTTTTGTATTTTCTGGATTTTCTGACTCAAAAATGTAAAAAAATAACACAAATCTAACACGATGGAAACTAAGCTAAGGGTCGAAAAATAAAATTTGGAATTTCCCGATTACCCCCCCAAACTTAAGTTACACATTGTCCCTAATGTGTTAAAGACTCAAAAACTAAGGGAAATTACAAAAAAAAAAAACCTAAAAAGAAAAATAAATACAAAATAAGAAAAGAAGAAAGTAGAACCCGGTGGTAGATATAGAAAAATCTTCGGTGAAAAGCTGTGCATAACTGAATGCCAGTCCCAAAACCGATTGCTGAACTTACTTCAAATCTATAAAAACTAAAATAGAAAAACTAAACACAAATATTAAAATCACAAAAGAAAAATAAAATAAAAATAAAAATTACAAATTACGACGGAATAAAAATAGTAAAAATAGTCTACTATTTTTAAAGTCTAATAGAGGAAAATGGTAAACAATAACTTTACAAAAATTACAAAAATCTGACTCTCTTTTTTAATTTTTCGTTTTTTATATTTTTTTTGGTTTTTTCGTTAGTTTTCTTCGTACCTAAATAACTGAAACTGCAAAAGAGATTGTTAAAAATACCTAACTCTAAATAAAAAATGGAAAAACTTAAACTACGAAAAAGTAAAAACAAAACCCGGGTTGCCTCCCGAGAAGCGCTTATTTTTCGAACGAGTCCTTAGCTTGACTCGATGTTCCTCCATTTACGACTTCAAGTAAAGGTCGAGATTTCTCTCACCTTTCTTTCCCACGTGTTCTCCAAAAAGTACCGATTCTTCATCCGACTCACATCCAAAATGAACATCAAAAATAAGTGCTTGCTTTCCAACATCGAGCATCTTATTCCGCTTTACCCAAGCGTCATGCCACTCTCGAGCCTCAGAAATCAGTATACCTTCATCTCCTCGGTCTTCATATCTAATGACATTGAGTTCCTTCGTCTTAAACTCGCACCAGGACGTATCACTTCCGATATCCTCAAATTCCAGCAAAATATTTTCCTTTTTCTCGACAAGTTAAAGAAAATAAATCAAAGGGGTCGTGATATGTACCTTGACAATTTTCCCCCAAACTTGATTTAAATTTCTCGAGCTCTTCCTTAAATGGAATTATTTTCTCCAAAAATGTTGCACCAGGATTATTGATTAAATATTCAATCTCTAATAAATCTAAATCCGGGTCGGATTTCTCAAATGTTATGCTCGTAGAATTCTTCTCAAATGCCTCCAACTCCATTTTCAAAATGGGATCAAAATCCTCGAGTTCCTTAGCTTCCTCATCTTCCTCATCGTCAACCGCAACTTGTCCTCCAAGCATTTCCTGCACATCTAGGTCAAACATTTCATCAAAAACGTCAATACGAAAACAACTTTCATTAGTAGAGTATGAGTGTTTTGGGGCTTTATCAAAAGAAATGCAATTCTTTCATCCCCAACCGCCAAAGAAATCTCCCTGTCCTTTACACGAATAATTGCATCGACTGTGTTTAAGAATGGTCTTCCAAGGATTAGTGGAACCGTAACATTTTCATCCATTTCTAGAATCACAAAGTCAACAGGGAAAGTGAATTTTCCTACGTTTACTAACATGTTTTCAGCAATTCCTAACGGATATTGAAATGATCGGTCGGCTAGTCGGATACTCATCCTGGTGGGTTTTAACACTCCTAGGGAAAGTTTAGCATATAGTGAATACGACATCAGATTTATGCTAGCTCCTAAGTCTGCCAAGGCACTGCAACTGTATGTATTACTGAAGTTGCACTGGATCAGAAAACTCCCTGGATCATCCAACTTGGGTGGTATCGTGTTTTTCACCAAGGCTGAACATTCAGCGTTTAAGAAGGCGACTTGCTCCTCCGATGACTTTCCCTTGTTTGTGACCAACTCCTTGATGAATTTAGCGTAGTTTGGCATCCCTGCAATCATATCGTCAAGAGGAACATTAATATTAACAGATTTAATCATATCACAGAATTTGCCGTACTGCTCCCTCATTCTCGCTTTTCTTAATCGTTGAGGATATGGAACATGTGGCTGGTAAGCTTTGATTGGAACTTCCTCCACTGGTTCAGGTGTTTTGTCCTTGGATTGAACTGGTGGTGCCTCGTAATCATCGTCCTCGATCTCGAAATCATCTACAACTGGCTCTGTAGTGGAAAGTGGCGTCCTGGCTGGCAGTTTCTCTCCGGTTTTGTTTTGATCTTTTCCGTAAGCATGTCCCGAGCGTGTGGTAATTGTGTTCACGTGCTCGATTCTGTGTTTTGGGCAGGGTGGCATTCCGTCCCTTCCAGGAGGTTGATACTTCGGTGCTTGATTGGTGGAACTGTTTCCCTGGTTCTGTGGTCGTGGATTTGGTTGCGTATTACTCGGTAATTGGCCCGATGGTCGATTCGAGTTCCGCTCGTTCATCCTATCTTACCGTCTCTCTAAGTCTTGCAGTGCTGCCTGCTGATTTCTCTTTCCTTGCTCGATGTGGTCATTTAAAACTTTTAATTGGTTACTAAATGTGTCATTCTTCGAGGTTTGGGTGTGGATGAACGATTTCATAAGATCTTTTAGGCTTTGATCTTCGTCTTCATTCTTCGGTGGATCGTATCTTTGTCGTGGTGGGGATCGTGTATTATTTCTTTGCCATCCGTTGTCTCGATTGTCACCACGGTTGTAGTTACCTCCGCGGTTTTGTCAATTCGGTCCCCGATTAGGATAACCATATTGTGCGTAGTTGGCATCCTCCACTTGTCGATCACACTCACTAGCGTAGTGAGGTCCTATGCATCCTTCACATCCATTCTTGACCAAGTGCATGTCTTTCTCTATCCTTCCCATGCGTTTATCAATTCTATCCGCTAGTGACTTGACTTCTTGAACGACAGAGGATATTTCGTGGTTACTCTCAGCTTGAGCAACATGGCCCCTATGTTTTCGGCCTCGACCATCGTCTCGATATTCCCTGGATAGGCTTATGACTAGTTTGTCTTCCATTAAGTTGTATGCTTCATTAGTGGTCTTGTACATGAAATCTCCTCCTCCGGCTAGATCTAGTTCGTTTTGTGACTCCTTGGTTAATCCGTAGAAGAAGATCTCTATGATGTTTTCCTTGCCCAGACCGTGACCGTAACAACTTCTCATCATCTCCTTTAGTCTAGCCCATGCTTCAGTGGAAGTCTCTCCATCTTCTTGTCGGAATCCACTGATGTCTCTGAGTACTTACTACCCAAGGCGGGTGGAAAAAATCGTTTGATAAAGGCTTCGCACATTTGTGTCCATGTTGTTATTAAATTTTCTTCTAGCTCTTCGAACCAAACCTTCGCATCTCCGGTGAGAGACGAAGGGAACAACCTCAGCTTGACACTGTCGCTTTTACCTTGACCGTATTTGAACATCTCACAAAGCTCATTGAATTTGGCTATGTGTTTATGCGGATCTGAATTGTATCGTCCATCGAAAGTGTTGTCTTGGATCATCTTGAGATGGTGACCCTTGACAACGAAATCATCACCCAAGTCCGGGGTGGTGATTGCCGACCCTCGGGTGGGTGGCACTGCTACAGCTGCGGCCCGTCGGTGCATTGGCATGTCCAAAGAATCCATAGCTGGTTGTGGTTCTGGTTTGTCTTCACAAATTAATTCTTCAACCTCTGTTCCGAATTGCTTCCTCCTCCTTCTGAATTAATAAGTTTCCTTTCTTCTTGCCTCGCTTCTTCGATACTCCTGGATTTGACTTTGGACTCACGAGTGGTAATCCCGATGCCCTTGTGTTCATCAACTACCTGAAAATACCTGAAAAAGATAGAAACAACAAAAGCGTAAAAGGTACCGGGTGGAATAACAATTAAAAGTAACTCTTAAGTAAATAAATACTCAAAAGGATCGTATCACAAATTCGAAACAAGAAACGAAAAATCAGTCCCCGGAAGCGGCGCCAAAAACTTGATGTGTAAAATCTAGTCTTAAATTTAACCTACTATTTCACGTAATTACACACTTATAGGCAGTGGACCTATTCGTATGTAATATAGTTTAAAAGCAAGTAAATGTTCGTTCGCAGGGACTAATTTGGTTTTTAAATTTCGAGTTAATAATACTGATTTGGTTGGGGTTTTTGTAACAAAAGATTGATTTTAAAGTAATTTGTAAAAAGGTGATTATAAAAATCAAGTGAGAAAAAGTAATCAAGATTTATCAAATATTAGAGAAAATACACTTGTTTGACACTTCACTTATTTTCCATTTAAGTTTACGAAATTGATTGAATAATAAACTTCTAAGATATAACAAAATTCCTCTCGAATATTTTATTAACTTTAACTATCTCTAATTATAATGTTCCTCTCTAATACAGTTATAAATATTAACAAATAAGCAGTAAGTAACAAGCCGGTTTTTAATGATTTAATCTTATAGAATTTCCTCTCGAATAACTCCTCTAAATATTAAGTCCTCTCGAATCTTAACAATTTTAAACCAATTAAAGACTGATTGATTATTTCATATAAATTATTTAACCTATCTAGATTCCTCTCGAATACCTAGAATGTTGATTAATTAATTAATATATAAACAACTTTATGATAATATGTTAAAACTTAAGCAAATAAGGATTAGCGATTAAACACAAAAACCTGAACAATCAATAACGCAAACGTAAACTTTAAATAAGATCCATAATCAAACAAATATAAAAAGAGTTTAGCTACTCATTATTGAGTTCAAATCAAACCAAATAATAATAGAAAACATACTAGAAAAAGTCTTGAAAAGAAAAGAAAACAAACTAGAAAAGTTGCAAAACGTGTCGTGACCGAATTGTATCGAAAACCAACTTCTAATCTTCTTTACTAGCTCCCAAACGTGATCTCCAGCTCCCTTAGATGACAATGATAATTGGTGGTGAAAACTGGTCGTTTGGGTTGGTATTTATAGAGATAAATGAAGAGGAAACCGAGTTCGAGTCAAATTCCAAAAGCTGAAAATCGCGTTAGTGCGTCGTCCTACTTGACCAGGACGGCGTAGTGGGTGCCAAATTTCCCAATATTCAAAATTTACAAAATGTAGCTCTCTCTTTCTTCTTTATTCTCCAATTTGAATCACCTAAATCGGATATCGTATGAAGAAGTTATGATCAAAACGGTGGAGGTGGTACTGCGTCGTTCTCCTTGTCATATTTCACCATTTTTTGTCTTTTAAGCTCCTCATTTCTTCCACCATTTCCACTTCCCAATCATATAAACATGTAAAATGGACAAAAACACTTTTCTACACGATTAAATGCAAAAACCTATCATATCCATCATGTTTATTATGAAAAACAATCGAATATCGCATAGAAATAAACGTATAAATATGCGATATCACAGACCCACGTGTCCGCTCCTCAAAACCATTAGGCAAGTGAATAACTTCATCATCTGATGACCCACGTTGATTAATCAACACCAAGTAGAAAGGTAAACCACAAAGCTCTAACCCATAAGCCAGCTGAGTTAAGTCCTACTGACTTGGTTTTGTTTCGGTACAAAAAGCGATATAAACAACTGATTCTTTCTCATGTTTATCCAGCCACTCTTTGGTTTCCAGCCAAGATGGGTAACACATCTTGTTGGTAAAAGCCCGGCCGGAATGACAGGGTTTTTGTAAAGTAAGTTAAGAAGGTTTAACCAGTCATAATCCAAACTACTTCTTACAATGACAGCATTGCACCCTCGGATGGTGATACGAATCCTTAAACATCATCTTTTTTCCGTGTCCTGGTAAGCTGAAAAAGACCTGGTCGAACATCAGATTCGAATGAAACACACTTTGGCTTTGTAACAAACTGTTCAGGGTCCCCGTACATCAAAACATCAAGAAACACAGCCGGAAAAACACTAAAATAAGCCGTTAACACGCCATACTATAGGCACCAACCAATAAGTAGCAAAATCACAAAAGATCCAATCTGGGGACGAGGTTTTAAGGAAATCCATAATGGGTTGTTGAAGTCCATCATATGCGAGTTTAAGATATCCAACTTTATCGAAAGAAACGTCTTTAGTGGCTTCAGCGTTTGCGGGGAGATTGTCAACTTTTGGTACAATGAAAAAGAGTTAAGGTATGTGGGATTTGAGGAAGGCGAACGGTGTTATGTAATACACTACTCTTTTATTCATCAAACTAAATAAAAGAAAGAAGATAATTATGTTTATAAAAACATAAGAGATTGTTAATGATTTAGGTAAAAATAGTATTTTTAAAAATATAGATTATAGATAGTCGGAGCATTCCTAACCGGAATGTAATTTTCGCCATTTCGAGCCACCATGGTCCTTGGCTGGTCAACGGCGTCATGGTTAGCTTGATGGGTTCAATATGTTGGTCGTGACATTTTTTTAAGCTTCGATAGACAACTCCCAACCGATGTATCAATCGAAATGGTCGGTTTTTGTCAATTTAACGTCACATCAGCAGACACGAAACTAACTAAAAACTGACGAAATCACTGTTAACAATAATCCGTCAGTCAGTTTTTCTAAATCTCACACCATTTTTTATTGTATATATTTAAAAAATATTCAATAATACATAATATCAATAAAACAATATTCTTAAAATAAAGACATTATATTTTTTTTATCACAGTTATACATCCTAGATAATAATATATATCCATTTTTGTACATTATTGTAATAAAAGTTTCTTATTCAAGTGGTTAAGGTATGTTTCTTTTGAATGAAAGGTCTCAAGATTAACTCCTTCTCCATACATTTTTTTCCTCTTTATTCATATTCCTTTTTACACCCTTGAAATAAATAAATGTCTCTAATAAACCTCAGATTTTTTATTTACTTTTTACATGCATAAACTACATAAACATTACAAAAAGTCCTTAAACTTTTTTTAAATTTATTTTCATCACCTCTATTTTTATATAAAATTTATATACAAAAAAAAGAAAAAAAAAAGCTTTAGAATCACTTTTTTAAATAAGAAATTAATGTTATTATCTATATTCTTTTATGTTACTTGATGTTTGTGTATCCTAATACTAAATCAAATTAAAAGAAGTCATTTTAAAGAATATATTAATGTTTTGATTTTAATTTAAGGCATTTATATTTGAATATTTATTTTAATAAAGATCGAGTAATATAACCAGAAGCCAGAAGGTTTGTTATTCAAATCTTAATTTAGTTAATTTATTTTCATAAACTACTTTAACTTTTAATTACGATAGGTAATTTATTATTATAAATATTACTTCTTTTAATTTGATTTGACAATTAAACGTGTAAATTTCAAAATTTCGTCGCAGCATATGGGTTAAAAAAAACTCGTTATAAACAAAACTAAACAACAAATTTTTAAATTGTTTGAAACTTTTTTGTATAATGATAGATAAAAGAAAATTAGAAAAAAAAACATATTAATTGGGCTTATTAAAGCCTATTAAAAGCCTAAAAATTAAAATTTTGATGAACCAAAACTTATAAACAACCCTTTGCAACCTTTTTCTTTTTTTCCATCCGGCCCCGTTATACCCGGTGACGTTTTCCGACGACGTTATCCAGTGGTGTTTTCTAAAAAATGTTACATTAAAAGTGGGCCCCACATGAATTCACCTTCTTCTTCGTCACTTTCTCTTCTCAAAACCGACGGACCCAAAAATAAGGAACCGACGAAGGCAGTGCCATTGGTTTGGTAACTGATGGACCAACCGACCAAAGTTGACGACTACCGTTGGGACTGGTCTTACTATTAGCTTTAAAAATAAAATGAAACTGATAGGCCTCAGATTTCAGTGTGATGTTTGGAATGTTTTTTAGTATTACGTGATTTCAGTAAGTTGTTGATAGGACAACATGATGTAGTGTTTTAGATTTGATGGTTAAAAGTGCTTTTATGTAAAAATCATACTAGTGTTCGACTAATCTATTTAAATAATGACTTTTTATATCTCTTTTAATTTTTTTCTTTGGAGAAAAATAATATATTAAAAGAGGATCAAAAGACCCATTGGTGTTACACAAGGTTGTAAGATGACAACATGATACAATGAAATTGATACATTGATTGAAATCTATAACTTGTACTTGAACAACATTGAGCTAATTGAGACAGAATTTGAAACATAAATACTAAATCAAAACCTGCTTTTCGACACGAGACCATTACCTTCATCATTGATCTATTTGTCGAACCAACACTTGACAAACGTGCACTTAGACGGCTCAGAAAAGAAGACCAAAAGAAGAAAGCGTTAATCATCTACGAAACCACCTGAAAGTCGCCAACTCCAAACACGAAACCCACCGAACACATAACCATAAATAAAGGGCAAACACCCGATCGACGACATGCAAAACGGCTCAAAAACACAACATGAAGTTGTAACCCACACCTCTAAAACTAAGACTGGACCTGCTAGAACCTCGAGGAAAAGACAGAATCTAGGCATCAGGAATAGCAATATAGCACATACGATAAGAAGATGGTTTCCGGGGTAACACGGGAATCGAAGTCAAATGTCGTTGAGGCCAAAAATGGTCAATACGACGCAATCCGAATCGGGTGGTGGATCTGCGAGATATGAGAATAGTTAACAAATAAGGAACTTACGATTTGAGAACATAACACTTGAAAGGTGATGTAGGGATGTTGTGAATGAAAAGAAACCACACCAAATAACAAATGTAATTCCGATAAACCCTAAAAGGGTGCCCGAAAGCGGGACTTTAAGAGAAACTCTCTCTTTTCTTTAATTCAGCATCAAAACTTATTAAAACCCTAACAATAACTTGAAGGAAAATACAAATAATTAATCTAAAAAGATAGATAATGACAATTAAAATTGTCATCTTTAATCCGTCATCTTCTCAAAGGATCAAAACGTGACTTCACATGTTAACCAATGAACCGACGGATAAGCCAAATGAGTTGGAGGCCTGAAGGAATTCCGAGATCATTCTTCCCCTCTTGGAAAAAGACATGTCCTCGAGTCTTGGTTTTCCCAAGTCTCTAATTTGAAACTTTCTAACCCTAGTTCATTTTCTTTAACTCGGCTCCTCAAAAAGGACTATGTGATATCATGATCAAGCATTCGACAAAAATAGCATGTGACATCATCCTCAAATAACCTTATCGAAGGCAAAAGGATGCTCATCTTCCTCATCACCTTCGTCCCAGACGTTAGGTTTGGATCTGGTTTCCTTTGTCAGTGACTCAACGGTTGGCTTGATTTGGAATCCGTCTGAATTTCCTTCATTGTTTATGGAGGTATTCATTCTCTACAACATGTGGATATCATTGGTTGATTGTATTGTTTCCTCTTCCGGGAATCTACGATTACACGAGTCAAAAGCTTTGGTGAGTTGATCCAAAACTCTGTACAAATTGCATCAACTTCGGATGAGAATATCTCCTTGCAACATGATCAGATCGAAAATCCCTTCTATCAGATCGTGCTTCGATGAGTCTTGAACCACATAATAGAAATTCACAGCGATCCAACGGTGAACGAACATGTTCCTCCAGTTCTTATGTAGCTGCACAAATTTGGACGAACCTCCATGGATTTGTGATTATTTTTCGAATCGGCATATTCAAGTTGTGTGATTTCTTACCTCCAACCTAAGCTTTGCTCTGATACCAAATGATGCAGGGATGTTGTGAATGAAAAGAAACCACCCCAAATAACAAAGGTAATTTCGATAAACCCATGGATGGATGTTGTGAATGAAAAGAAACCATACCAAATAACAAAGGTAATTTCGATAAACCCTAAAAGAGTGCCCGAAAGCGGGACTTTTAGAGAAACTCTCTCTTTTCTTTAATTCATCATCAAAACTTATTAAAACTCTAAACTTAAACAATCATATATAATTATTAAACTCTAACAATAACTTGAAGGAAAAGACAAATGATTAATATAAAAAGATAGGATACTGACAATTAAAATTGTTATCTTTAACCCGTCATATTCTCAAACGACAAAAAGGTGACTTCACATGTTAACCAAATAACCGACGGCTAAGTCAGAGGAGTTGGAGGCCTGAAGGCATTCGTATACCAAAAGGTCTCGATGAAGAAAAACAAGGTATGTTTTTGTAAGTAAAAAATGTGAATGGGGTGGCAAATTATTAAAAACGAGTTAGGGAGCTTGAGGTGCCCTCCGGTCCTCCGACTATAGATACATGTTGCATTCTATATTAGAAAAACGTCAAATTTCTTTTGTGTAGATTACAAAATTTGTTTACTTAATTACAGGTTTTGTTCCTAAAATTAAGAGATAACTTTTATTTTGAGGTCAATATTATGTTTTAAAATAATCCATTGTCTGTTTGATTTAACTGAATTCTGTTAAATATTTTTTTCAAAAAATAAATTACTTTGAAGATTGATACTTTTTAATTTCTAAATGGACAAAAAATAATCTTAACGTGTGTGGTGGTTTTAATTTTTTCTTACCAATTTCATGTTACGAATACACTCAATTGTCGACCTATATTGTATCATTTCATACTTTTCTCCTTCATTATAAACACACTAACCCCCTCCCCATTTTCCCCATCTACAACAAAGACAACCATCTCGACCACATTACGTGATTTCCGGAAAATCGTATGATTAACTTTCTACATGTAATTCTCATCTTCTCCTATACTAAAAAAACACAGTGTCAAGCTTTTCAAAAGTTATAATTCTAGATTTGTTTGTGATTAGGTAAAAACTCCAGGTTGTGTATATTTCTTCTATAACAAAAAATTGTATGTTATTCGTTAAAAATCTAGGATGTGTATAGATCTAAGTTTGCGTGGTGTTTGAAGTTACAAATCTAGTTTTAGAGTTAATTTAATAAATCATATATAGTGTTTGTTCATATTGCCAATTTTGTCCTAAGAGTTTTGAAAGTGTAAATATTGTCCATGTGGAAACCCCTTGTGCGGATATGGTCCTTATTGGGGATAGATTGTGCAAAAGGTATGGACTTGTAAATTGCTTGCTTAAACCGTCTCCGCTAGGACGATATTCGCACAAAAAGTTTCTCACATGGACAATACATGCACTTTCAAAACCATAAAGATATAAAATGCAATTTGAGGATAGGGACGAGTTATGCAATTAACTCCTAGTTATATTTATGCAATTTCGTCACTAAAAGAAACAACTTCAATGTTTTTAGTTATAGAGTTTGATTGTCGATATGTTTATCGTTGTGACACTAGGTAGTGTTGAGATAGATAGTGGCGGTTGTGGTGGTAAATGGTGGATGTCGGATTGTCACAGCGAGTTTAAGAATATGAACACAATTTAAAAGTGGTTAGTTTATAAACATCAAAACTTAAAAGATGTTTTGAAGTTAAAAATACCTTAAAAAGATATGAAATACATAAACTTCTAATATTTGGTGAAAATAATAAGCACACCAAAACTCGAAAAGATTTAAAAATTAAGACTTCATATATACAACACAAATCCGTTTTCAATACATTGGATTTGGAAACTCTAACGTCTATCAAACATATTTTTAACTATTTGATGAATGATAAAAAATAAAATAGATTTACTTATCTATTTATTATTTTTCAATTTACTTTGTAAGTTTGGTATAACTAATATAATTTAGACATTAGTTTTTTATTTTATTTGTGAAGGTGAGATATTTCAAATTAATGAGGCTTCGGGTGGGGTTACATCGCAATTCTCTGTAGATGGTAATTTTTGTGTGGCTTCGCTTAGAAAACGTTTGGATCGGGCTCATCATTGGGTTTGCGATGGGCCTTTTCCTTGGATAAATTGGATTCCCCTCAAAACTAATTATTTCGTGTGGAGAGCTCGACTATCTCGCATCCCCTCAGCTTCGGCCCTTCGTATGAGAAATGTGGCAATTGATTCGGAGTATTGTAGTGCATGTGTATCCAACGAGGAATCTGCAAATCACCTTCTGGTTACATGTCCCTTTGCGACATGGGTGTGGTCAAAGATCGGTGATTGGTGTGAACTTGGCAACAATAATTTTGTACAAGTGAAAGATTGGATTGATTTTGTGTCTTATGCTGGGAGAGGTCCGAAGAAAAGGCGAAAGGTGCTGATATTGGTGGTGTTTGCAACATTGTGGACACTGTGGAGAGCGAGGAATGACCGAGTGTTTAACTCCACCATCATCAACCCGGATTCAGTGGTGAAAAGGATTAAGTCTCTTTCATTCCTTTGGTTGAAGCATAGGGGTAGAAACGTAGGTGTAATTCAATGTGATTGGTTCCAATCTCCCTTTCTTTGTATGTAATTCTTCTTGTTGTACTGTTTGGACCCTCGTCTAGTTACTTGCTAGCCTTGTGGTTCTTTTTTAATGTTATTTGCCGGTTCCAAAAAAAAAAAGATGGTATCCGTGTGAATATACTAACAATTTTGATTATCCATAATTTGATCGAGTTAAAATTTTTATTGATTTTATAAAACTTATATATCATTATTGTTAATATATGATCATAAATTTGGTTAAAGTTGTTATTCAAGGATATGAGATTTGCAGTTAAGATTAGAGATAATGACTTTTGAGAATGCTCGAAAGAAAAAAGAGATTATTTAGGTTAATTAGTTAAAAAAAATTTAAATAGTTTAATTGTTGGAAAGACACTTATCTCTAATAATTAAAGTTTGATATATATATAGATACTTATCTTTAAAATGTATAGAGTCGATCACGATAGAGTAGCTTAGAAAACCAGAAAATCAGAGTAGACTATAAAGTAAAAATAATTGTGGAAGAAATATCTTGAATAAGATGCTTTTAAAGTTTGATATATTTATAGACACTTATTTTTAAAATGTATAGAGTCGATCACGATCGAGTAGCTTAGAAAAACAGAAAATTAGAATAGACCATAAAGTAAAAATGATTCTGAACAAATATCTTAAATAAGATGTGTTCCTTGATACCTTATTATATGATCAATGTTTAAATTTGGCCACAACCATGTCTGATGTAATTAAGCAAAAAAATAATGGAAGTTACATGATTGGCTAAACATACAATTAAGGGTGGTTAATGGTACGTTCACCCACCCAATAATTCATTACAAACCCTTATTAATGTATGTACACCCACCCAATAATTCATAATACTCTTATTACTTTATGATCAGTATCCTAAAGATAGTGACTCGAAGATTTTTAGACATCAAGGAATTTGTTCGGACAGTTAGGTTAATACACCTTAGCATTTGTTATGGATAATTAAGGTTTCGTCCGTTAAAAAAAAGATTATGTCACGTCACCTATAAACATCACACCATTTATGGATATACCATAATGACAAAAAAAAATTACAAAAAATTAATTGAAAAAAGAAAGAGAGGTAGAGAGAAGATGATCCATGCAGGGGATGCAATGGGGATGACGCCATTGAACGATAGTCGTTCGTTCCATAAACACCTACAACTAGGGTGCATAACACGTGGTGAAGGATTATCATATTAAGTTCCCCAATATACTACTTGTCTAGTGGCGAAGCTGTGTGGAAGGTCACGACCTATCCACAAATATTTTCCGATGCATATATGTCTTAGTATTATGATAATAAATGTTGCAATTTACTTATTTTTGGCTCATCCCTTCTCTAAAACTAACTTAGTTTCACTTTTAAATTGTCAGTGAAGTTATTAGTTCATAGAGCATGTAGAGTGGCTCGTTGTCGCCTCGTTCTCGGCCCACAACGAGTCGTTACCACTCTGGGTATCCTCGTTGTGGGGTTCGTTCTCCCATCAACGAGCCGTTGTTTTTTTTTTTTCATTTCTAACGGTTAAAATAAAATAAAGAAAATCACAAAACCAAAAAAATCTCACAATCATACCACAACTCTCATTATCACCCCACCGAATAAATTCACACATATCAGCAAAAACTCTTACAATCATCCACAACTTTCATTATCACTCATCGTACTCTTATATTGTTAAGAAAATATTCACTTTCAACACCACCAAAATCTTCAACAATTTTCATCTTTTATTTTAATGATAACTTTAATATATTGATAATACTTATTACATAGAAAGTGCACTATTCAATCTAAAAGGTATGGATAAATCTATAGATTGATCTTATTACATTAAACAATTATTCAAATATTGTTTTACATCTTTTTAGTGTCGATGGGTAATTTTGGCCCACCCACAAACAAATTTCTGACTAAGCCATTGTATTCGTCTCGACCTCGTGGAGAGTTCGTGTAGGAGTTGCAAGTCATGCCCGCATTGAAGCTCTTATCTTTATCTCTACGCTTGACTAGCGTCAATTTAAGTTTTCAACCCATTGCGAATATGAACTGAATTACTTAATGCATTGTGAAAAAAAAGTTCCACTTGGACATTACCTTTAGAGTAAATTGTATAAGTCTATCATTCTTTGAAATTATGCACCCATGTTGTCCCTAAACTAGATGTCCGTTAACAACGTGAGTTTGACGTTTTCAAAGCCCTAAGAAAACCTTAGGCCATTTACTTTCGCTGAACATAGACCTGAAACTCATCAGTTATCTGAACAAATTCGATGCCTGAAGTGGTTAGAAATACATGTGACCTTTAACCAAGTGCATGACACAATCCCCAGTTGTAATAAATATATTATTACATTACATTATGAAAAATACATATTATATATTATATATACGAACAAACTGGTGCTGGCCTTGTGATACATTATGGATCTGCTCTCTACTCCAAACACCCGTAACATATACTAATATTATTCGTATCATCAATAAGAGGCGAGGATCGATAAGAGCAGATTTTGCTCTTGGTCTACATGATTGAGTTGTACTGAAATGCCTCTTTAGGCTTTCCTAAGAGTGATAAAAGCGTTGAACATATATGTTTTGAAGAAAGACCAGCTTCTTCAAGTTGATCTTGTGGTGCTCCGTGATCAATATACCTATCAGGAAGTGTCATTGCTCTAAGCTGCAAATATTCAACATCCCAATAACCAGAATTAGTTAGTTTAGACTACATTACACGAGTTCTGTTTTCAAATGAAGTAGCTAGTTGTTTACCTTGAGATTCCCGTCTAGAAGACCATTTAAACTTAGAAAATGGGCAACGTGTGATCCAAAGCCACCAATGGATCCTTCCTCTACTGTAAGTAAGATTTCATGCTCGTTGGCTAATCTTTTGATTAATTCTGCATCCAATGGCTTGCAAAACCGAGCATCAGCTACTGTTGCAGATATGTTATGATCTTGAAGCAAGCTAGCTGCTCCTAGACATTCTTGAATTATCGAACCATATCCTAATATTGCAACTCTAGTTCCTTCCAGTAGTATTCTCCCCTTACCAACCTGTTTATAATACAAAGAAAATTGGAAAACTATCAATTTAAAATTTATGAAAGTCACTACGTGTTTGTGTTTAGTGTAGTTTATAAAATTTAATAAAAAAACAAACCTCGATAGGAATTCCTTTATTGTTAAGAGGAAGAGGTACTCCAATACCATTGCCTCTGGGGAACCTGAAGCAACTAGGCCTGTCATCGATGGCTGCAGCGGTAGCAACCATGTTAATAAGTTCAGCTTCATCTGATGGAGCCATGACTACCATGTTTGGCAGGCACGCCATATACGTGATGTCAAATGCTCCACAATGAGTTGGCCCATCTGCCCCAACCATACCAGCTCTATCCATTGCAAACCGAACAGGTAATTTTTGAAGATCAACATCATGCACCACCTGAGGGTTTTTTAATATTTCACTAATTAGTGATATGATATCAATTATAAGTTACTCACTAGCTAGTTACCAGAAATCAAGTGCTCACTTGATCATAGCCTCGTTGTAAAAACGATGAATAGATGGCACAGAATGGCTTAAGACCTTCAGTTGCTAAACCTGCTGCAAAAGTAACAGCATGTTGTTCGGCGATACCCACATCAAAACAACGCTCTGGAAACTTTTTCTGGAAATAATTAAGTCCAGTCCCGCCTCCCATGGCTGCGTGTATGGCTACAATCTTATTGTCTACCTCAGCTTCTTTTATAAGTGCTTCCGCAAAGTACTGAGTATACGAAAGTGTTGGCGCTTTTGTCTTGAACTGTTTTCCTGTTCCGACATCAAACTTCACAACTCCTGAAACAATAAGAAACATTTAGATTCAGCTAAATAGATCTGACGTTACTATTAAATAGGTCGATTCAAGTTATGTTTTTATCTCTATCGGTTCAAATTGGTTGAGAACTAATGAAATCATTTTATTCGAAAAATGTAGATTATTATTAAATAAAACATATTTTTTTCATAAATCATACTTGACATATTGATTTTTATATCTATGGCACTTACCGTGCATTTTGTCAGCAGCGGCTTCGGCAGGAGGGTAACCCTTTCCTTTCTCAGTTACGATATGGATCAAAACAGGCCCTGGTGCTGGCATGGACTTCACTTTCTCAAAAATTGACACCAAATCTTCGATATTGTGACCATCCACTGGACCAATGTAGTATAGACCGAGCTCCTCAAACAAAGTCGACCCACTAGCACTAATCATACCCCTTGCATACTCATCTACCTTAGCTGCAACTTCGTGTGCTTGAGGTCCAATTTGCTTTGTAATAGACTATGCACATATAAAGAACGTTAGAAATGAAATGTTTAGAAAATGAACGTTTGTTAATAAATAAGAAAATGTATATACCTTGGCAGCTTCACGAAGCTTACGGAATTTGGTACTGGCTTGAAGCTTGGCTAAAGCGCTACTAAGAGCTCCAACAGGGGTGGCTGGACCATCTAATGTAGCAGTGGGTAAAGAAACTTGTTTGTTATCATTTAAGACGACGATAAGATTTGAATCAAGGAAGCCTGCATTATTCATGGCCTCGTATGCTTGTCCCGCGGTCATTGCACCATCTCCGATCACAGATATTACACTGTTGGTCTTCCCTAACAAGTCTCTTCCAACAGCCATACCTAACAAGACAAGATACATAATACTCTAATTAGCTCTTTAAATTTAAATTGAATAATAAAAAAAGGTGAAATAAACGTTGAATTATGAAAAAAATGGAATATGTGTGAGGGCCACAACAAGTATCACGTGTTACACAAGTAGACAAAACAGGATGTACTTTTTATAGCCCAAGCAAGAGGCCCAAATTCTGTCGTCCAATTTTGAATTTAACAAGATTGATTTTTTTTTTTTGATAAATACACATTTCGGCCTATATTAGAAAAAAGTGGAACATGACAAAAATATTGATTAAAACTGATTCGAACAAGATTTAAGGCAACGATATAACATGGTTTCCGTCATCAAGTATATAAAATAATGTACCTAGGCCGGCAGAGATGCTGGTAGAACTATGTCCCGCACCAAAAGCATCATGAGGACTCTCATCTCTTTTAGGAAAACCGGCTAGTCCTGATGTTTTTCTTATCGTGTGCATCTTTGATCTTCTCCCCGTAAGAATCTTGTGTGGGTATGCCTGTTTCATATTTTCAAATGATTAGTCACAATAAATTATTACTTATTCAATAATTATGCATTTAATATTAGATCATAAGAATTTACAAAGTGACAGAAGGAGAGTAATTAATTACCTGATGTCCAACATCCCATATAATTCTATCTTCGGGAGTATTAAAAACATGATGTAAAGCAACAGCCAAATCAACAACTCCTAAGCTTGAACTTAAATGTCCACCGGTATTCGCTACGGAATATACTATATCAACTCTTAATTCTGCTGCTAATTGTTCTAGATCCTGAAAAACAATACATATTATATATATATATATATATATATATATATAACAAAAACCATGCATCTATTTATTAAATTTCAAATTAACCTGTGTTGATAGGTTTTTCATATGTGCCGGATAATTTATGGTATCAAGCAACGGTGTAACCGGTTTTTCACCCGTAAAATCGATCTTCCATTCTTTTTTATCTTTCCTGATAGATATTTTTGCATCTTCGGCATCAGGTTCAGTAGCTGAAGCTTTTAATCGGAACTGAAACTGTAAAAACCAACAACTATTAAATTTTATGCCAAAACAAGCTATATTAACTTAAAGGTTAGGCCACCAACCAAAGTTTATTTGTCATAAAGAAAATAACATTAGATCCCTTATTTAGTAAAGATTAAAGGGTAAACTATGAATATATGTATATAAATAGATACATCACTAAACAAAGTAGTAAGTATGTTTACCTGTTTTGTTGAAAATTTGCATAGTTTTGGAGCTGTGAAACATGGAGATGGGGTGAATTGCAAGTTCATGGTTGATCTAGAGAGAGAGATTATTAAGGAGGAGAAGAGAGAGTTACATGTGGAGTTCAAACTGAGGGACAAAATTTATAATCAACTTATGGTTTGGTGGAGAAATGAATGTATCATCATATCATATAATAATAATCCTACCTCACTTTCGTACACAACTCCAAATATTTTATTAGAGCCATCATAAGCTAGTCAAAATAGCACAACCAATGTTTAATTACTCCAATTTTTTCTCCTTTTTAACTTCTTAAATCAAAAGGGTTATAAGTTTTTAGTAATTAGTAAGGTGTAATTTGAAAATATCATAACAAACTAAGTCAAAATAGCACACCCAATTTATAATTGAAAATTGTGAAATGTAATTAGTAAGGTGTAACTAAATTAATTAAATAATTAAGTGTTATCACATTTTTAGGTTAATAAACAAACTCAACTTACCTATTGAATTTTTTATTTTTTATTCGAAAAGCATGCATAGTCGTTCTGG
This sequence comes from Senecio squalidus, assembly GCA_910822075.1. Taxonomy (NCBI): domain Eukaryota; kingdom Viridiplantae; phylum Streptophyta; class Magnoliopsida; order Asterales; family Asteraceae; genus Senecio; species Senecio squalidus. The sequence goes on along the minus strand of CAJVGC010000065.1, from coordinate 24,721,796 downwards.
GTCACATTAACATCCAATTGGACAGTATACAACTCACGAAATCGCACACTCTTACAACGAGGAATCTCACTTATATAGAGTTTAATTTAGTATGTTTAAATTTGAATGTGTGTTGTATGTATAATAAAAACACAAAACATATATTGTAACGACTCGAAATTAAAAAGATTGTCTCTACACGACGTATGGGGTAATAGATCAAATGACATATGATCGGGACTCCAAGTCAAGAAAAAGTAAAACTAACACTCTATACAACGTAGGAAAGAGTAGGCAATACGATATAGAGGTAAAAAAAAAATAGAAAACCTTTTTATCCGCGCGTATCCACGACATTTAGACCTTTCTCGATACGATGCATGGACGTTTAGGAAGAATTCGATTTTAGGGTTTTTGTCAATTATTTTTTGCTTTTCGAACCATGTCTTTTGTCCACGAATCTAAGACGACCAAGGACCTCCAAGGAGTGTTTTGAAGAAGTTTGGTGCATGAGTCAATCCAATGTGGGGTGATCGTTCCATTTCGGTTGTGCGTGATTTAAAAGTTTCGTTGGTGCATTTAGGAAGGTCTAACATTCTCTCATTCGGATTAGTATAACCTAAAATGGTTCTTTTGATCATTCATAATCGAATTATTAACGTTTATTCATTTTTATTCATATAAACTGTTAATCAATTAACCCTTGTTAATATCATAGTGTTGATCCGCTGCAACTTCTTTGATAGATCTAGATCTACACGTTTGTTTAAATACAAACCTAGTTCTTCAGATCCTAACAAAACCTTTTTAGAAATACATCACTAATCTCTCTCTTCCTATTACTTTTCACATCTCCCTGATACCTCACCAATGTTTCCAACACAACCATCTCCAACAGTTGCCGCACCTCAACTTTCCAAACCACCGCTTTCAAAATCTTGAAGCCCATAAGTAGGAAACCTATTGTCGTCGCCGCCGCCGCTAGAGCTACGCGGAAGAAGAGAAGTGTGAGGAGGTTAAGAGGAAGAGTAAAAAAGATGAGATATATTGTTCCGATCCATTTTTTGTGGGTTTTGTTTCAAATCTACACCTGGTTTCTAAAAACCCTAAATTTAATTCATTTTCAACGGATTTGTAGAGGAAATGATTGTTGAAAATTGGTGAGAGAATACTACGACGGGGATTGTAAGAAATAAGAATAATGCCAAAAGTTCTCTTATTGCTTCCCCCCCTCACCTATTTATAGGCAAGGGGGTAAATGTGTAATACATCATAATAAGAAACCGTAACAACTATTCTAAGTTCTACAATTTCCCCCTTTGGTATAGTTTCTTAAAAAAAACATAAATTCAAAATATTCAATTACAATGCAAAATTAACTACTGAGCTTTTAGTCTTCTAATCTTGAGAAATCTGAGCTTGATCTTGGTTGTCTTTGAGTTCAGGATACAGTTTAGCACACTCGTCTTGCTCCTGCTGCATTTCTTGCTTTGATTGTTGCATAGATGGAGTATCTGTTTTCTCTGATCTTCAAACACATTTCGTACCTTTGAATGAATTTTCTGCTTTCTAGGCACTTCTCGATCGCATCCTTTCCAAGCTCATATTCGATTCTTTTTGCTTTCCACCTGATGCCTTTAACGTCTTCAGTCATTTGAGCATCCCCATTTTTGATGATAGTTTCAATCTCGTCTTTAATTAGCCTGAGGGTTCCTGTAGAGAAGTGATGTACTTCATTGAACAGCATAACAACATTACCCTTCCAGTGAGGACTTGTGTAGACAATCCCTTTGTTTCCGAGGTTCACTATGGCCCATTTACTGACATGACTGCATTCAAATGACTGTTGTGGAGCTGTCAAATTAACCTTTCCTTTTCCACCTTCGAGAGCCATCTGGAAGTCTTGAAATGAAGCTTCTTTCACTTTCATTTCCATAAAACGTTTTATTCGATCTTCAGCAAGTCTATCAACTCTTGTTTTTGTTGACCATCGTTTCATGGACATGAACATGTGTTCTATATCATTTGGGTTCAGATTGGCGAAGTCAGCTTCAGAGAAGTCGTACACTTTCCCATTTGTTCGAGCAACTGTGAAGGTGGTATACTCAAGTCCGTTGTGGAATTTTGATTCGACTGTTCGTACATGTGTGATCGGATAGATTGAGTATACCTTTTTTGGTTCTTGCTGTTTTTCGTGAATGATGTGTTTCAATTTAAACCAGAGCTCCTTTTCAAACTTGGTATATCCATGAAGACGAGTTTCCTTGATTTTTCTTGGAGTTTTGACATAGAAGTTATGAACTTGATCCTCCATGAACGGTTGATTGATTCGTTTATGGATTGCTTTCTGTTCATCGAGATCAACGTCTATAAACTTTGGTTCTCCAAAATCATTTGTTAGGGCGTACCTGTAGAGTTCAGTATGTTCTTTTTGCAGCTTCAAGTTTTCCCTTCGAATCATCTCTTCATAACACTCTCTTACATTACTTTGTGTGAGTCGGTTATCCCAATCGTATTTAGGAGGGTACCAGTTGGCTTCATCTTTATAGTCTCTTAGTTCTCTTTTACGAGCAAGCACCACACTTTTGAATGCATCATCTAGCTTTTCATCCTGACCGAGAACCATTGCTTCATGGTATAACTGCTCCATTCGTTGGTTTTTCGTTTTCTTACTTGGGCTTGTCTTTTCTTTGGCTTCCCCTGTGCTCTTATCAGCATTTATGACTCTATCACCTGAACCCTCCACATTTTTGTTTTTCTTTGACCGGCGCTGCTTTTCCCCCTCATTCGGATGATTATTAGGATCATTATCTGAATGTCTCCGTTTAGTACCCTGCGTCTCAACCCGAAAATTGCCTTTCAATCCTCTGTATTTTTCAGCAAGAGCTGTGAGTTCTCGGAGCTGATTGTTAAACAGTTCTTCCATGCTCGTTGGTTGAAATGCATCATCTATTGCAAGGGCATCCAAGATCATAGTATCTCGGGCGGAAGGTTCGTCAGTGTAAATAATGCGCTCGAGTAAGGCAATTTCAAGTACATCCCTAGGTATAGTGTTCAACAGTTCTTGCACAACATCGGATGAGAGGTTTTCAGTGGTGGGTTTCGGAGCTGGTTCCGGGGTTTTAGTTTGCAGAGCCTTGGTTTCCAGAGTTTGCTTCATCCTTAGTTTAATCGGAACTGCAGGGGCAGCATGGGAGGAGATAACAGGGGAAGAAGATGAGCTTACCCGAAGAGGAGATGAAATGATTGGAGCCTGCTTATGTTGGTGATGTTGTTCTACCATATCCAAGTGAAGATTTATCCGAGTATTGAGATTCATTGGCGGGACCACCTGTTTTCCTTTTCCACGCATATCCTGATAAGTTGCTGGTTTTAGAGCAGCGTCAAGCATCCATTGGGGTAACCCGGGATCACTGAGATTGCCCGTTTCCGTATCTGTCTGTGACACAAAGTCACGTCTAGACGAACCTGCATCGACCGTTGGCATAATGTTAACGGAGGCAGGATTTCCGGTCGATCCTCGGAAGCGTTCGGCTTGCGAACGTCCTACAACCGTTCCGCTAGTGTCACAAAGACGACTAGATCTGGGAGCGACATGTGCAAAGTGAACTCGTGAGGGACCAGACTCGTGTACGACCGAAGGCGGGAGTCGGGAATGTTGACTCCCTGTTTCAATAACATCCGGCTCCGAAGGAGGGGACGTTAGCAGATGTGGGCTTTCTCCCGTGCTTTGTGAAACATCATCCAGTGGGGATGACGAGTGGAGATGAGTGGTGTACGCCGGGTGCATCGATGGGGAGTCGATGTCTTGTTCAATACGCTCTGTCGACATACGACTGAGCGTAGCGGATGTGGTGCCCCGGTGTCTAGTCCTAGGCTCGGATGGGGCTTTTATATTTTTCTTTTTGTCCCCATATTTTTTACTCTCACCCTTCCTCTCTCTTTTTTCAACTCCTCCCTCGTATGTGCCCGAAGGACTTGCTAGTACAAGTACTGAGCGAGTGTGTACTGGTGCCTGTATTACCACATTGTTATCATCACCCCCTACTTCTGTATCATCATCATCATCAGAACTAGATTCAGAATACTGATGATCAGTATCCTCCTCACTCTCACCTAAACCTAGACTCTCACTACTGGAAGGCGCTAGTTCTCGTGGGGAAGGAATAATCGGCTCTGATCGTTCCGTACGAGTGGGCGGATTCCTATAGGCTATCAAATGAACATCATCCTGTGGTATGCGCGAAAGTAGGTGGTCGGGGATAGGCATCCCTGCTTCGGCCGTCTGATTAGGTCGTGGGCGGAAGACCGGAGTGAAATATGCAGCATATGTGTAGTCACCAATTCGTTTGTTCAGGTCACCCGGGGCTTTCTGTAGGATTATACTAACAATCATCTGTAGGAATCGTTGGTAAGGAATATACGGCTTTGAAATTTCATTCTTTTTGTGTTTGCGGGTTTTTATAGGTAGAGAATGTGCAATCACATCTTTCCTTTCTTCCTGCTCAAAATACTGGTTTTTATGGTCTAGTAAGTCCCGAAGATCATCGAAGATGAGGCGAGCAATATCAAATTTCTTGTTAAAGATAAATGTGATCCATATGATGACGGTTATTCGATTCGCATAATCTTTGCCACGGTTTTTGGGCGTGGTGGTGTGTACCATTAGTTGTAACAAGAATTGCCATGGTTGCGGTAGTAGATCCCAATCTATTTTGAGAGTGCGTAAAGTCCCTCGATAGCCCAATTTATAAATCCATGGGAAAAGGTCGGCATCCTGTTTTGGTATTTCCTCGAATTCATCATAAGTTGGTAGAGCTAGAAGTTCCCTGAGTTGCTCAACTGTTAATTCGACTATGTAGTCGTTAAGCTCATAAACTATCATTTCCTCAATCGGGTCCGCAGAGTCAGAGTTATCGGCCGCCTGATAACTCATGTGATACCATAAATGTTGCAAGTATACCCGTGGAACCTGTGGATGACTGACAAAGAGTTTTTTCCAAGGGTGATATGTGATGATTGAGAGGATTATGGGATACGGGCATTCATGTGTCTCAAGATCAATGGTGGAGTTGTTGGGTTTCATATCTAGCCATAACCGAGTCGGGTGAACCGTTTCCTGAGAAGGGAAGGCCGGAGAGAACATGCGTCGTGCAATCGGAGCAGTGTGACCTTCCATTTGATGGACTGATGGGACGTTTGTGATAAGTCGAGCTGTTTTCCTGGTGAGCGCCATCTGATGCTGAACACAAAAACAAACCGTTAGTAAAACAAAATATAAACGTTTTTATTTTATTTTTATTTTTTTATTTTTTTATTTTTTTTTATAATGCAAATTTGATGGCGGAAATCCCTTAAAGGTTGAAGAAAAATATGTCAATGTGGAAAAATTGACAAAGAATCCGGATAAACTTCGCCCGTGGGATCGCTCGCTTGTACAACCGTTTTCCCGAAATTTGTTGAACTAATCTAGTACAAGAACACCGTGGAGTACGCTTTTCAATTTCGATTTCCGACATATAAATCTCGGATTTTTTCTGATGCTCGACTCTCGTCAAAATACGTCGCGTAAGCTTAACCGGTATCCGAAAACTGTCTAAAAAAAATAAAAATCTCGCTCTTTAAAAAAACTCTTATTTTTCGATTTTGTTTCTAACGTGTAAACGTGGAATCGCGAAACTTAAGTTTTTTTTTTTTTTTTTTTTTTTTTTTTTTTTTTTTTTTTTTTTTTTTAAATGAATCGAGTAATCCTTTGCGAACCAAGTGAGGTACGTATTGCAGCTCGGAATAGTCAACGAGCAAAAGAAATCAAGTCGGAAGAATTGGGGCTTCTTTTGAACTAGGCGGGGCTGATCGGGGCTATCGGATAACTAAGCGGGGCTGGTCGTGTCCGGGTAACCATGGTCTATCCGAGGTAATGACCGAGACAATATGTTCGTGTCCGGGTAATATCTATCCGTGGCCGAGGTTCTACTCGTGTTATCTATCCGGGCCAAGAGATACCGTGTTCGGCCCAGGACTTAGGAAAATCTCACGAAGTGTCCGAGGCGGGGCCAGAATAGTGATGTCCGGGGACAGTTTCCCTATGCGTGTCCGACATGAGCCAGAGTTTGTTCGAGGTGTGGTCCAGAATGTCCTAGGCGAATCCTATTCGTGTGTCTTGCTTTGATATTCGAGTGACCACTTAGCTAGATAGTTGAAAGCTGTTCGTTTAAGCAGAGTGACTCAGGCGAACACCCCTAGTCGTGTAAGTGCAAACCCCATTCGAACGAAGACTTGATGTGTGAAGGTAGAGAAACCCTAGTCGTGACAAACCCTAAAACCCATCCGAGGTGAAACTTGATTCGTTCAAAACACGTGCAAACCCTAGTCGTTCAACCTATTCGTTCACCCTATTCGTGTGAGGTAGAGATGGATTCGATGAATGTTGTTCGTGCATGATGAATGGGGATGCGAATAACCACTTAGAGATTAGGGTTTTGGTTCCATGGTAAGACTAAAGCCGGTCGTGGAGATCTAGTCGTGTAAAGTTATATCCAGGCCTGTTCGTGTATAATGAGTTTCGGGTCTAAGGAACGCTTTATCAAAAACCTTTTCGTTCGTGTAAGTTGGTAGTTATCCAGGTTGTGCGATTAGGGTTCCAAGTTCAGGTTGTTCGAACAAAGCTGTTCATGTATGATGAATGTGGGGTCGAATGAACACTTAAACAACTTTCCATGAGAGTAGGGTTTTCGAGGCAAAACTGGTCGTGTATGGTGATTATGGGTTCCAGCAAACCTGTTCGTGTGTGTGGAAAAGATATTCGTGTGGGTACATAGTGAAAAACAGTCACACACATAAGCATAAACAAACGTTAAACTGTTGATTAGACGAAGAAAACCGGATCAAACAAAAAAACACATACAATAATCCACACATAAACACACATAATCAGGACACTTAAGGCAAATTAGAATTTTTTTTTAAAGAAAAGTTGAAGAACAAATCACGAAAATTTTACCGAATGACTTGTGTTCTTCGTGAAACACCAGTGTTTGATCCAGGAATTGGTGGAATTTTCTCTGTAAATCGTTTTTGCCCAGAGAGAAAAATAGTAAAAATTGATGTAATTATGAAAAAATAGTAAAAATTGACCTTATATAGGATCCGGAAGCCCAATGGGTTATCCATGGATATTCATATGTAAATTTTACCATTTCGACCTTGAAGTTTGAAAAATCAATTACTCAACAATTACTCAGAAACAAATATTCCCCCTCAAATTGTGATGCCCCCTTAACGCGGAATTCCCCCTTAATACGGAATTCCCCCTCAGAATAGTATTCCCCCTCTAAAACGTAATTAAACACATTATCATACAGAAGCACACACGTAAAAAGCAGATATACAGATAAAATACAACATAGGAATTCCGAGTTAATCTTTTAAGTTTAACATGCCGAGTTTGGAGATAAGAAATTTAAATCGTTTTTCCTCCAGAGCTTTTGTAAAAATATCAGCAATTTGAAAATCGGTTTCGGCAAAGTGTAACTCAATAAGTCCTTTTTCAATGTTATCTTTCAAAAAATGATATCGAATATCGATATGTTTAGTTCGAGAGTGTTGAACCGGATTAGCAGAGATGGAGATAGCACTTGTTGAATCACAGTAGATTGGGATTGCTTGCACTTCATAGCCATAATCCCGAAGTTGGGTGCGGATCCAGAGAACTTGAGAAAGACATACTGCAGCTGCTACATATTCTGCCTCGGCCGTTGAAATTGAGACACAATTCTGCTTCTTTGAAGTCCAACTGATTAGTTTGTTTCCCAAAAAATGAGCACCTCCCGACGTGCTTTTCCTGTCTAAATTACAACCTCCATGATCCGCATCAGAATAAGCAATAAAATCAAAACCAGTGTTCTTTGGATACCACAAACCCAAATATGGAGTACATTTTAAGTATCGAAAAATACGTTTTACTGCTAGCAAATGGGATACTTTTGGGTTTGATTGGTATCGGGCGCACATACAAGTGGCAAACATAATATCAGGACGACTCGAGGTCAAGTACATTAATTAACCAATCATTCCTCTGTATGTGGTGACATCAGTGGATAATCCCGTAGGGTCATCATGTAAGTTTACCCGAGGGACCATTGGTGTGGCCATTGGGGAACAATCGGCCATTTTGTACTTTTTCAGCATTTCAAAAATATATTTGGATTGGTTTATAAAAATGCCATCTGGTAATTGTTTCACTTGTAACCCCAAAAAGAAAGACATTTCACCCATCATACTCATTTCAAAACGTTTAGACATAAGGGCACAAAATTGTTTGCATAGGTGTTGACTGGTTGACCCAAAAATGATGTCATCGACGTAAATTTGCACAAAGATTGCATCAGGACCCTTTTTACGACTAAAGAGAGTTGTGTCAATTGACGCTCTCGTGAATCCTGCATCTAAAAGGAAAGACGAAAGTTTGTCATACCATGCACGAGGTGCCTGTTTCAAGCCATACAGTGCCTTTTTGAGTTTGTAAACATCATTCGGACGATGCGGATCAACAAAACCTTCTGGTTGTTCAACATATACTTCCTCCTTGTGTCGCCATTAAGAAATGCTGTTTTGACTTCCATTTAATACACAGTGAAGTTCTTTGTTGCTGCATATGCGAGAAACATGCGTATGGCCTCAATCCTAGCCACTGGTGCAAACGTTTCATCGTAGTCGATTCCTTCCTGCTGAGAATACCCTTTAGCCACAAGGCGGGATTTGTTTCGGATCACAACCCCATTTTCATCCTTCTTGTTTTTGTGAAGCCATCGTACCCCGACAATTGACCGATTTGTTGGTCGTGGTACCTTTTCCCACACACCTAAGCGCTTGAACTGGTTCAACTCCTCTTGCATGGAATTTATCTAGTTTGGATATGTGAAAGCCTCCTTGGTATTTTTGGGTTCAACTGAGCTTAAGAATATTAAGAAGAGACACTCATTAGTTGTGGCCTTTCGAGTTCTGACACGAGCATTCACACTTCCAATTATTTGGTTTGGAGGATGAGATTTCGTCCACATCTTGACCCGCTCAGCTAGGGGTGGAGGGGGGGAATGATTTGAGTATTGGCAGGTGGAGTAGAGATCGGAGTGCTCGAAGACGAAGATGGAGGAGTACTCATAGAAGAAGATTGTGGAGTAGTAGGTTCTTCTGTGTCGTCCGCCTGATCAGGAGAGGTTTCTGTAGAGTTAACTTGAGATGAGTCGGGAATTGTAGTGTTCAAGGAATCCTCAGAGGCTTGTTCCTGTTGTGTACTAGACACATCTTGTTGATCAGATACAGTGGGGGTTTCCTGTGTTGTATTTCGAGTGCGTCGCACGGCATCATCATCGAAGTAATACAGAGTGTCGAAGAAATGATCCGATAGTGGTGGAGAAGTATTCACTGGAGGGTCGGATGTGAAATGGTCGGATTTTATTGTGCCGAATTCATCAAAAGATACATGAACACTTTCCACAATCACCCGTGTGCGAACATTGTACACCCGATACGCCTTTGATTCCGAAGAGTAACCAACAAACACTGCCTCATCCGCCTTATCATCAAATTTCCGCAATTGTTCTTTATCATTCAGTACAAAACATTTACATCCAAATACATGTAGATACTTCATATTTGGGGGACGTCCATTCATCAATTCATAGGGAGTGGTCAGAAATCTTTTATTGATTGTGGAACGATTTTGTGTGAAGCAAGCAGTGGAAATGGCCTCAGCCCAGAAGGAAAGTGGTAATTTGGAATAGGAAAGCATTGTACGTGCAGCCTCCACCAGTGTCCGATTACGCCTTTCAACAACTCCATTTTGTTGTGGAGTTCGAGCCGCTGAATATTGATGTGTGATACCCACTTTGTCTAGAAACTCATTGAGTGTACTATTTTTGAATTCAGTGCCATTGTCAGACCTAATAGTCTTCACACAGTGCTCAGAATGTAATTGCTTATTCTTTATGAAAGAAATCAAAATATCTGGAGTTTCTGATTTTGAATGAAGAAAGTACACTCAGGTGAATCGAGAAAAATCGTCGACAATAACTAGAACATACTTCTTCTTGCTCCGACTCTCCACTTGCATTGGTCCGCACAAATCCATGTGGATTAGTTGAAGGACATGCGTGGTATCCCAGACTTGCTTTGATGAGTGGGATGCTTTAGTTAACTTCCCTTTTTCGCATGCATCATACAATTGGTCCTTGACAAACTTGAGTTTTGGAAGTCCGGTGACTAAACCTTTAACTGCAAGTTTCGTGATGTTGTTGAAATTCAGATGTGATAGTCTACGGGGCCATAACCATGTGTCTTGAGATTCAGCCTGAGACAAGCGGCACACGGTGCTGTCTGGTTTGAACTGCAACATATTAATCGTGTAGAGGTTGGTTTTTCGCGTTCCTGTGATCATATTCTTGCCCTCATAGTCACGAACTGCGCAAGTTGTTTTTCGAAAGTTGACTTCAAGATCTTTATCACAAAATTGGCCAATGCTGAATAGATTATGATGCAAGTCCCGAACATACGCAACATCCTTGATGGTGATGTCGTCGTATTTCAAATCACCAGTTCCTTCAATGGTACCAAAATGATCATTCCCAAACCAAACGGTGCCCATATATTTCTGCACAAAATTAGACAATAACGCCTGTCTCCCGGTCATGTGTTTGGAACAGCCTGAATCCAAATACCACACATGATGTGCCTGCACAAGACCAAACAAATTACACAGATTTAGGTACCCACTTAAAAATGGGTCCCTTTTTGTTAGCAAGCACAGGACGATAAGAATCATCAACAGTTTCATCATAATGAAAGCCAAAATCAAACATTGTTCCCAAACATTGTCTTACAAATTTCGAATTAACAAAAGAAAAATTGTTTTCTAATCCCTGTTTATTACAGACTTTATTAATGACAAATAATTTTGACTCTTGATTCGTCTTCTTTGCTCTGGTCTTAACTCCTCTTTGCTCACTCTTTGGCACCCAAACTCCCGTTAATTTCCCTTTCCTTGACGTTGAAACACTGTGAACATCATTAGTAAGTTGTTTTGATGGATTAGTAACCCTAGATTGTTGTATACCTCGGGTAATCACTGGTGTCGGTGTAGGACCCTTAGTTGCAGCTTTGGTAGGCACTTTTGATGGTGAAGCTACCTTAGCTTGTGGTGCAACTTTGGAGTCTACGTATGACGATGTAATTACCGTAGGTGGTTTGGCAATTGTAGGAATTGCTTGTTTTGGTTTTGCAAAGAAATGATCAAAAGAGGCATCAAAAGTTTCATCTGAATCAAACCATGCATCCATGTCTTTAGTAGTAAAATGAGGTTTTGTTGCCATTTTGGTAACATCCTGTTTAGGTTTAACTGCTTGAAATGTGACATGTTTGGGAGATTATTCTTTAAGTGTGTATTTACCGAATTTATCCGTTTTAGTGAACTTTGAACCGAGCCAGGTTCCATTGATTTTGTTGTGGACTGAATCTGTGGAGGTGGTGGTTTAGAATTTTTAATAGGAGGATGAGTCGGTTTACACACACTTAGGAAGTCAATCCGTTTTTGCAACTGTTCAAGAGTTTGATCTTTTTCATGTAAAGCCTTTTGATAAAACATGACCTTTTGATCAAATTGAGTCTTTGTAACGTGAGCATTTGTGGAACTGGACTCATTTGAAATTGATTTGATATGTTCTTGTAGAGTACAAAAGTTTTCCCATAATTTCTCATATTTCATCCTATCCAGGGACGTGTTTTCAGATGACGCAATTTTCTCTAACAGTTGACGTTTTTCATTTTCAAAGTGAGTGGTTCGACATTCCAACGTTTGTTCAAGGTCCGAAAATTGTTTTTCTAAAATGAGTGTTGGAACGTAGACTTTTGGAAAAACTACTTGTTTCATAACATCATCGGAATGAAGGTCCTTTTCAGTGTAACTTGGAAAGTTATCGTTAGAAAGAGGAATTTTCAGATTTTTGTAACTTTCATTTAGTGATGTGTAGTCAAAAGATAATTGCGTTTTATTGAAAAGTGGTCGTTTGGAATCCTCATGATCGTCAATTTCCTTTGATGATCTAATGAAAGACATTGTACCATCTGATTGGTGTTGGAAAGATGAGCTCATTTGTTTGTTTTCGAAAACATTTTTGCGTTAAAGGTTCAAGTTCAACTTCAAGTGCTTGTGCTTTTAAAGATTGAATTTCCAGTTTATGATCGTTCAATTGTTCCAGAAGACATGTGTTGTTCAATTCATTGGAAATGGTGATGTCAAAAATATGAGTTTGCAATTCTTCTAGATGTTGTTCTAGAATCAACGTAGGTGTATAGTATAACACTTTTGAAGGTTGCAAACTTACATTCTTTTCATTGTAAAAAGTAGAAATTGAATTGTCGGGGGTTCTAGCAGTTTTGTTTTATGTATTTGGAGAATCCTGTTCAAAATATTTTTTATTTGTTCCATAATACTCAAAACCCGTTTGACATTTAGTTCCCCTTTTTCGCTTTACGTCCTCACATGATTTTTCTTCTAAAATTTCCTCATTTGATGCATTGACAAAAACTAACCTATCAATATTTGCTCCTAATTTGATGAAATCAAAATCATAGAGAGAGCAACATTTTGATATGGCTCGTTTGAGAAATTTCAGGTTTTCAACGAAGGTTTCTTCATCAAAACCAAGACCACCCTTGTTGTGTAAAAGTTTTATGGTTTCGGTCTTGTTTAAATGAATAGTTTGGTCCGTTTGGCCTCGTTTGACAAATTCAAGTTCCAAGTTTTTCAATTTTGAGCATAGTTCCAAGTTTTCTTTGGAAATACGTTCAACTTCACGCTGCTGGAAGCTACTATCATTTATCAGTTGTTGACATTTGATAGTTGCTTCACACACACTTTCGTTTGCAATTTTCTCATTCATCTTTTGAGCCAAAACTTCGTCCGATAGTTGTTTAATATTGCTTTTCATACTTGAAAATTCCGAAACATATTTGTTATTTTTCTCAATAAGTTTCAAATTTTGGATTTCACGATCTCTAATGATTTTACGTTTGGTACGAAGTTTTGTTTCAATAAGTTTCATTTGAAAAATGCAAGTTTCCATTTTAACCGGATCATAGATGTATTGATATACCTCATTTTCATCAGATTCCTGGAAGTCAGTGTCTGCCATCAGTGACATGTGGGCAAAGTGTGCACTTGCTTGTTCTTCATTGTCAGAATCGCTCATCCAGTGTGCATCTTCAGTCATAAAAGCTTGCCCCTTCTCTCCTCCGGATTCCTTTCTCTTCTCATACAACATCTTCTTACGGTAGTATTCAGAATTTTTCACCACCTTCATCTTACAGTCTCTAACAAAGTGACCTGGCTCCATGCATTTGAAACATATCACAGTGCTCTTATCCTTTGCTATTTCCTTGTTAGACTCGTCTTGAGTGAGTTGAGGAATTGACTGTTGACCTTGGTTGTGAGGAGCTTGTGAGGGGTTATATGAAGATCGACCACGATAGTTGTTGTTTTGAGTTCTTTGAGACGATTGAAATCGTTGCCCATTTGACCTTCCAAATTTCTTCTTCTGAACCATGTTGGATAGTAGAGCAATCATTTGGGAAATTTCTTCCTCAGAATCTTCATCAGAGTTTGCAGTCATATTTCCTTCCATTTCGTCATCTGGGAATGACACAGAGTATTCGGAGGAGGATGGCTGAATATTGTGCAGAAGTGCTTTCGATTGGGATGATTTCTCACTCCTGGATGATTTCTTTTGTATTTCATCGATCTTGTTCAAAACGAGAGCTAAAGGGTCGCTTTCCTTCTTAGCCTTAGACTTTGTCTCCTCGACTAGTTCCATTACTTCCTCCTCATTTTGCATCAGACATTCAAACACATGATGTACTGGAGTTGTCTGAATGTTAATGTTCTGCTTTAAGTTTGAGGTGAAACGTTTCCAAACTGGCTTCAGTGTATTCATAAACTTCACATTGGCTTCGAGATGAGTCTTTACGAATCCATTTTTCCTCAGCTCATTGAGTAGCCCACAAAAGCGATTGTAGGTTTGCTCAAGCATCTCTCCATCTTGTGCTCGAAACTCTTCAAACTTATACATGGCCCCAATCATCTTTATACTTTGACCAACTTTGCTTCCCTGAAGTTGCTTGGTTAACTCATCAAACATTTCTTTGGCGGTTCTGTGACTGTCGATGTTCATGAAGATGTCATTTGGAATTGCATTCATGATGTGTGATCTTGCTAGCCGATTTGCTTTGTGATAATCCTTTTCCTCGTTCGTCATTTGAGTGAATAGCTTCTCAGTTGTCGTCTCACTCTCAGTTCCATCTTCGTTGGCAATCTTTACCATTATTTTCACTGGACCATTCTTAATAATTTCTAACATTTGTGGACCCAAGTCTTGTCGTTCAATGAAGTCCAAAAACCGTGCTCTCCATTGTTCATAGTCACCACGGAAGAGGACTGGAGGTCTCGTTTCTGATCCAATGGACATTTGATCTCTTGACGTCATTTTCTTAATTCTTGTTGATCGTATTATACTCTTTGTAAAAGTTCTAAGTTTCTGTTCGTCTGTGACTGAAATGAATTCGTGTATGCTCAAATATGGTTCTTATGTATGAGTTCGTGTATGCACACTTTCAAGTCGTGTGTATTAGTTCGTGTATGTTGAATTGCAATTCGTGTGAAGACTTAGTCAAATTTCTCACGTTTTCGAGATAGTTATATAACTTATCCTAGTCGAATTGCAATGTTCTCAGATGGATTAAACACCTTACACGAATTAACTGATTAGACTAGAAATCCTTCTTACAATGATACAAATTGTATTCTTGTATGTTGAAAACGTAGTCTAATGGTACACGAATTGACTATTAGACTAGAAATCCTTCTTACAAGGATACAAACTGTATTCTTGTATGTTGAAAATGTAGTCTAATGGTACACGAATAGACTATTAGACTAGAAATCCTTCTTACAAGGATACAAAATGTATTCGTGTATGTTGAAAATGTAGTCTAATGGTCTATTTCCAGTCTAATGAACAGGTACTTTTGAGAGTATCCCGCTCTGATACCAATTGTAAGAAATAAGAATAATGCCAAAAGTTCTCTTATTGCTTCCCCCCCTCACCTATTTATAGGCAAGTGGGTAAATGTGTAATACATCATAATAAGAAACCGTAACAACTATTCTAAGTTCTACAGGGATTGATACCATACCGACGACCTTTTCCAACGAGAATCGTTTCTGGCGAAAGAAAGAAAAGAGAGGGATTGAGGGATAAGGAAAGGCGATGGATCTATATGTATATGTTTCAAAATTTTGTAT